>VZRV01008200.1:0-105977 GCA_013398115.1 Falcunculus frontatus
CGGCACCATGGCAGAGGAGGCCAAGAAACGGGCCGCCTTCGCCGCCGTGGACAAGCACGTCCAGGTGAGGCAGCCCGGAGTGCTGCGGGGCGCGGGGGGCTCTGAGCCCCTGTGCGCGGAGCGGCCGCGGGGTGCGCGGAGCGCCCGGAGCGCGGGGCGGCCGCGGGGTGCGCGGAGCCTCCGGGTGCACGGACGGACCCGGAGTGCGCGGAGGGGCTCCGGGGGGCTGGGAACCCCCAAAGCACAGAGAAGCTCCGGGGTGCTGGGACCCCCCAAAGCACAGAGAAGCTCCGGGATGCAGGGAGCCCGCACTACACGGAGCGGCCGTGGGGTGCACGGAGCTTCCCAGCGCATGGAGCGGCTCTGGAGTGCACGGAACCCCCAGCACCCAGAGAGATCCCGGAGTGCAGGGACAGGCTCCGGGACCCCACAGTCCAAGAGGGGCCACGGGGCGCGTGGAGTTCCCCGGTGCACGGACGGAGCTCGGGGTGCACGGAGAGACTCCGGGGTGCCGAGACCCCCTAATCCCCGGACGGAGCTCGGGGTGCACGGAGCAACTCTGGCGTGCAGAGACCTCCTAATGCACGGAGCGGCTGCACGGTGCACGGAGTCCCCAGAGGCACGGACGGGTCCCGAGCTGCCTGGAGCGGCTCCGGGCGCAGGGACGGGCTCTGGGGTGCTGGGACTCTGAATGCACGAAGTGGCCGTGAGTTGCACGGAGTCCCCCGGTGCACGGACGACCCTGATGTGCACGGAGCGACTCCGGGGTGTCGGGACTCCACGAAGCACAGAGCGGCCACGGGTTGTACGGACTCCTTAATTTAGGGGAGCGGCCACGGTGTACGCGGAGTCTCCCGGGGCACGGACGGAGCTCGGGGTGCGCGGAGCGGCTCTGGGTGCAGCGACAAGTACTGGGGTGCCGGGACCCCCCAATGCACAGAGCGGCCACGGGGTGCACGGATTTTTCCAGTGCATGGAGCGGCTCTGGATTGTAGGGACAGGCTCTGGGGTGCCGGGACTCCCCAGTACACGGAGTAGCATTGAAGTGCACGAAGCTTCGCAGTGCATGGACAGGCTCCGGGATGCACGGATCCCCCAGCATACAGAGTGGCTCTGGGGTGCCGGGACTCCCCAAAACACGAAGCGGCCACGGGGTGTGCAGAGTCCCCCGGTGCACGGACGGACCGTGGGATGTATGGAGCCATTCTGGGGTGCAGGGACACCCCGAAGCACAGAGCAGCCACGGACTCTCCCAGGGCACGGATGGACCCTGCGGTTCATGGAGCAGCTCCGGGTGCAGGGACAGGCTTTGAGGAGCTGGGACCCCGCAGTGCACAGAGGGGCCGTGGGATACACGGAATCCCTGGTGCATGGATGGACCCTGGGGTGCACAGAGCAACTCTAAAGTGCCGGGACCCCACAAAACACAGAGTGGCCGAGGGGTGCACGGAGCCTTCCAGTGCACGGACAGACCCAGGGGTGTGTGAGGCAGCTCCAGGTTCAGGGACAGGCTGTGGGATGCCGGGACTCCCCAGTGCATGGAATGGCCGTGGGATGTATGGAACTTCCCAGGACATGAATGGGCTTCAGGTGGCACGGACTCCTCCAGGGCACGGAGCAGCCCTGAGGTTCATGCTTGCAGTGGGGGGCACTGAGAATACACCCCCCACTCGGAGCATGGACAGTTCTGGGTGCAAAGAGGGACTCTGGGCGCACGGATAGGTCCTGCTGAGCCTCTTTCTTCTTCACTTTGGACTTCACTCCTTTGGCTGGGAGAAGGGAGCAAACTGCTTTTCCTTCCCCAGTGTGCGCCTTCCTGGCAGCAGCTCCATGCCTTGTCCAGCTCAGCACTGTGTATGCTGAATTTGGGATCATGTCTTGCACCTCCAAACTTCCACTGTGCACCCTCCTGCGAGCTGGGCTGTGGTGGGAGTTCAGGCTAAGGCCATGTCCTGCTCCTTTCTCCAAGTCCAGGATGCGCTGCTGCTGCACCCTGTTTCTGACCACCCAAGGAAGGAACAACAGCTCCTGACCAGGAGGTTCTGTCCTGTCCTCTGCAGGGAGGGAGGTGCAGGCAGGGGCTTGAATCAAGCCCGTGAATGTCGGATAGGGCCGGAGCTGCTTGAAGTTTGGCACAGCCTGATCACAAACATTTGGAAGACCAACGGTTAGAGTCACGCAGGGTTTTATCACAGTGTTTGCTGTGCCAGCCCTTTCGCAACAGCAGTGGTGAAATCGGGGTGAGAAGTTGTTGCTAAGAAAGTAGATATTAGCAGTTAGGGGAGAAAAAAAAAATCCCCTTTCCTTCCCGCCCCCCCCCCCCCCCGGGTTAGCGTTTTGAGGTTCAGTTGCTGATGGCTTCCCTTATGTCCCATGGAAGTTTGGCTTATTTTGCAGCCCCCTTCCTCGGAGCAGTCTGTACCTGCCTGAGAGAGCACAGCCATGTGCTGCCTGAGACCCACCCCCTGCCTGGCCATCACGATCAAACGTGATCAGTCTGTGAGATGGGGGAGCCTGGTGGCTCTGGCAGTTGCATAAAAATCCCCTTTCTTACCCAAGGCAAGCCCAAAATTGTGCATTGAGGGGTCGTGGGAGGAAGGACTCGGGACTCATATGGCATGGAGCCAAGACACCATTGTTGCTGTGAGTTACCGTAAGTGGCTGCTCCTTTGATTTGGGGTAAAATCAGTACTTTTGGACTTTTATAGTGAAATAGCTGGCCTTTGTGCTGTTTTATGGCCAGGCAAACTTAGGATAATGTTTCTGGCTGTGTCCCAGCTGATTAAAGTTCAATGTTCAGCTTGTGATGCTGATTAACTAAATTAGGCAGTGTCTGGGATAATACCCCAATTCTTGTGCAAGCTGGCTTCAAGGAACAGAGAAGCAGCTCAGAGTCACTGCCCAAGAGCCTGGATGGTCTCAGCTGTCAGTTTGCACTGTCAGGGGGCAGCTGCTGTTTGCGATGGATATGTTTTTGTTTGCTTGTTAGAGCTCTCAGGAGGGAGGAAGGTTATCTCTAAAAGCAAAGCTAAGGCTTCCCTTGCACAGCAGGGATGTGTGGGAGACACCGCTGACTTCAGGGTTTGGTTCTGCTGGACAAATCTTGCTTAACTCTGCCGTAAATCCGTGGCACTGGGGGTTTGGAACTGGTACTGGGTGAGGCTCCACGCGTGGTGTCCTCCTTCACACCCATCCCTGCCTGTGCCAGCACAGCAGCTCCTTGTGTGGCAGATGCAAACCTGCAGGTGGGAGGGGGGATTAGGAGAGGAGAACTTGTTTCTCCCTTTTTTTTTTTTTAAATTAAGGCTAGGTTGGTGTGTTTAGCCACAGCACTTGTCCCCGGGCAGCTGCAGAAGCAGAGTTCCCCAGTCCTGGAGTGGACACTGAGGTGACCAACCTCAGAGGCTGTGCACTGTGGGGCTGTGGCAGCTTGGGGGAGTGGGGCTGGCACAGGGCTTGGGGCTTTAGAGCTGTAAGCTGCTTGGGGAGAGCTGGCTTTGCATTTATACAACTCCTCTGAAGGCGGGCCCTGTGAGTGTCTCTGTTAGAAGTGAAAATACAGATACTGCCCTATGTCCTGCTGCCCCAGAGAAGACTGAGCAAACTTGGGGCTTTGCTCTGTATTTATCTACTACTTTTAGCTGGAGTTCTTTGCTCTCTAACCTTGCAAACTTAGGTTGGACTGGCCAGTCCCTGTGTGCTGCTCATACTGCTCCGTGTATGTTGTCCTGTTGGCTTCTGTAATGCTGGGCAGTGTCTTTAGGCCCTTGGGTTGGCTGAAAAAATGCTGTGGTTGCTGCCCACTTCACCCATCCATGGGTCCTCAGCTGTGCTATGGCTCAGTGCTTTGGTTTTGTTTGGTGGACTTTTGGTAAACAACCGAAACCATATTTTTTTTGCATGAGGTGCTGCTCCTCAGTGCTCTGCTTCTTACCAATGTTTGCCCTGACCCTATTTTTAAAAGTGGATGTTTTGTGGTTGGTTTTACCCCTGGTCTGGCTGGGGTTGGAGCTGAGGGGGGAGAGGTGGGAGCCACAGTAAGGCAGGGGCTGTGACAGCACCAGTTTAGACTGACTTAAAGTGCTGCTTCACGTCTAATCACTGATAAATGCATGGGCTGGGACCCTTGTGAGGTCTTCCTGCTTCATTACAGTGGAGTGGCTGATGCTGAGGCTTTCCCCATCCCTTTAGGGTACCCAGCTGCTCCAAGAAGCTGTCCCACCCTACAGAAATGAGGGCAAAGAGAAGAAACTGCCTCTTCCCAGGTCGAAACAAGTCTTTTGGGAGCACTGGTACTGCCCGTGTCCTGCCAGCCTCTGCACAGCTTTGCTTGCCCCTTCCTTGGCTGGCCTTGCCTGGCTCTGCCTGCTGGGTGGGTGACACTGAAAAACCTCAGGAGCTGTTGGGTTTCTGCTGGCCACGTTGCAGGTGTGCAGCAGTGACCTGTTGCTCTCCCCAGCTTTTGCAGAGTCACGGTGGTTAGTGAGGGCTGGAATGCAAGCTGAGCCTCTGGTTTGAAGAACTTCTGTTTTCTTTAAGCTTTTAACCTGCAGAAGCAAGAGAAATGACTAATCCTGGGGGAGTGTGACATGTCTTGAACTCCACCTTTCCAGGTAAACTTGCGTGACAGCAAGATTTCAGCTGGTTGAAGTGCTGCAGATGTGGCTTTTTCCACAGCTGCTGAACTCTGGATTTGCTGCACATGAGGAAAGAGCTCCAGATCTGTCTAATGTCCAAGACATAACGCACAACAGCTCTGTGCCTGCATCTCTGGTTGTCTTCAAGTCTTCCTCATCTGAAGTCTCTGTGGTGATACTGGGCCTCTTTAAGTCAATTTAAGCTTTGGATCCTATCCAAAGAAAATGAAGTACACTGAAAATGGGAAGTGCAGAAGGCTGCAGGTCACTTACAGGGAGTGGGAAACTGAGTTGATAATAAACAGAGACTGACGTGGCAGAGAAGATGTCTTGCAGAAGTAACACAAGTGCACCCATCCACCCTCAGCCTGCAGCACCTTTTAGGAGTGTATCTGTGTTATGGATGACAGGGCAGCGATCCTTCTTAAACCAGACAATACACAGAGAAAGGCCAGGATGGAGCTATGGTTAAAATTTCATCCCCTTCAGCACGTGCTGTCAGGCTTACCCACCTTCCAAGTTTTGCTGGTCTCTCCTATAGGCAGCTTTACACTCTATTTTGGAAAACATTTTTTATTATTCACAGGAACAGCTGCTGTGTTCTCTGCTTTGGCTGCTGGTGCATCTGTGCTGTTTACTAACGATATGGTTGGCAGCAAACCCAGCCTTTTACTGTGTGGTTTCCTTGGGAGATTTTATCTTGAGGTTGTTTCCCCTTCTTCCTCTATGGTATTGTCTGAAATTCACAGCTTTCCGGCAGGAGAGCTTTCATGGAATGCCAGCAACCACCAGTGAGTGTGCTTGGAACACCCTGAGATCGGACCGTGCTGGTAATTAGCAAGCACATGTCCTTTAATGAGAGGGAGAGTTGATTAAAATCCCTTGGCCGCACACCATGGCCGTGCCCTCGCTGGCACAGCGTGTTCCCTCCCTTGCCTGCGGAGTGCTGAGATGTTGTGTCCACGTGCATCCCTGGACAAGGCTCCTCTTGCATGTGTTTATAATGCCAATTTCACTGGGGAAAGTGGACACTCTGGAGCCTCCAGTGACAGCATTCCTCTGTCTCTCTTTGATTTGCAGAACAATCAAGTTCTTGGGATCGGAAGCGGATCTACGATTGTACACGCGGTGCAACGATTAGGTAGGGTCCTAATCCCCTTCCTGTCCCTCCCACCACAAAAAGTCCCTTTTTCCATCTGCCCCAGCTACTTGAAAAACACCCTAAATCACCTGCCTGATGACTTGAGGCTGATGCCTCGGGTCTCTCCACCGACTGCTGTGTCCTGCTTGAAGCTGAAGGTTAAAACTGGGTGTTGGTCTCCAAATTTATTGCCTGAGAGTCCTGAGGAGGTAATGATTAGCCACCTGTTCTCCCCACACAGCCAGGAAAAGCGCTCCACTGGCACCCACCACAACCTGGAGCTGAGCTCCTTGGTCTGGTTCCAGCTTTGCCCAGCTCTGCCCAGTGCTGACTTGCTGTGTGGCTCGGGGCCATGCAGCTGCTCTGCTTCCTTTAACCCATTTGCCTGTGGCTCATTTTGCTCCCCACATCCACTTGATTCACGTTGAGGGCCCTGCTGAGGTGTAATGAAAATGAGGAATGTGAAATCTTGCTACATTTTATTTATGTACCTCACAGCCAGGTTTACCTGCTTGCTCCAAGTGCAGGGGTTTGCTCAGGGTGTGATTTAGAAATTTTCAGCAAAATATTCAAGTGAGGCAAATGCAGTTTTGCAAAGTGAGTGGTGAGGGTAATTATTGTCACGCCTCGTTACAGAGGGTGCAGAGGTTTAAAGTTCCTTTGCAGGGCACTCTCAGCCCTAGATCTGCTTGTGGAGGAACTTTGGATGTCCTTGGATGCAGAGCAGAGCAGCTGTGGGGGCCATGGTGGGTTGGGAGTGCAGGATCTGCCCTGTTGTTCTTGGGGGTCTTGCTTGGATACAGAGGGGGAACCACAGAATCATTAAGGTTGGAAAAGACCTCCAAGATCCTCAAATCCAACACAGCACCACCATGTTCCCCACCAAACCACACCCCCAAGTGCTACCTCTGCACTTCCAGGTATGAAGATTCCACCACTTTCCTGGGCAGCACAGTTCAGTGTGTCCCACCTGGGTGGCTCTGCCTCTCTGGGCAGTCCCCTGGTGACCTCCATCTCCCTTGGGCAGAGCTGTCCTGCAGCCCACAGAAGGCTGAGTCCTGAGCACAGCCCAGCCCTTCACTGTGCAAGGACAGAGCAGGGCTGGGGCTGCCCCTTGGCACCCATCTGGCCCCACACTGTGTGTGTGATGCACTTCATTGTCTGGGAGCTGCTGTTCAGCCTTCTGGGTTTGGCTCAGTACTGCAACCACTCCCTCCTCGAGCACAGAATCAGTCTCTAAATAAATGGCTATTGTATTTGAAGAGGAGTGGCTGTTCCAGGCTGCAAATTTTGGCTTTTCATGTCTCCTGACTGCTTTAGAACTGGGATGTGGCTTGTAACAACATCCATCCTCACGTGTTGCATGGTCAATCCTTCCAGCAGCAGCGTTACCTTGGAGCATGTAGCTCATGTGCTTGCTCCAGTGCAAGAGCTCTTGCTGACTCTTGGGCTGTGCCTGAGTATTGTAATTACTAAAATAACATTTTGTCCATAATGATGTCTTAGTAATAGATTTTAGTCATTTGAGGTTAGCCTGGGGGAGGAAATATTTCCTTCCATTTAATGGAATACTGTACTTTATTAGTCCTTTCCCTGCCATATATTTAAATGCTCTATAATAAATTAATGTGATATCCCTGGGGCAACAAGTCAGCAAACCTTTCAGACAGCTGCTGGAGCTCTGTGTTTACATGGAGAGCAGCAAAAACCTGTCTAATGGAGTGAGAGAGGGGATGGGGCTGATTTCCCAGGTGAGGATTTGCTGATGGGGCTCCTCTGCTGCTGGAGACATAAAGGTTAATGGCTCGTGGTGGCTTGGGCTGGGCCAGAGTGGGTGTTTAAACATTTCTGACTGTTGAAACTGAGCCCCAGCCTATGGAGGGTGGCACCTGTTTGCATTTTGAGCGTGACTGAGTTATTTGCAAGCCAAGCAAGTAATTGCAGTGAATCAGAGGGGCTGATCTGAACTGAGGTTTCTTAAAGTGAAAGTTGCTGTGTTTTTACCTTGTACAATAAACAAACCAAGGCTTCTGCTTTTTTCCTGCAGCTGAGCGAGTTAAGGAGGAGAACCTGACAATTGTCTGCATCCCTACGTCTTTTCAGGTGAGTGCTTTCCTCCTTTGCTTCCTGCCAGTCCAAACACTCCTGCAGGGGATCTTCCCTGGCCTGTGGGAGGCCACCTTGCCTCTCTGTGGTTCACAGTGGTGTGAATTAACCAAAAGCACTGGTGAAAGCAGTCTGTGGATAGACCCTGCAGATAGACCTCACAAAGAAGGTGATGGAGCTGTGTTACCCTGACCTGAGCTCGGGGCTGGGAGGTACATTTTGAGCCAGTGTGGTAAGGCTGGTTGTGTCAGGGTTGGTGTGTGGCTTTCTCTGGATCCCACTTGCAGGAAATTGCTGCTTAGTGGTGAACCAGACTCGTAGTGCAAAGCTCACTGGAGACACTTTGTCTCCTTGGAGTCTGTATCAGCCCTGACAGCTGTAAAGAATAATAGCAAGCTCTTGTGTTTTCAGGGGGAACTTCAAATGCATCAGCTGGATTTTATAGGAAATTGCAGAAGAGAAATTGGCTTAACCTCTTGTTTGCTGTGCAGCCTTTGCAGGAATTGATTCATACCGAGCTAGATGTTGAGAGGGCCGGAGGGAGAGGGAGAACCTGGCTTGGTGGTGGAATACAGAGCTGCTGGGGAAGCTTCTGAGCATCTCCCATGCCTTTGGCAACTGGCTTTGGTCTCTTTGCCTCTGTTCCCTGAGGTGGGAACCTCCCTTTGGGCAGGCAGAGGTGACATGGTGGGGATCACCTGAGGGGTTTTCAAGGCTGGGTGGCAATACCCCAGTCAAGGAATTGGGCATGTGTCCTTCTCATGGTCCTGGTGTGGACCTGGGGACTGTACTTTTGTCATGACCTTGTCACCATGAGGACAGTCAGGCAGTGTGGCAGGCGGGACAGGGCCTGTCCTGTCGGGTTTTCAGGGACTGTGTGGGTAAAGCCCTGAGCAACCTGGGAGCTGACCCTGCTTTGACCTGGAGGTTGGATAGAGACCAACCTGAATTATTCTAAAATCTTAGGAAAACTTAACATCCTCTTACCCTGCAGTTGTTTAAATGTGGGGGTGACAGGGCTCTCTCTTCCCAGCTGTTGCAAACAGCCAGTGCCCAACTGGGGTGTAATGAAAGGTGCCGCAAAGGCCGGAAAGTGGAAAAAAGATAAAAAATGAATCAGTACTTCTGTTGCTTATATAGACCATGGTGAGAGTCTTTGATCTGTCTAAAGTGATTCCCACCCTGAAATGCCATGTCCCCTTTGAATCTAGGAGAAGTGGTCTGAGTTCAGTCATTAGTTGTTAAAGAAAATATTGATGAAGCTCTTGCAGTGAGCGTGAGCTGGAGCCTGTCCTGCCTTGAAATGTTGTCATAGTTCATTTGACACCACCGAGTTTCCTACCAGCAAAACAAAAAGGTTGCTGTAAAAGGGAAGAGAGAGATCATACACCTGCAAGAGCCAAAATTCCCAACACGGGGCTGCCTTGTATCTTTTGCAGTCCCTTAGACCTCAACCAATTCTGAGTGGAGCATTCCCCAGCCAGCAAAACAGCATTTTATTTTCACTATGCACAGGTGTAGATGGCTGCCTGAGGTCACTGGCAAGGAAGAGTTGATTTCAGTGGGCTTTTATACTCCTCCCTTCCCTGTTGTCAGGTCATTAATCCACCACCATCAGTAAAGCTAGAGCAGGGTAAGTATCTGTCCCCTGGCGTTTGCGTTGTCTCTTTTCACGGGGCCGGGTGCCGAGAGCACGGAGTGGGACTGTTCCTGCCGAGTGCTCTGCAGTCACCACCACTGTTCCCTCAGCTGTGGGAGCTCTGCTTTTGATTCCCACTGCTCCCATCGCCTTGCAAGCAGAGCCTGGAGAGAGCCAAGCCACCTCATTGCCACACCGCTGACTCTAAGCCTGTTCAGGGTCTGGCCTGCATGTGCAGCACGGTGTTTTTCGATGCTTTCCATTCCCCAGATCCTTGAAATCTCCTTACGTGGGCACCATGTGATTGAATGCCAACCCACTGATTTTTATTCCTTCCATTTTGTGAGTCCTTAGGGCCCCACAGCCCATGGGTGTTAAAATTGCATGCTATGAAATGCCATGATAAACTATTCAAATCATATCTCATTGCCAGGAGTGCCACCTGCTAGTTCTAATGTTTCTGGGATGCCAATACCTGTGACTGATGCACTTTGTTAGTGTTAGTGGGTAGAATTCGGTGTAATCAGCTGATCCAGGCTATTGCACTGCTGTTTCTTGGTCTTGTTGCAGCATGGTAGCAAGTTTGGACTCGAGCAGAGTCTGTGCAAGGAGGGAATCTCACTCGAATGATGATTTGTAACATAGAAAATTCAACCAGTTAGAGATTCTGCATATGACACCGAATTGGGTGGCAGTGTCAATCTGCTGGAGGGCAGGAAAGCTCTGCAGAGGGTTCTGGACAGACTGGATGGATGAACCAAGGCCAGTGGTCTGAGGTTCAACAAGGCCAAATGCTGGGTCTGCACTTTGGCCACGACAACCCCCCACAGAGCTCCAGGCTGGGGGCTGAGTGGCTGGAAAGTGGCCCAGCAGAAAAGGACCTGGGGATGCTGGTCAACAGTGGCTGAACATGAGCCAAGATGTGCCCAGGTGGGCAAGGAGGCCAATGGCACCTGGCCTGTATCAGCAGTGATGTGGCTGCAGGACCAGGGCAGGGATTGTCCCTCTGTGCTGGGCACTGCTGAGGCCACACCTCAAATCCTGTGTTCAGTTTTGTGCCTCTCATGATAAGAAAGCCACTGAGGGGCTGGAGCGAGTCCAGAGAAGGGAGCGGAGCTGGGGAAGGGTCTGGAGCCCAGGGGTGATGAGGAGCAGCTGAGGGAGCTGGGGATGGCTCAGCCTGGAGAAAAGGAATCTCAGGGGGGACCTTATTGCTCTCTACAACTCCCTGACAGGAGGGTGCAGCCAGGTGGGGGTCAGGCTCTGCTCCCAAGCAACAAATAACAGGACAAGAGGAAATGGCCCCAAGTTGTGCCAGGAGTGGTTTAGACTGGATATTAAGGAAAATTCCTTCACTGAGACAGTGGTCAAGCACTGAACAGGCTGCCCAGGGCAGTGGTGGAGTCACCATCCCTGGAGGGATGTAAAAGCCATGTACATGTGGCACTTGGGGACACGGTTTAGTGGTGGCCTGGGCAGTGCTGGGTTAATGGCTGGACTTGATATTATTAAATCTGCCTAAACAATGCCGTGATTCCCTGTTTAGGCTGAGAGACTGAGCCAAGGGCAGCTCTGGGTGCCCTGAGTAGTGTTGCCACTAGAGGGAAACACATGGCCACTGCAGGAAAAGTAGATCAGAGCCAAGTGGCTGTTTCAGCAGCTTCCCGCACTTTACCACGAGTTGTGCATTTGTTTGTTTATTTTTTCTCTTATTTCCAATATGAAAAATATTTTCTTTGTTAGTTCCACATTGCTGTGGTGTAAATACTTAACTTCCTTGGTCCCGTTTTTCAGCTGAAGGAGATAAGAAGAGCTGGATGGGTGTGAGGGAGAATGATGTCCAAGCTGAAACAACATAGGATTTAAAAAGTCCACATCTGCTTTAGTGCTTAAACACAAGTGATTCTCACCAAGCTGATGAGGCCTCCTGCTATTTAGTATGGAGAGACCCAAACCCAGGAGTCCTGTTGCACCATCTGAGCATTTTAGTTCAAATCAGCAGTAGGATTTTTTGTGATTAAACTGCTCTGGTCTGGAACCATGATTTTCTCCTTGCTGTGTGTTCCCACTGCAGCCTCTCCACCTGAGTGGAGCAGTGGAGCTCTCCCAGGGAGGCTCCATCCTTGCTGCAGCCAGGGAATGACACCATGAATCTGTTTTCCTTTCCTGCCACTGGTAAATGGTGTTTGCTGTCTTCTTGCTGCACAGGCCCGTCAGCTGATCCTGCAGAACGGCTTAACACTGAGTGACTTGGACCGAAATCCAGAGGTAAGGGGGACCATGGAGGTGAGACCTCACCTGAGCTTCCTCTCAGCTGGTCATTCAGAGAGCATCCGGGCTCCTTTGTCCTCCCCTGAGGTTGAGTTTGGGCAGCCACGCTGCAGAACATGAGTGAGAACTCAAATTGGGACAACATGAAATGGCCTCAAGTTGTGCCACAGGAGGGTTAGATTGGGTATTAGGAAAAATTTCTTCACTGAAAGGTTGGTCAAGAACTGGAACAGGCTGCCCAAGGCAGTGGTGGAATCAGCATCCATGGAAGCGTTCAAAAACCATGTAGATGTGATGCTTAGGGACATGGTTCAGTGGGGACCTGGCAGGGTTTGTTGAATGGTTGGACTCAATGATCTTAGAGGTCTTTTCCAACTTTAATGATTCTATGATTTTAACAGGATTAGTTTATTTTCCCCCCAAATTCTGTCTTAGTTCTTGTCCCTTTAGATGGCACGAAGGCTGCTGGGTTGTGTTGCCTCCAGGTGCTTGGCATCTCTTCCAAGATGAGGCTTGGGACAGGGATGTTGCTGAACTGTCACCGAGATTTGCCCTGGGAAAATCTTGCATGCTGGTCCTTAAACGACACCAGAGGCTAAAGAGATGTGCCTTGCAGGCCAGCAGTTGGTTTGGGTTTCTTTTCCTTTTGCTTTCACGTGCCTGTGGTTGTTAGAGGGGCTTGAGTGGTCTCAGGGTATCCTTGGGTGGCCCATCAGACACTCATCTCTGGTCGGGCTGGCACCAAGGTGGTCCCAGCTCTGGTGACAATTGTGACTGCTGCTTGGGACCCGCCATCCCTGGGGCTGCACCAGGAGCAGGGCTTGGATGCTGCACAGGAGGGGTTTCCACACCAACCTTCTCCTCTTCCCACAGCTTGATGTTGCCATCGATGGAGCAGATGAGGTGGACTCTGACCTCAACCTTATCAAAGGTGGCGGGTGAGCCTTGCTGTCCGTCTGTCTGTCTGTCCCAGTGCTGGTGGTGGGGGCTCTGAGCATCCCTGTGTGGCTGTGGGTGTCTCTGGGGTGGGCTGGAGAGGATCCTGTGCAGAGCTGTGTGTGCACCCACAGTGGGAGATGGCTCCTGGCCAAGGCTGCCAGGGACAAGGGGCACAAGTGAGGGGTGAGGATAAGGAGGATAAGGTGTGGGGCAATGCCAGCACCAAAACCAGCAAGAACTTGATACTTCAAGGCCTTTAGGCACAGGGGGTCTGATGTTTTCTGGTTTTGTTTTTATTTTTTCCCCCTCGCAGTGGCTGCTTGACACAGGAGAAGATAGTTGCAGGATTTGCAAAGTGCTTCATTGTTATTGCTGATTACAGGTGAAGATATTACTGTTCATTTACCTTTCTCCTCCATGGGAGGTTTCAGATGGTGCTGTGTTAGGCCATTATTGTCATTCCAATGGTTACAGGAGAGCAGGAATGGGTGGAAATGAGCCTGGCTCCCACTACTCCAGCAATTCAATTTATCTTTTTTTCTTAATTTTCAGCTCAGCAGGCCTGCTTGGGAGTCAGCAGAGCTTGTGGGAAAGTGGCAGTTCTGCTCTTTGAGCTCAGTGATTGTCAGCATGGGATAAATTTTCCAGCTATGGGGCTGTAGAAAAAACAACTCCTGTTCTGCTTGTCCAAAACATGTCAAAACAGGGCTTGTGAGTGGATAGAGCATCATGCATTAAACTGGCTCCTGCTGCACATGGGCACACATGAACTGACCCTGTGTCCTCCTGAGCCTGTGCCTGAGGGGTTTGCAAAGGGCTGAGGTGATGTCAATGGTGTCAGCAGTTCAATGTCCAACACTAATCCCACCTCAAACTGTGCCCTCAGGAAAAAATCTGACAGCCTTGGGGAGCAGTGGAAGAAGGGAGTTCCCATCGAGGTCATCCCCATGGCTTATGTCCCTGTCACCAGAGCCCTGACCAAAAAGTTTGGAGGTGTCGTGGAGCTGCGGATGGCTGTTAACAAAGCAGTGAGTGTCCCTGCCAGCCCTGCTTCCCCTGAGGAAACACCAGAATGTGGGCAAAGGGAGGACCAGAGGCATGGCCTTTCATCTAGTGGGATCTGGGCTTTCACTCCCATGAGTGACATCTTGTGTAATTCCTCCTGATTATAGGTTGGTTACTGCATTGGGTTTTTAGGTGTTCAGGCTGCTCATTGAAAACCTCTCTGGCTCTGACCCCTAAAGAAGCATCCCAGAGCAGGGAGCAGAGGGATTGCCAGCCTGGGTCTGATCTGCTGCTCTGGGGGTGTTGGGGGGCTGCAGGGCAGTCTCTGCTGCCAAAGAGGGTCTTGAGTTGGGGGTGATGGTTTCACTGACAGATTTATTGTGGGGACTGCCCCAATTTACTTGGATGATGACTCTAAACCACTGCAGTAGGTAAAGCTGGTCCCAGTGGGGGCTGTGACAATCCCTGGCTGGGATCAGGAGACACGGGGCTCATGTCATGACAACTGGGTTTGTTTCCAGGGTCCTGTGGTGACAGACAACGGGAACTTCATCCTGGACTGGAAGTTTGACAAGATTCATGAGTGGCGTGAAGTGAACACTGCTATAAAAATGATACCAGGTGATGTCTGATTTTTTAAAAACCACAAAAGCTGGCTAAGGCTTGGTGTGTGAGAAGTAACCTGGACTGTGGCAGCTCTGCCCTGGATATGAGGAAATGTGGGTGTGTGTGTGTGTATTTGCTGCCCTCCTGCAGGTCCCTACATTTGTTTCTACTCAAGATTCAAGTCAGCTGAATTGGTACAACTGTGCCCATGTGGCTTTTTCATATGGTGGGGGAACCTGGAGTGATGCTGGTTGATGTCGACACTGTTTCCCATTGGGAGCAACAGTCCTGTCCTCTTCCTTACTCTCCTTGTGCCCATTTAGAGAGTGACTTTTAGTGGAAACACTGGTGCAGGGAGGGTTTGCACTGTTCTGTGGTATTTTCCAGAAGCTGCTTACAGCCCTGCACCCCATTCCCATTGGAAGCCCTCCATGCTCACCTTGCTGTGAGTATAAAGTGTACCCAAGCTCTTGCTGGGCTCAAGCAGCAGTGGCTGAGTGCTCTGTTTGCAAACAAAACATCCTCTCTGCAAGGACTCCTGCCTTGCATGAGACCTGCCCAGGCCAGAGCTGCCTCTGGACCATCCAGGTCTGCCCAGGGGCACTGGCACTCTCTGAACTTCAGGGGAGCAGCATCTGGATGTCTCTCTGGTTATCTTGGAGTTCATAACACAGCTGCCTTCAGTGACTGCTCATGTGGTGCCAGAACATGAAGGAACAGGTTGGGATCGTGTTGCACAAACCCCAACATCCCCACAAAGCAGCCATATATTGTGCTGGCTCCACACCTGAAACACCAGACCAGGCAGAGGCTGTGGGTGTAGGCTGGGTGAAGAGTCACCAGTAACTTCAGTTGTTTCTGGTCAGTGGTTCTGCTTCCCTCCATAGTCTTATTACAGAATCTCAGAATTGTTGGGGTTGGAAGGGATCTCAGGTGACCACTGCTGGTCTGGGCAGCCCCTGGGGCAGTGCTCCATATCCTAATCCACTTGCAGCCCTTGGCTGTACAAATGTCTCTTATCATTAGAGCTGCTTCTGTGCAAGAGGCAGACAGTGCCTGGTTACTCTGCACAGCAGGAACTTCTTCCCTGCATTTCTTTTTGGCTGAGAAAGGAATGGTAAATGATGGGATCTGTTCCATCTTGTGGGCATGGTCCCAGCACCATTTGCTGCTCAGAAATGGACCTGCTAAGGGAAGAAGAGCTTCTTCCCATTTCTGCTGCTCAGAAATGGACCTGCTAGGGGAAGAAGAGCTTCATCCAGAAGTGGATGAGCCTAAATGTGAGGCTGTTAAAGCCTAAATGCAGTGCTGGTAGAAGGGTTTTGGCCACCTTGTGCTTGTGGTAGCCCTTGTCCTCTGTTTCTATCCCCCTTCCTGGCCTCTGGCTGTGTCTCAGTGATCACTGTGAAGTTTGGAGCACCCCATAATTAAATGCAACCAAAAGTACGTTTACAAATGGGCTACAAATTGCAGAGGTAGCACCAGAGCTGCCGAGTCTTAACATTTGAACAAGTGCTATCCAGGTGATCTCTTATGGGATAACCTTTTAGATGAGTTTAAAGGCAAAGGGAGTAATCCCCAATCCTGTGGGTGTCTGTAGCTTCCTCCTGCTCCCATGGGTCATCAGACGGCAGAAAATGCTTTTCTCGTGATTGTGTTGGTGCAACAGTGGTGCCTGGGGCAGAGTGAATGTCGAGGGAGCTTTGGGAGCTGTTTCTCAGTCTCTGGAGAGTTTTTTCCTGGGAGTGGCTGCATGGAAAAGGCTTCCCAGAAGCTCCCTGTGTGATTGATGCAGGTTGGACACTTCTCAAGCCTCTGATGGAGGCACTGGTGCTTTCTAATGAGCAAAACCACGGGCAGAGCAGAGGGGTGGCTCTGGCAGTAACCAGTGACCTCTCGTTCCGCAGGCGTGGTGGAGACGGGGCTGTTCGTCGACATGGCCGAGGTGGTGTATTTTGGGATGGAGGACGGCTCCGTCAGCGTGCGGGAGAAGCAGCCCTGCTGACAGGGGACTCAGCTGTCCCCCTTCCTCGGGGACTCAGCTTTTGTGACGGTGCCAAGCCGACGTTTTGCCTTAAGGAGCAGCGGCTGTCGCAGGAGACCCGCGGGAAAGCCCATCAGAATCCGCTGATGTGATACTGAATGTCTTTTTTAAAAAAAAACAAAAACACAAACGAACAAACAAAAAATAGATTCTATTTCGATATATATATTTTTACTTTACAGGAATGTTGTCTTTTTTTAATGAGTCGTTTCAATGAATTGCTTTAACATTTTTATTTTGTTTTCTAAGAAATACTTACCAAAAACAATACTCCCTGGTTTTGTGTTTGGAGGTTTTTTTTTTTCCTTTTTCTCAAAGAGAACTTGAACCCTTCTGGTTGCTCGTAGTGCTTAATGATGGAGGTCAGAAATACAATCCTAATGCATCATTCCTAACTATCCTGGCTGGGAGGGTGATGTATGTAACAGGAGCACATCCAGTTGGGACCTGCTGATGCCTTATTTGGAACCTTTTTGGTTCAGTATTTTATGCCTTTTATTTTTCTATACCACTGTTTTTTAATAGTTCAGGATGTCTGGTTGTCCTCTGTGCACATGGCAATTCTCTGAGCCTAGGGTGGTCTCTGCATCCCCCTCTCTGGGACACTAATAAGGGCCTTTTCTGGGCTTCTGTATGGAGGAGACATTCATCCTTTGAGCCAAACTCTGCTCTCAGTTAATTCAGTACCTCTGATTAAATTCTGTCCTGTAGCTGGAGATGTTTGGGACTTTGTCCTTGTAGACCAAGAGCAGAACTGGGTGCTTGATGAAGTTTACAGGAGCATATTTTAGCAGCTTAGGGCAGTATGGAATAGTGTTCATTGGCAAATGATTTGGTGTGGAATGAAGGTTAATTATCACCATTCACAGCTGGTTGATTTGTGGAAGGATAGAGCAGAACGCACAGGAAAACGGAGTCTTCCTGCCTAAATTTTCCATGTGTAGCAGGAGAGAGACACTCGTTTAATATCTCATTTTTGGTGTATAGGTGCTTTGCATGGTTCTGATGTCGAAATGCAAGCCCTCTCTTTGTGTTTTAGACACTGAAATAAAGAGCTGTTATACCAGACTTGGTGGTAATTTTGTTCTCAAAGTAACTTGTGTATAATGGGGCAGATCATGGTCAGACCACTGCTAGCTTCCCCCTTGCAAGAATCCCTCACCTAGGCCAAATCCACCCTTCTGCATTTGATTTCTTTTTGCTTAAGATAAATGTGTTATTTAAAATTAACCAGATTATCTGGTCAACAGTTACCTGCAGTGCTCTCCTCAACAGGCACTGCCTTCAATTTGCACATCTAAAACCTGTGCATCTAAATCCAGCTCTTGTACTGAGCAAACTGCCAGCAACTTGCTGGAAACACTGGGATTTCTTTTCCTGCAAGCCTGGTGTGGCAGAAGCCATTTGCAAAGCCCTAGCTCTGGCCAGGGGCTGTTTTCAGATGCTCTTGGGCTCCTAATGCAATCCTGGATAAACAGAGCAATCGAGCACAGCTTTGTGCCCAAGTGCCTTCTCACTCAGCGTGCTGCTGGAAATGAGATTAGCGGGAGCGAGTGCTGCTGTTGACTCTCCTCTGTCTGAAATCAAACAGCTCCTTCTCAAAAAGCCAATAAACCCATTACTGCACCATTACTTTCTGGCCCTGGACCAACTGTGATCTCATTCAGCTTTGTGCTTAGCAGGGGCTCCTTAGGTCTAAGCCTGAAGATGGGCAGGTCTGATTCCTGAGCTGCTCTGGGTGCTTGGGGTGCAGGTTGATCCCGTGGGGGCTTTTGCAACAGGTTCCCCTGCTGGGGTGGGAATTTGAGTGGGTCTTGGGCTGTGGGTTATGGGCACAGTGTGCACTGTACCACACAGCTGGAATTAAATTGTCTGTGTGGAATTACAACCCCTGAAATGCTGGAGAAAATGTGGTGTCTGAACCCTCGTGCAAGCTCCCCCAGCTCACATCTGCAGAGTCAGTAGATGGGGTTTGACTGAAGGAGCTCTTAGGAATGGTCATGTCCTTTCCCTTGGAGGCTGCCAGGATCCCTCATCTGTCATGAGCACCCTCATCTTCACCTGCCAGCACGTTCAGGTGTGGTGCAGGGACTCCATCCCCTCCTGGGGTGGCTTTGTGCCCTGGCTCTGCCCTGTCACCAACGCTGCCTGCTTACACTGATGCTCGGCTGCCTTGCCACGAGCTTGTTTGAAGAAAGTGAAGTGCACAGGCAGCAGGGGTATTTCTAATCCCTGGTCCTCGCTTTTCTAGGCTATCACCATTATTCCATGTGTTTTTGGAGAGGTAACAGTTTATAGATGAGCATGCCATGGTAGATCTCCAGCTGAGGGCAGGCATTGCAGCTCCCTGTCACTTCCTTGGGTGGAAGCAGCTCCCAAGAGCTCCTGGACTTGTTTTTTGAACCTGATTTTACCACCTTGGCTGGTTTCACTGTTCAAAGGGCTCTTTAAGAGCCTTCAGAAGCCTTTAGAGAGGGGGCTGCCAGTTCTATTCCATGCTTCTCCCTTCCACCTTGGGAAGAAAATCAGATATATTTTTAGAATATGGCATTGGGAAAAAAAATACTATCAAAAGCAGGTGGAAGGAGGTGTCCTTTTACACCCAAGGCAGGCTGGCTGTGGTTATTTAGGGTGCATTCCTGCACTGGGTTCTGTTACCTGCTGTGGTCCAGTCCCCCACGTTGCCCTTTGGGTTGTGCATGGTGGGTAATGCACAGAGATTTACCATTAGCACTGAATTATGGATTAACTTGGCCCTGGAGGAAACAAACGTTTCAGGAGCAACAGCAGCACTGAATTTAATGAGCAACAGAGGTAAAGAAACACTAGTCCCATTCAGAAAAAAAAAAAAAAAGCAGTAATATAAATATAGTAAGAGAGTGCATCAGATTAAATTTAATTAACCTGTGGTTAATAGGTTAAATAATTAAGATGAATTAATTAAACTAACTAGAAAGAGATTGTGTTTTGTTAAACCAACTCACCTTGTTCCATGTTATACAGAAAGTATTACTATCTGTCGAGTTATTATAGTCAGTGTAGGATGGGATTTATGATCTGACATAATTACTGATCTGAGAAATGTGACATAAAAAGAGGTGAAAATAATTAAGCAGGCAGCATAGAGGATGTGTGCTCTGGGTATTAAACCAAACAATTACAGCTAAAGTGATGAGAAAATCAGCATAGCATAACCAGTGATAAAAATTAGCTGTGAGGAATATTAGTAAGCTGTAATATGTATTAATATCTTTTAAACATAAAGCCAGATCCATTTTTTAGCTGTGTGGCTCTAACAAAAAATTCTGTAATGACACTGTCTTTGGTCCAGCTGCACCAGGAAAGGAGGAAAAGGAAAGATGTCCTCATTTTCAAAGTGATTTTTCAAATTTATCAAGCCTTTTGAATCCTCAAAAATGTCTTTGCAGTTTTATTTCACTCAGTACATCAGCAGAAAGGTGATGCATTTCAGATTGAAGATGAACTTAAAGACCTAAAACTGCCAGGTTTTTGTACTGAAAACTTATGAAGTTTATTCATTTCCCCTTCCAGTAACTTTAACGGGAGTTTTAACATCCCTGTAACTCCATAACCCTGGTAGCTGAGACCAGGGGTTTTTTTCAGAGCATGAGACTTTTCAGTTTGTATTTTTACACCTACCAACACAAACACCTCTTACACTTCCTTAATGACACTTCTAGTCTTGTGAAAATCGTGTCAGATCATTGAGAGTGAATGTAGTGAGCAAAACAGTAAAGGATCAGTGACTTGCTTTGACTACAGGAAATTACATAAACTATTTTTTTTAGTGAAAAGAGAAGACTTTGTACAAGAATGTCTGAGTGAAAGATAAAACCATCAATCATGTTGGAAAGCAAAATGCTTCTGCTGATTTATGTTGTTTCTGGAAGTCAGTAACAGAAAGATGAAATTCAGTAGAAGAACAAAAGCAGCTATTAAGCCAAATACTTCAGATCTGTAAACCTCCCAAGATTCAATACCCAAGTTCACTTGGGGATGTTGAATTAGAAATATTCTTTATCACACTAAATTCAAAGTTCATCTCATGCCGTATTGTTAAAAATACATGCACATGAATTTGATCATGCAAAAAAAAAAAAACCCAGAGAAGCTGAAGTGCCTGCTAACTGGAATGGTCTTTTTTACTGTGCACCAAACTAAATTCCCTCGTGGTGGTCTTTCAGTGCAGGATTAATTAAAGAAAATACTACATCAAGTATCCTTTCTACTTCTAAATGTCTCACAGGTTTGTGTAATCTCTTACTGAAGCTATTACTGGAATGCCTTATAGATCAAAATCTCTAATTAAACATTAATTCCCCTAAAACATTTTCAAAGCCTTAATTTCAGTAACTTGCAAGTTATTTGCCTGCCACAGCACGCTGTCTTCTTGTAATCAGTATTTAATAACCTGTACAGTTTAATCCCAATGTAATGTATTTGGCAATGACAAATGAAATTGAAAAACCCTGCTGTAAATCTAGACGGTGCACTGGGATGCTTTTATTACTATCTTAATTTATTGCTGGAAAAGAAAAGACAGTTCTGCCTTCCTCCAACCCTTAAAGGAGAATTAGAAGAGGAGATTATACTTCTTTCCTTTACTTTTATACATAACTTAGTGAGGGCTGGACCAGATCAGTGAAGAGTCAAATCCAACAGCTTATAAGTAATGTACCACAATCTTGTCTAATTGAAGAGCAAGCAGACAGTCACAGTTTCTCTTTATTGAGATGGTTTTCAGGGTATGATCCACTGTATGTGAGCACCTTGGGAAAACTCAGCCTCTTTGCCACAGACCACCACTGTTTGGACAGGATACTTGCAGGTTTCTCTGCAGGTCAGCTGTGAGCTGTGGTCTATCATTTATGAAACGTTCCTTTCATCCTTATTTGAGAGCTCAAGCAACACGTGCTGACCCCGGCTGGGGCTCTGGGGCTGTGCTGAGTGTTTTTGCTCAGGCTCTACCCTTTTCCTGTGGATTTGCTGCTGTAACTAGCCCCAGCTATCAGCAGCCTTTCCCAGCCTCCTTCCAGAGGCTCCCCAGCAGCCCGAGGCCATTGTTTCTCCCTCATCTGATCCTTGGAAGCTGCTCAAGGAGCTGCTTTGCTGTACCTCATATCTCTGATGCCCACAAATGCCCAATGAGCTTCATTTCCAGTTCCTGGGACGCTCTGCCTGACCAACACCATTGCCTCAGCACCAGCAAGGCTGGCCAAGAGCTTTTTATCACTTTTAAAGCAAGTCAGCAAGAAACTTTTAGCAGATTGAACACCCTCATCAGTAGAATCATTAGAAAAATCTCCTCTGCTCACAGGGTTGTACAGCTGGAGGTGGCAGCAAGGTTTTGCCACATGTGTCACTCACAATCACATCAAAACATTACTCAGAGGTTCAGTATTTTTTAATCCATCCTGCCTGGGCAATTTCTTGCCTTTTCTGTTTTTCAACTAAATCAGTTTTGGCTCCTGTATAAAAGATAAAAAACGTAAGATATTTTTTTTCTGAAAGTCAGATGAACACATTTTTAAGCTCCCAGGCAGCCAGCCACAGCTCCGTGTTTCCTCTTCGCAGCTGAGGCTGGCCTCTGTTGAGTTGAGAGGAGGAAAACCCATCTGGTTACGTGGCTGGGATTTTTTTCCCCTGGAGTAAATCTAATACCTGAGTCTTAAAAATCATGGATGTTCTAGAGACAGTGAACAGGTGACCAATATGCCAGGTCAGCAGGCAATATTTCACCCAGGCTCCTTTTCTTTATCTCAAAGTGACATTTCTTCACCTCAAGTGCTCAGAATTCTGGACACCAGTCAGAGGATATTGTTCACTGGCATCGTGGGACTCAGCCAGGACATGGCACGTAGGAGTTATTCTTCACGGACCCTCAGGACACCCTCAACCCAACCTCCCTTGTCCTTGTGGGGCAATTCCACTGGCCAGGTGTTAATTGGGAACACTCCACAGCTGGAAAAGACAGGTCCAGGAAGTTCCCAAGACATTTGGATGACAACTTCTTGGCAGAGGGCCTTGGGGTAGCTGATGTGGACAGATGCCCTCCGTGGTTTGCTGCTTGTTCCCAGAGAGGCTCTTGTGGGTGAGGTGATGATTGGTGGCCGTCTTGGCCACAACAAACATGAAACCACTGATTTTCAAATCTCTGGTGCTGCTGGAACCCTTCTGGCTCCTGAGATGGACCACTGAGCACTGCTGGAAAATCAGCACCTTTTATTGGCACATCCTCCCGCAGGAAAGCTGTTGGTTGCTTTGAGTCTCTGCGCAGTAACGAGGGACAGTGACGAATCTCCAGAGCTCTTTGCAAATATAAAAACATTTATTGACAACAACGGAACTGATTTGAATTCGAGTCTGGCAGCGGGCGCTAATCATCCAGCCGTTCCTCCATGCAGGAGCACCAGAGCAGGGTGCACAGAGCCCACAGAACCCGCCTGGGGCTGGAGGGCTGCCTGTGGACACCCTCTGGGTCGCTGGGGGTCTGGGCTGCCAGCTGGGTCCTCGAGGAACAGGGAGAGCAGCAGGGGCTGTCCGGGGCAGGGCTCTGTGCCCCTGCTGCTGGCACCTGCTCATCCGAGGCAGAAGGAGTTGCTGTCTTTGCCTCCTCCTGGAGAGGGTCCTGAAAGAGCTCTGGGTACCGGGGGTTGACCCAGATAGTCCGGATGGTGATGCGTCCCCAGTTTTCATGCAACGATGTTTTGTCGCTGTCGTTTTCCCCTTGGGACAGCTCCAGGAGTCTGTTGACTTCCCCTTGGGAAAGCTCTTGTTCCATGTAGGTTTGCCCTTGGCACAGGTGATGGGGACTGCAGACTTCCCTCCTCTCCTCCTCGTTGGCCCGGGCCCCCTCCCCGGACTCTGGTGCTGCCAGCACTGACCACTGCCTGCTGAGGGTCTGGGCTGCCCCCTGCGTGGGTGAGGGGCCTGGGGGAGAACAGGGCCTCTGCAGGGCTGGGACCTGGCTCTGTGCCCCTGCTGAAGGCACCTGCTCACTTGAGGCTGCTGCCTTTGCTGCCTCTTGTGCCTCAGGAGGAGCATCTGGGCAGTGCTTCTCGTTCTGCGACCGCATGTGGTCCCCCTGCAGCTGCTTGAGGTCTATCTGTGGGACAGAGGAGGCATGGGGTGGAGGGGTCTGTCTTGCCACAGCTCAAGCCCAGCCTTGTCCCATCACCAGCCTCTCTTTCCTGCTGCATCCTTCACGCTTTGCCTCCTCAGGCTCAGCAGCCCCTGGGTGGGCAAGGATTTGGGATTCACCTTCTCCCCCTTGGGCGTCTCTGTCATGGCTCTCCTGCAGAGGTTCTCAGGTAGCTGCTGCCTCCTGAGAGAGGTGCTCTCGGGCAGTGGCACCCCAGGCCTCTGTGCCCCAAAAACCCACCCAGAGGTCACAGTGGCCTCTGGGCACAGCACAGCCCCTGTCACAAAGAGCCCTGGAACGTGCCTCTGTCACAAAGGGACACCCCAGCACCCCCAAAAACCACAGACCCATCTGGGACTGGCTGTGCCCAGCACAGGACAGCCCCTGCTTCCCCCTCTGAGCCCCTGGCTGGTCTGATCCCATCCCTCTCACACAGCCCCACAGAGACCCTCACTCTGGACTTCTGGATCCCTCCAGATCAGGACTGCCTTGGCCTTGGGCCTTTAATTCTCTCCCAGCCTTGATGGAAGCATCTCACATGGGGGATCATTTCTACAGGTGTTCTGTGTTTTAACTCAGCTCCTACACTTGGCTGCCTAAAACTGGTGCAGTCACTAAGTGCTTAATGTGAGCTTGTGTAGCTTATTTAAATCGTCCAGGTTGGGAACATTTTGGTTATAAAGGGAAAAATAAGCTTTGCTTGGTCAATGAATGCTTAGAAAACTCAAACATTTCTGGATTAAATAATATTCAGAGTTCCAAATGGAATATTCAGTAAATGAGATAGAAAAGAAGCCTGACTCCTTTCTAGTCTTCATTTGACTAATTTAAAAGAAATAGATAAATAAAACCAATATGAGAGAGAGAATCCACATGCTGCTGTTACTCTGTGGTGGATAGCTGCTGTCCCCAAGAAAAATTCAGTGAGAAATTCCTGCCCTAAGGCCTCTATTTATTGCTTGAGGAGTAAGTGAGGTATTTCAGGGATATCATTATTTATAGGATCAATATTGCTATTCAGCCAGATGGCTGGCCAAGCATGGACAAATACTGTCTGCTGTAATTAATTTATTTGTCTATTGATCCATCTCTGCACCCATTTTGCTGATCAAACAGATGGATAGAGCAGGACTAGGAACAACTTATTCCTAGTTTTCCCACATCAGCAGTAGGATTTGTCTCACATAACTTCCCACTCAAAAGCTACATGAGCTTGGACAAGCCTGCAGCCCTATGGAAAGACCCAAATGGATTCACCCCTTCTGTTTTCGGCAGGACCCCTCATGTCCTGGGAGTGCCTACCCCAGACAAAGGCAACCCACATCCCCCTGCCTACAAGTCTCTCAACACCAGAGAACTATAATAACACTTTAGCATAAAGTGTTGCACTGCTTAGAGCAGAAGATGCAATTCTAGGATGGATGTGTAGAAGTGGAAAGGACGGCTACAAAATTTTCCTGAATTCAGAATATTCAATGAAGGATGCAGAGAGATTTTTTCAGATCTACTCCAGTATACAGAGTACCTCATGTTGGCCCGAGCTGTTGCTTATTTGCTAGGAAAACGTGATCTAGTAAAAGGCTTCCACTGATCAGAGGGTGACAACCCACGGTGGGGGTTCCTCACCTCCACAGCAAGCAGGAGCAGCTCCAGTGAGGTGGGTGGAGCTGATGAACCAGAAATCACTGTCAGCTGCAGATGGATTCACAGATGGAGAGGAAAGATGTTTTGAAAGTTTGAGTGAAATGCAATTTTAAAAATCAAGGTGTTTCACAGAACGATCCCTGATGGGACACATTCACTGCGCTTGTTCTATGCTGAGGTGTGATGGGGGAGGATCTGGAGATACATGTGCTGAAAAATTCCATGGAACCTGTGTGGGAGCAGGGGATGCTTTCTGGGAACCGCCCAGGTCACTGCAGAAACACAACAGGTGATGTTTGAACAGTGAGACGAAGCCAACACACTCAAATTTGTGTTGTTTACCTCCCCATCAGAGGGATGGTGAAAGTGACTGTGCTGGGAATGGGGCTGTTTGCCAGGCAGCCAGTCACCCCCTACATCCAGTATCAGCCCTGTCCTTGCCTTCATCACCCACAAAGCTCTGATTTAGCACATTCAAGAAGGTGGCAGCAGCCAGGTTGCTACAGAGAATTTCTGGGTTCTCACCAAACCTGACCAGCCATGGTGCCGTTTGTTTTGCAATACAGCTCCAAGAAGACAAAAGAGACGAGGGCTCTCAGTTTTCACCTGGCAATAGTAGTTGTCACCCCTGCTGATGAATAGATGGTTTGAAATCATCCTGTTTTTCTGGAAACAGGCAAGGACTCTTCAGACAAACATATGCAATGTTCGGGGAGGTCAGTCCAAGCAGTCAAGGCAAAACACACAAGGAACCTTTGGTGTCTTGAGGATGATCACCTGGGGCATCTCTGATACAGCTCCAAGTCCTGAGGATAGGCTGCTCCAATTGGCACAGCTTGGGAAGTTCACCAAAGGCAGGAAGCCTCTCTGGGTCTCACAGGGTGCTTCCCAGGCTGACATGGGGCAGAGCAGGGGCTATAGCTATAGCTATGATTATTAATGCTTTCATCTAGGATTTGTTAGATTCATTTAGAAATAGCTGGGCTACATAATACGGATAGGAGAGGGAAAAATATTTCCCTTCCCCCTTTTCTTCCCTTCCCTCTTTTCTTCCCAGGCAAATTATGGGCCAAGATTCCCTTTCCTCCAGTCATGAAGGGAGTTGGCACCAGGCTTGGGTGAGCTGTGATTTGGTGTTATCTCGAAAGAAAGCACCACTGAGTCCAACAGAGATGCTCATTTAGCAAAGCCTGTCAGCTTGAGCAGACTCATTGGCCTCGGCTGGTTTTGGGCTGCATCTGAAGTCAGACGGACAAAGCATTGCTTTAAAGTGCAGAAGAGGAATTTGACTACAGCCACTGTAATAAATAATCTTGTGACGGGCAATTCATGCAAATTAGGTGAATGTAGACAGGGTGGGAGCCCTCTGCCCAAACTTGAGGCAGTTCAGGCACCTTTGTGCCACTCTGGGTTCCTGCTACAGTGGAGAGATGTGGGTCACCTACTCCCCCACAATCCATGGTGTCCTAACCCATGGTCCAGCCCCTGCTCTGGGGTCCACCTCTTCCTCTGCACTGCACCCAATGTGCAGGAAGCACAGCCAGAATCAGCCATTTAAAAACTCACCTTTCAAACATTTCTTGTCCTGCACAAGTAAATCCAATCAAAATCACATTTTGTCACACACAGGTGTATGATGAGTGGTGCTTCGCTGTGGCCTCCTTCAGGACCTGGGCTTATCTCATTCTAAACCTGTGAATAATCCCAGTGAATTTAAATACTGCAGATATTTCAGTTTGAGGGTAAATGTGCCTGGGTGTTTCAGTGGAGTGTGAGAGCAGACAGCTAACACTCCTCTGTGGTACCCACTGAAGTGATGTAACCAAGCAGAAACCCCACTGAGCCGAAAAATGCCCCTTGCTCAGGAAAATCAGGTTCCTGCCTGTGCTTCCAATGCCCTGTGATGGGACATCTCCCAGAGAAGTGGAAGCACCTCCAGTGGTTTCCTCTGGTACCCACTGCAGGTCTGATCTAAAGCTCATTCGAGGTAAAAGTGCCATTTATTTTCTGTGGGATTTTAAATCTGTTTTCCCATTAAATGCACTCAGCTTTTAGAAAAGGACAGTTGGGATATGAATTAATTTAGCTGAAGTTCCTGAACTTTCCCATTTCATGTCCATTTTAGGGATGAAGCTAAACCAGGTTCTTCACAGAATCCCAGAATATCCTGAGTTGGAAGGGACCCACAAGGATCATGGAGTCCAGCTCCTGGCCCTGCACACACCATCCCCCAGAGTCACACCCTGATCCCAAGAGCATTGTTCAAACACTCCTTGAGCTCTGCCAGGCTGGTGCTGTGACCACTGCCCTGGGGAGCCTGTTCAGTGCCCAACCTCCCTATGGGGGCAGAACCTTTTTCTAATATCCAACCTAAACCTCCCCTGACACAACTTGAGGCCGTTCCCTTGGGTCCTGTCACTGTCGCCACAGAGCAGAGATCAGTGTCTGCCCCTCCTCTTCCCCTCACAAAGAAGTCGTTTCACAATTCAGCACAGTGAGAACACCCCCACCAAGATGTCCTGTGCTTTTTGTAAGGTGCTGTTGTTCTGGCAATCACTTTTGCTTTCTTTTTCTTTGTACATTTTTACTGGTTTTAGTCTGCTTTTTAAAAATTTTCATTCTTTTTCACCTTCAGGGAATGCTTTAACAGCAATTTCACAGGAATTCAGTTTTGGTTTTGTTTGCAGTAATTGTTGTCACTGGAGTGAATAAGGAATCCACAGGAGCAATTACTGGTCATGAAAGAGTGGATAAATGAATTAATTATCTTCAGCTTTGCTATTATTTTCAAGCACATAATGATGACACAGGCTGGTGCACTGACTACACTGTGTTTAGGGGAGGGAGAAAAACTCTCTAAAAGCCCGTGGGAGATAATTAGTTTGAACCTCCCCCTGAAAACGGTGTCTTTTTCTTTTGTGGCAGCCTCAGTGCCAAGTCCCGAGGATGAACAGATTCCTGTGGATGACACCAGTGGAGACAGAAATCAGATTGCCTTGGGAACAGAGGAAGAATATTCTTTCCTGACCTTCACATGGGCTGAAGCAACTGTGCTCGCTCCTTCACCTTCCAATCATTTGCCTCTCTGCCACGAGCTGCTAAAATAGGGCAGAGATACAGCCAGCCTCTGTGGCAGTTTGGCATCTAAAATTAGCTCCTTCAACAGCAAACACCTCGAGTTTGGCCTAATTAAGTTCAGTTGATGTTATTGCTATTTCTTCACTATTTCCGTAGGAGGAGGTGGGTGTGTGCTTGTGTGTTCCAGGACCATCAAGTATCAATAACCACAGTGATAACACAAATCCCATATGCTATAATTAGGGAAAGTGCAGGAAAGTCACTTCCAGCACTGAATTATCAGAATAAAAGCAAAAATAATATCCTGTGGTCACTTTGCTTTCCTGCCATTAGCACAGTTGGTTGTGTCTCACATCAAACTTCTTCTCCACAGTTTTTTGCTGTAGTTTCAAAGGGTCAGGGTGGTCCTGCACATGAATTTCCTTCATATTGAGCAAACTGCAGAGTTTTTTTGTGCCCAAACCCAGGGGATTTGAGAAACACATGATTTTTTTTCCCAAAAAAGGTGTGTCCTAAAGCACCATGCACTTCCTCAGGACAAAACCTTGGTTTTGCTGAGTTGCATTTTTGTTTTTTGTATTTTGCTCCTCAGTTAAACCTGCAAAAGCCCTTCTTCAGCCCAGGCTGTTCAGGAGCGAGCAATCAAACAGTGAAGCAATTGTGACATCTAGTGGTGTTTGTGGCTGTTACAGTGCATAGAAAAATCACGGAATCGTGGAATGGTTTGGGTTGGAAGGGACCTTAAAGACCATCTTGTTCTAACCCCTGCCATGGGCAGCGACACCTTCCACTAGACCAGGTTGGCCAGAGCCTTGTACTTGAACAATTCCAGGGATGGGGCATCCACAGCTTCCCTGGCCAATGAAAAATACATACTAAATAATACTAAAAATGTAGGAATTAGTGAAAGCTGATTTTGTGCTTTTAAGGATAAAGCCAGAGGGATCTCACAGAGGTCACAAGGTCTCAAGTGCTGCCGTTGCAGTGCCTTCACCGCTGCTGCTCCAACTTCACCTGCAAGGATGGGAAATGAGGATTAGCCCCTGTGGATTTAGTTTAGACATTTGTATACATTTTGTAGACATTCAAGAACTAGTCCTGAAGCAAAGGATTTCAGTAGAACATTAACTTGGTCCTGCAGAACTTTGCACACTGACATTGCTGGGTCAGCAAGAGTTCTGCAAAATTAAAAACCTCAAATAAAACTCTTCACTTTAGAAAGAATCTGGATACTTTTAACGTTGTCAGCAACTTTTGCAAGGACAAAGATGGCTTCGGCGTAACAACAAATTTGAGCAAAATTCTTTTTTTCTTTAGGTGAAAGACAAATCCTGCCATGGGATAAACCTATATCCATATTTTATTCTGGGGTTGTTAAGCCTCCAGGGAAATGGTGGACTCCAGAGAACTTCTACTTTTCATCAATCCCACAGTGCCTGAAAAAAAATTTAGTGCAAATAATTCCAACAGATGTGTTTGTGAAGCTGCTATGGCCAGCTCTGGGATTTCCAGACTGCAGGTGACCTGTCTGACCACTGAAAATTAGCTGATGGCATCCAATAAAAGGGAGTAAAAAGCTGCAATTTGTCAACTCAGCATTTCTTAAGGCTTTGACATATATTCATACAGGACAGGGCTCTGAGAAACCTGGTCTAGTGCAAGGTGCCCCTGCTCACGATAGGGATGTTAGACTAGAGGACCTTTAAATGTTCCTTCCAACCCAAAGCGTTCTGTGGCTCTATGATGCAGAACTAAACAAGAGCTGCAACTGAGCTTTGCTTTGTGTTTTGTGCGTGTGTCCCCTGGGGAGGTGGGTGGACATCACTGGAACTAAGGGAATAGCTCCAGGAGACTGCTAGAGGGAGAATTTTGTCACCTGGGGCTAATAAAAGCCACCATTTCCTGCTCCAGGACCGCAGAGCCCAGCCTTGCCCAGTGGTCCTGCAGTGGCCTGACCAATCTCCCCATGAAATAGGTGATGACAATGGTGGGGGAGCAGAACAAAAGGGAAGTAGCTGAATTTGCTGCTCTCCATGGTGAAGGTCCTTGTTCCATGTGTTTGTGACTTCTGGGGACACCAGAGCAGACCTGATCTGTTGTAGGCTGTGCTTGATTTAGCCATGTTGAGACCTTCCTCTTGGATGTGGCTTTTGGGTGCTCCTATTCCTTACCTCTCTCTTGTTTTCTGAGGCTGATTTTCAGAATTATGGCTTTCTTAAATCCCAGAGGATTAAAAATATCATTGCTCCATGCCTAACTATGCAGAGACACATGAACCAAAGCATTTCAGGGATGCTGAGGTCAAAAGGAAGGTGCCTATTTCCACTGCTGCAGTTCTGGCCCTTAGATGTCAGGGTTTTATCAGCTTTCAGCTTAACTCCTGCTGAGATGCACCCCACAATCCTGAAACCTTAAAAACCAACCTGGCCTCCAGGGAAGGAGGCTTGAGTTTATTTATCACACAGGGATTCATTGGTATTCAGTGGAGCCTCTTTCAGGGCAAAGCATTAGGGTTGGTCTTTAAGGTCCCTTCAACCCAAACCATTCCACAATTCTATGAAAGAATTAACAGCCAAACTCAATTCCTTACAGCAGGGGGACAAGTCATGACCAGAGGCTTTTCTGGCACATGCATTTCAGGGAACTTACATCCCATTTTGCTCCTGCTTCTTCCTGGAAGGCAGAGGCTCAGCAGGATCCTGTATCCTCCTCCAACACCTGGAAAACCCCATGCAGAGTCTCTGAGGGCAGAATTCGTCCCAGTCTGCTGTTTTCCCTTTGTGAACCCCTCCCATCTTCATGTCTGCTCCACTCCTCGTGACCAGAAGTGCAACCCGATGATCTGGAAGAGCAGGTCTGCAGGACATGACCTTTCCCAGCACTGCAGGGCAGCCCCAGGTCTGACACCTGTGTTTTTAATAAACCAGATCGCTGTGCTTGGCTGCCCTGTCTCCAGGAGGGAGAAAGGCAGTGGGAGGTGTACAGCTGCAGCCCACTGAACTGCTACAAAAACCCATCAAATGTCAAGCTTTTCTCTAAGACCTGGAGCTGCTGAAGCATTTCTGGCAAAATTTACGGAATAAAATGAGTAAGCTCTGATAAGCCCCTGATATGTGACAGAGCCAGACTTGCTTCGAATCCCACAGCAAAGGAAAAACCCACACTATTTAGGTGAAGATGACCACAGGTCTTCAGAAGCATCTTCCTTCCAGGAGAAATCCAAGCCATGAAGGACCTGAAAGGATCATTTTGGGACTGGCAGGCTGCTGGTACCATTTCAGTGTCCATCCTTGGGACTTCACACTAAAGCACTTCCGATGTTGATGTTGTGACCACAGCTGGTGCCAAGCTGAAACCTGACCTCCTGTTTGTGAAGCACAAAGAAGTGTCAGCGTCTTTAGAAATACCAAGCCATGGCACAGCTTAGGGGACGAGGGGTAGTGTTTGTGTGCTTCTTTATTTTCATTTGCCATTATTAATACCGAAAAAACCCCCCTAAAATAACTACCCTAATAGCAATACCTCAAAAGTTTGCAGGATTTTTCAGAAGCAAAATATAGAATTTTTTTGCTGAAAGCAGAATGGGGATTGCACAGAAAATGAGCAAGCTGGATGCTCCTTTTCTTGCTCCACCTTCACCCTCCCTGCCATATCTCTCCAGTGGTTCTTATCTCTGCTCTCTGGAGTACACCAGAAGTCCCAGCAAGTCCATTTCTAATTCCTTAGCAGATTCTCTCAGCCATAGCTCTGTTACTGAAAAACCACAGGCTGTAGGTTAAAAATAAAGCAGGTTAAAGCACAGGTGTGGCTAATCCCTCCAGAGGGAATCCTCAGCTCTGAATTTCTCTGTGCTCTTTACAAAGGAAAGGAGAGCAGTGGTCCAGCTCCTCCCGGTGACTTTCCCAGGGCTGAGACGCAGGGATTATTTTTTACTTACAACCTATAAATTTAAGTATAGAAACCCACAAATTAGTCTGGTTTTCAACGGGTCAGCTCCCCTTAGCTGCTGGAAGCTGGATAGGGGTGAGGCCAGGGTTTAGCTTCACGCTTGGGTTCCTGCCTTGATTCCAGGGAGATGGTGGGGAATGACCAATTTGTTTGCAATTCCTTAAGTTCCAGTGATAGGAGGTGATTGATGCCACTACAACTAACAAGACTCACGAGGATTTCAAGCTGCTGGGTTGTTTTATTGAGGGCAGGATTGGGAGACAGCGATCAAACATCAGCTGATGCCAGAAACGTAGGTCCAGAGTCATCACTGAGGTGAGTAAGGGCTAAACCAGCTCAAGAACTTGTCCCTGGTTTAGCAATTCCCTAAATACCAGCTTTCCCTCTAAGGATGGAAATCAGGGGTATATTTTATGCTGCTAATACATACACATTTTGTGGCTGTACCAATTGTGGAGTTTGTGCAGCTGCCAGGCTGAACACAACCTCAAGTTATTTAAAACATCTGAGTTTATTGTATGGATCAAATGTGTGAATCCTGCCATAGAATCACAGAATGGTTTGGGTTGGACGGGATGTTAAAATCCATCAAGTTCCAACCCCCTGACATGGGCAGGGACACCTCCCACAAGACCAGGCTACCCAGAGCCCCATCGAGTCTGGTCTCGAACACTTCCAGGGATGGGGAATCCACAGTTTTTCTGGGCAACAAGATTATCCTGAAGGGTTTCTAGCTGGTGGGAAGCTCACCACAGTGTTTGTATTTCTCTTAAAATGACCCTTATAAAATGCATATAAAATGCATTAGGGACTTTGGGCTTGCTAAAATGGTTGAACATTATTGTTCTTAGATTACATCCCCAAATCTTTCTTAATCCTTTGGTTACCCCACTAGAACTGGGTCTGACCTGAGCTTTGTAAGGCAGCCCCTGTCACTGCTACCTGAGTGTTGCTAATTGATGCATTGTTTCTCCCTGGGCTGAATGGCTTCTTTCTAGGCAGTTGATTCAATTGGCAAAATTAATGTTGGTGGGACAGAGTGTTCTCTGACAGGAACCCAACCACTGTGTTAAAACAATTGAAAATAGGTTTATTTTTCCTCAGTTCCATGTATGTCTGACCAATTAGATATTGTCAGCTCATTTCCATACCCTGAAACTTCAACAGTTAGAGTAATGATGCTTTGCATCAATGTTAGTCAGAGTCAAAAGACTCTATACACAATAAGGTTTTGAATGTAAAAGACTGAAGAGATGTTTCTGCTACTGAGGTTCAAAAAAACCCCCCAAACCTCCAAACCAACAACCCCAACCCTCATCTTACACGATCCTATTAAAAACACTAAAAAAGCTAAATGTTTCTGTATACAGAATGACAATGGATTGGAATCTAACTCAAATTCTATAATCCCCATAAGAGTCTTAGTGAAAGCCTCAAGGAAAAATTGGTTTGGAAATGGATCCAGGTATAAATATTTTAGTAGTGAGGGAGTTCCTTATAAAATCAATGTGTGTGTCCTCCTAAGGGGATCATATATACCTCATAAGAAGCTGAACATTTGGATGCTTCATTTATTACAGCCTCCTTCTGGCCTCAGTTTTAGGGACACAATTAATTAATCAGGAAGAAATCAGAGTATGACTTTGCATGTTTATTTTTGTCCTGAAGCAATACTTTGTCTCTTCTTGACCCACTCCCACAGCCCTCCCTCCCTCATTTATGCCCATAAATACACAAATATTTGTACTGGTTATATTTACAGGACATGTTTCTGGAGGCAGATGATGGCACAGGTTGAACCAGGTAACCCACTGTGGTGCCTCCCAACCTGACCCATCCTGTGATTCTGTGAAGTGATGGAGTCACAGAATCACAGAATATGCTGGATTGGAAAAGACCCACAAGGATCATTGAGTCCAGCTCCTGGCCCTGCACACACCATCCCCAAGAGTCACACCAGGTGCCTGAGAGCATTGTACAAACACTCCTCGAGCTCTGTCAGCCTTGGTGCTGTGACCACTGCCCTGGGGAGCCTGTTCAGTGCCCAACCTCCCTATGGGGGAAAAGCCTTTTTTCCTGATATCCGACCTAAACCTCCCCTGACACAACTTCAGGCTGTTCCCTTGGGTCCTGTCACTGCCACCACAGAGCAGAGGTCAGTGTCTGCCCCTCCTCTTCCGCTCACGAGAAGTTGTAACTGCAGTGAGGTCTCCCCTCGGTCTCCTCCTCTCCAGGCTGAACAGACCAAGTGCCCTCAGCCTCTCCTCACACGGCTTCCCCTCAAGGCCCTTCACCATCCTTGTGACCTCCTTTGGGCACTCTCTAATAATTTAATGTCTTGATTATACTGTGGTGCCCAAAGCTGTCCCCAGGACTCGAGGTGAGGCCGCCCCAGCCCAGAGCAGAGCAGGACAATCCCTCCCTTGCCCGGCCGGCGATGCTGTGCCTGATGTCCCCAGGACAGGGATGTCCCCCCTGGCTGCCAGGGCACTGCTGACTCGGATCCAACTTTCCATCGACCTGGACCCCCAGGTCCCTTTCCGCAGAGCTGCTTTCCAGCCTCTCATTCCCCAGCCTGTCCGTACATCCAGGGCTGCCCCAGCCCAGGTGCAGAATCCGGCACTTTCCCTCGTTGAACTTCACATGGATGGTGATTGCCCAGCCCTCTCATTTGTGGAGGTCTCTCTGCAGGGCCTCCCTGCCTTTGAGGGAGTCAACAGCTCCTCGCAGTCACCGTCCCTGGAGTTGTTTGAGGACAGGCTGGCCGTGTCCGTGGCGGTGGCACGGACTCATTGATCTCGGAGCCCTTCCCCACCCTCATGGCTCCCGTGCCTACAACACCCAGAAGGCCCCGCGGAGCCGCTTCCGCCGCCGGGGCGGGCCGAGCGCGGGGCCGCTGCCGCCGTCATTGCGGACGGGACGATGTCTCGCTGCAGCCCCGCCGCCGCCCGCCTGCTCGGCCGCTTCCTCCGCCGTGAGTACCGGGACGAGCCCTCCCGGCCCCGCCGTGGGGGCCGCGGGCAGCGCCGGGGTCCGGCCGGGCCGGGCAGGGCAGGGGCTGGGCAAGGTCACGGCGGAGCGGGGCCGGGCGCGCTCGGCCCGCGGGCACCGGGGCGGGACACGAGGTGTGCCCGGGGGTCCCCGCGCTGCTCCCGGCGCTGCTCCGGGCCCTCGCTGGGCGTTCGGAGCGGGGCAGGATCGCCTCCCGCGGGGCAGGGGCACGCCTGGCTGCCAGGGAGGTGTTTGTAAATGTAATGGGAAGTTTTCTCGTGGAGGGTGGTCGGCCGTAGGTGTGGGAACACGGAAAGGTTGTTCTCGGCGTTGTAGCCCCGGAAAGACTCCAAAGGGCAAGGGCCACAGGGGGCCCGTAGAGTTGGGGCTGGTCACTGCGAGGGCTGGAGGCCTCTGGAGGCCCCTGAATTACTTTGTGGTTTCAGCACAGCGTGGTAAAGTTCTTTTTGTTCCCAAGAATAAGGTTACAGGCCTCCCTTTGTGGAGAACGCGAGCAGTCCGAGATTAGTACTTCAGCTCGAAACATTTAATGTGTGTTGTTCTGAACATCACAATAAAAAATAAAGTCCTTTCCCCCCTCTTTTGTTTTTCTTTCCAGTGTGCTTTTTTTTGGTGCAGTTAGTGCTGCATTCTCGTGAAGAGGAGAGTTGTAGTGATAGAACAAGGGTAGTGGCTTCGAAGTGAAAGAGAGTTAAGTTTAGATTGGATATTAACAAGAAATTCTTTACCGTGAGGAAACTGGAACAAGTTTCCCAGAGAAGCTGTGGTTTCCCAGTCTCTGGAAGTGTTTAAGGCCAGGTTGATGTTCCAGGCTTGGAGCAACCTGGTCTAGTGGAAGGTGTCCCTGCCCATGGCAGGGGGTTGGAACAGGAAGGTCTGTAAGGTCCTTTCCAACCCAAACGATTCTGTGAGATCAGTGTGGCTATGCCCGGGCACAGGAGCAGTTTCTTGGAATCTAAACAGAGGAATTTGTGCATTAATTTGGTTCTTGCGGCTGAAAATGAATGAACAAACTTAAACCTACCTCATTTCACTGCACACGAAGTGTTTTTGTCTCAGTGGGATGGTGACTTGTGAGACATGATCTCACAACCACAGGCTGGTCTGAGTAGTTCCTGTGGCACACCTACTGTCCAGGTGAGTGTCTGTTCCTGCCTCTTGTTCTCCATGAGCAGGACCAGAAAACTATTTATGCTGGTAATTTCTGCCACTTCAGCTCTTTGAATTGGCTCCCCTGGGCCGAATGAGAATTGGTTCTGATGGAGGGGAACGGATGGGAATGTAGTACCTTCCAATTTAGGTTAATTTATACTCCCAGCAGAGCTACTCTTGGGTGCAATTTTATGTGTTAAAACTCTACATTGTTCCCTTTACAAATAGCAGCACGAGATTCAGGGAATAGTTCTTAAAATTATTTTGAGTGGTAGAGGGGAGGAAAAGATCTAAGTGGCTCAAGATGTGTCTTTTTTACAGGTGTTCATGAAGTCTTTTACAGAAGCTCCTGCAACATGAAATAGTCCTTCATTGGAAATCTTTGGTTTCCAAATCTTTGGGTACTCTTTACCCTTTCAAGGCTGCTGAAACCTTAAATTTGGACTTTGTACATACATTTTCACTAACAATTAACATCTGCTTCTCTTAGTGATTTGAAATCATGAGTTTCCAGTGTGTTCTGTTGCAAAGGAGATGCAAACTCTGTTTTTGTTGGTGCATTGCTGAAGGAAACATGCAGGGTGTGTATCCCTAGGGTTGAGATCAGGAAGCTGTGGAAATGGAGTGTGAAATATGTCGATGAATGGTAAGTGCTGCTCAAAGGTCAGCTCAGAGCACTGCTGGTGTGTGGACACTCAGGAGGGACCTGTGCATGTCCACACCCTGCCTTGAAGAGTTTTCATAGGCATCTGAACTGATTGGAGAGTCAGGATTAGGGATTCCATGTCCTGGATGTGTTAGAAGGCTTTGGAGAGCTCTTAGATTAAAAGATTACAGTAATTATGTGAGTAACCCTGGCAAAGGATTGCTGCAGAAATAACAATCCAAACTGAAGAATTCCTTGTTTTTCTGTCAACAGTGTGGAGGGAGGGAAGTTCACAAACCCTTACCTGCTCACATTCTTGGTGGAGGATACCTGGGGAAAAGCAGCTTATTGGCTTACAAGAAAGAGGTTATTTGTACTGAGGAGACACTTTTTGATTAGGAAAAAGAGATGTGTTGAAAGGACTGAAAATTTTCTGAATGTCATTTCCTGCTAGTCCTAGATTTGTTTTAATGTGATGGGTGTAGAGTAGGCACTGCATCTGCCCTTTGCAGCCTGATTCATTTACTTAATTCCTCAACTCCTATTTCGTGGTCATGGGTCGGGGTTTCCAAAACTAACAGGAATTTGGCAAGGGAAGGGTAAGAGAAGAGAGCCTGGGGACTGATAAACAGGAATCCTTGGAGTGCATAATCCTCTTAAACAAAAGAGTAAGGTCTTTTGAGCAATCCCTCAATAGCATGAAGACCTCTTTTTTACCTGTCAGTAAGGAGCATCTTCTGCTAATGTAACTGATACCTTCACGGGTGAATTCTGGGGATGGATTTATGCTCCTCTGCACTGTCAGGAGCTCCCCAGAACTGTTCCTGTTGTGTCCTCCTCAGGCCTTGCATTTGTTGGCAGAGGAAGGAGAAAGGAGATGGTCATAAAAATGTAAATTAAGCATGTAGAAGATATTGAAAGGAATTCTCAGGAGCAAGCTGAAGGACCATAACTGATGGAAGATAAAGAGGGAGGTTGGGATGTGTGTGTGGGAAAAAAGACACATAGCATTTTAAGTAGCACTCCTCGTACCTTGGTCCTGTGAATTTCCCCTGCAGTGGCTTCCATTTTCCCCAATATGTTGGAGCTCCTATGATTTCGAAGGCTTTCTTCTTTTCTTACATAGGTTATAGAAAAGAAAAGGAGTCTCTTCCTTCATCTCCAAGTTCTGTGGCTATTTCAAGGAGTAATAAAGGAAGAATTTCAGTCTTCTGGCTATGTAGGTGTCAGCTCAGGTCCTTGTGGAGAGGCATCTGCTGTTTCAACTTCTTTTGGTACTGGGCTTGTTTTATGAGCAGCCTCAAATGCTAACTCAGCTTCCACATGTCCTTTTTTTTTGGTTTGGGGTAAATATGGGTAAGAAGGAGACACTTTGATTGGATTTGTGTCCATAGGAAATCTTACAATAGGTCCTGAAAGTAACAAGTTTTGAGCTTTGTATAGTTGGGATGAAGAAGAGATTCAGCCTTTATTATCTGTGCTGTCACCTGGTTTGCACAACCCAAATAAGGAAGGGCTTGGACTAGATGACCTTTAAAGGTCCCTTCCAACACAAACCATTCTGTGGTTCTATGAAATATAGCTTGAGTTACATTGTTTTAAATGAGATTTGTGCCTCTGAAGTGTTGCTGCTCAAGGAGTGCCTGAAAGCTCAGTGTAAACTGTGTTTAAATTCCATGTGTGCTTTAACATACCTTGTAAATGGATCAGTTTTCTTTTTTACATGTGTATTCCTGTTTGGACTCCATGGTAAATAATAGGGTATTTTTCTAGAAAGGCTTGTTAACTGTAATACTCAAGTGAGCTTTAAGTCCTGCTTGAGCCTACAGATTGTTAGTTTTTTTCCTAAGAGGCAAATGAAGTGGATTTTCCAGTTACTTGTACTTCAGTGAGTTCTGCTCTTGGCTGGGGCCTTGTTGCCTGGAAATGCCAGAGTAACCACCAGCAGCACGTGGTGTTGGAGTAACTCTGTCCCTTAGTATCTAATAAGGTTTCTTGACTGTAAAACAGCTGGTGGTCCGTATACGGGCTTATACCCCATTGCTAAATTTAGATCTTGTTTTTCAAACCCCCCCTGAGATAGCAGTTGGGTACTTGAGCACTTTTCATAACTGCTTGGTTGTCCTCTACAATGGACCAAAGTAGACTCTTGCCCCAGTACATGCCACTTTTTAGCTAAGCAGGAGTTAAAGTACCGGGAAACCAAAACAAATGCATCTTGTTATTTGTATAACTTTATTTTTAAACCGCAAACTGAACGGGGGTGGGGCAGAAATGAATGGTCTGCCTGGGAAAGATTGTCCAGTCTCTTACTTTATTTTTAATACACTTTCCTAAAGGTCTATTACAGGCCTTTGTTGGACATGGTAATGTTACCTTAGAATTCCGACTCGACAAAATATAACATTTCTCCTGTGCTTTTGGGAAAAGTTGGATTTGATAAGACTTGTCTTTATGCTCTAGGACTTCATCTGGAGCATTCACCTTTGTAACTTGGCCTGTAATTTAGATATGAGCATTAAAATAGCATCACCAATGGGTTTGGCTTTTGCTGGTTCACAGATGAAGAACAAATTGTTTTTAAAAAAATTTTTTTCCCTCCAGTCTTCACGAAGCAGCAGGCATTTACACCCAAGCACCCAGATTTGTTCTAGTAAAATCAATTATCTGAACGGGTTTGGAAGTCGTGAAGCATGTCCTGGGTGGAAGCTGAGACTTGGCTTCTATTTCTGCCTCATACCTGCTATGAACTTGGGCATGCCATTTCCACTTTCCACCTGTTTCCTTCTCATCTTGTATCTGTCCTAACTAAATTGCCAGCTGCTTGCACCCAGGGCTTGCTGTTTGTGCCACGTGGAGCTGAACCTCATCCTGACCCATGCCCCTGCTGCTTCCACTCTGCTGATAACTGGGGCAAACGTTCCTGCAGCAGGCGGGGCCAGGAACAGAAGTACAGAGCTGCATCGAGCCACTTTAAAAACCCCTCAAACTCAGACTCATCCAGCCCAGAGACTGCAAGGTGATTTTTAGGGGGTTTTTTCCATAAATCACTTCAAAAATATATTGTTCTCCAGACATTTGCCCCTGCTAAGCTGCCTCTCTCTGGAGACAGCAAATGGCTCAAATCTATAGCCAGGCTTTTTGAACCAGCTGTATTTTCTCTGAAGCAGGGCCATACAATAATGTAAGAAGCACATACGATTTTCAAGGGTAAATCTGTACAAAGCTTAAATTCTAAGCTGCCTTTTAGATATCAGTGCCTAATTTTTTTTTTGATAGTTTAGAAAATGCTCAAAAGCTTTTTATCCTTGAAAAATATATTTATACAGTCTCCTGAAAATGGAGAATTGACAAACTTAAACTTTCAAAAACATTTTTGTGCAATGTTATAAATATCTGAAAATAGATCTGGAATGAACAGTTGAACTGGGAGCGTAGAACTGCTGTAAGGTGTAGAGAAATGTGACTATTTGTCAATTTGTCAACAACAAAGAGTCAGTGGAGTCTCCCTCACTGGAGATATTCAGGAACCATTCAGGAATGATCCTGTGCAATGTGTTGTAGGATGACACTGGTTTGAGTAGGAGATTGGATCAGATGACCCACTGTGATCCCTTCCAACCTGACCCATTCTGTGATCTTTTAAAAACTTTTTTTCAAAGTACTGAAATTGCAGAGTGATGGATACGTGGCTAGCAAGCATCCCTCTCTTACTTTGCAGGTGAATTTGTCAGTGGTTTGGCACAAACTCTGTAAAACTTGGATCTGAATCAATTTGGTGTTGCCTGTTTGTTCTTTCCCTTAGCAGGCCCATATTCAGTCAGTCATTCCCATACTCCTGGAATCCTGGAGAGTTCTCCCCAAGGCATCGCTGGTCGTAGTGACTGTAGCAGCTCCTTCCCAAGGGAGATCATCCTCTGCTGTCCTCAGGGTCGGGTTTCATGCAGGCACATCTCCTGACCGTGAGGGATTGCATGAGTGGCTAGGCTCAGGTAGATAGATTCCCTGCTCTCCTAACCAGCATTCCAGCTGTTCTTGTCCTTGTTTTGCCTCTCCTTTGCTGGAAGCAGGCTGCTCTTGACCAGTTATGCCTTGGAGTTTATGCAGGTGCAGGGCCTTGCAGCCCTGCCTAGGAAGGCCAAGTCCTCAGCTGAGGAGAAAGAACATCCTGTGCTGTGTTCTGTATCTGTGGCTTCTCTCTCCCCTCCCACAGCCAGCCTGATATCCCTGTTCATTAAATCTCAGCCTTAGACATATTTTCATAAAATCCTAGAATCACAGAATGGTTTGAGTCAAAAGGTGACCTTAAAGATCATCTTGTTCCACCCCCCTACCATGGGCAGGGACACCTTCCACTATCCCAGGTTGCTCCAAGCCCTGTCCAACCTGCTCTTGGACACTTCCAGGGGTGGGGCAGCTGCAGCTTCTCTGGGCAACCTGTGCCAGGGCCTCACCACCCTCACAGTAAAGATTTTTTCCTAATATCTAATTCAAATGTGCTCTCTTTCACTTTGAAGCCATTCCCCCTTTTCCTGTCACTACATGCCCTTGTCAACAGTCTTGCCCCATCTTTCCTGTAAGTTCCCTTCAGGTACTGAAGGGACTTAGGTCACCCCAAAGCCTTCTCTGTTCCAGGCTGAACAATCCCAGCTCTCCCAGCCTTTCCTCATAGCAGAGCTGCTCCATCCCTCTGGTCACATTGGTGCATCCTCTGGGCTCACTCCAACAGCTCCACGTCCTTCCTGTGCTGGGACCCCAGAGCTGGACACAGCTCTGCAGGTGGGGTCTCACCTGAGTGGGGCAGAGGGGCAGAATCCCCTCCCTCAACCTGCCCACCCTGCTGTGGATGCGGCCCGGGAAACAATTGGCTTTTGTATGGCTTTTCCTAAGGATTTCACATGGATTTTCTCCCTTACTGCTTTGTATTTCCTGGCATAATGAGTTCTGCAACAGTATTTGTTGTGATTTAGGTTAAAACCCTGCAGATCCCTAAGCTGAAGTGCACTTTTACCACTTTCCTTACAAGTTTACTGCATCCTAGTCTGTACCTTTCTCTACGGAGTTTTACTTTGTGTCCGTGTGAAGTTGAGGATTTGGTGCAGCTCCTTAGAGAACAGCAGAAGGTGGCTGGAGTTAAATCCTGGGTTTTTCTAAGAACAGAGTAAGGACTTTAGATTTAGCAATAGCACTGGTGTCTGCAGGCTGCTTCTGGCATGGTTTGGTTTTTCTGTTCACTCCTTTGAATACAACTGAAGCATAAAAATGGTGTAGCACTAAACTTTAGTTGGCAAAAGAGAACCATGTAGCCCTGTGATGGAAATCTGTATGTACATGGATCTTAAACGTTTTTTGCACTCTCTTACTAACCCTAAGAAATTGTGTTTTTATAAGAATTTAATAATGCATCTTAAATTCTGTGCATTATCATAAAAACACTTTTTTCTTTCTTTCTCCTTAAAAGCTTTAACTTCTTCCTAAAAAGAGAAGAAGAAAAAAATTATTCTTCCCTTGTTCAGACATGCCCAAGTATGTATATGGAACAGTCTGGGAACCATGGTTCAGGATCTGTTATTTTGATTGCAGCTTCACTATTTACTTCCTTAAGTCTTAGTTGCTAAAGTTTTAAGAGAGCTAAGGGGGCATATAGTAACATATTGTTGTATATGTTGGGGATTCTGTATTAGGATTGTGTCTTCCCAGGGTCACTCTATGTATAAATTAAGGTTTTTGTGTCAAACACTTGCAGGGAGCAAATCGGTTCTGATCCCCTCAAAACTCTGGTGTTTGAAAAAACATATGGCAATAAATGTAGGTGTGCACCCTATTTATACCAGAAGCCTTCTCCCTCGTCCTCCTCTCAAGCTTTCTTCTGTGGTAACATTCTGTGCATTTGCTGTCATCTTTCCTTTCCCTTCAGCACAGATGCTGTCATTCCCCTTGGCTTTTTGTTGCCAGCACGCACTGAGCTCTTTTTCTACAATTGTGTTTTGTTGTTTTCTCCTTTCAGCACCAGAGTTGTGAGAACTAAATTGAAAATCACTCTAGTGGAGTATCTGGAGGGCTGTGTTTCCTCACGAGCCCAAATGTGTGTCCAGCAGTGATGCCATGGCTAGGAATCTTTTGGAAAAAGATGTCTTGCTGTCTGTCTTCCTTGGCATTGGGTTTTTCCTGGGCTGATGGACCCTGGAGCTGCTCAGTATGTCTTGTTGGCTGGTCTGGCCTGTGCTCTGTTCACAGGTAGTGTCACATAGTACCAGTGTTGTAACAGCCTCTGGATATTGGGATTTTAGTTCTGCTTTGTCACTTTGCAGAATTTCTGAGAAGATAAAAACATGTTCATTTGCGAATGAAAGCAGTGCTTAAGGAGTTGGTTTTGTCTTTGTCGGGAGGAATCTTGATATCAAGTACTCAATATGAAAAATCTCCCCTAATTTCTAGTAAACGGAATAATCACCATAATAGGGCGAACTGCAGGTGTTTAATGTCTTAGAATGACAAGCACTGAATGGGGCTTCAGGGCTGCTTTTGAAAGCATGAGCTGCTCATCATTGCTGGATATAAGCATTGATTGATATGCACTTACTTGGTAGGACATTTTTTGACTCAGAGTCTACCAAAGGAGGATTAATGATTTGTACTCTCTTCTTTTTTCTCTCCAGTTCAACAGAATGGAGTCCGACACTGCTCCTACACAGCATCCAGGAAAAACCTGTATGTTAACAAAAACACAAAGGTTATCTGTCAGGGTTTTACAGGCAAACAGGTATGTTTATAAATCATTTCTTCTATCGCTCTTTCAGTCAGAAAGTTAATTGCACAGAAAACATAATAATATATGAAATGGATTATATACTGCCTTTGTCTGTGTTGATAGGAAGCTGGATTTACTTCACCATCAGGAAGGTCCCTTCAGCACTGTAGTTGACATTCTTTGGCCCAAATACTTGTGAAGAAGCTTGAAAGTTGGTTTTGAGTCATCTCTTTTATAGTGCTTTTCATTTTTGTTTTTTGTATTGTATGCAGCTGAAAGGGTTTCTTTGTAAAAGGCTATTTGCAAAAAGACTGCAAAAACCTGACCATTTTAGAAATGCTTCTTTCACAAATGCATTTCAATATCAATGCCTGTGAATTAAATTTCTGTTTTTATTTCAGGATATTTAATAATTTTCTCAGATTCACTCTTTTACACATTTGCAGGCAGAGAAGGCTGCTTTTGTAAAACTATCAGCTAGTCATGGATGAGCATGCTAATTTCTTCTATTTCACTGTAGTGTTTGTCATTTGCCAGACTTGATGTGGAAAAGAAACTGTGGCTGCTGTGTCTGCAGGTGTATTAGCAGCACACAACAAAATATCCTTTAGCATGCAACCACAGTGCTCTGATTAAAAAAAAAAAAAAAGCAGAGCATATTAGCATATTCCAAATGCATTTAAAACGTGTGGATGCACTCTTCAAAATATCTGATTATATATGTGTAGTGAAAACTTCCCTTCTTATTGTAAATTTCAGTGACATAAATTGACTTCAGAATTATAGATAACATCAAACTTTTTGGTTAATTTTATTTGCTATTACATGCCTTCTAACTTTACGTATTTTCTCTCTCATAGGGCACCTTTCACAGCCAGCAGGCGTTGGACTATGGCACCAATCTAGTTGGAGGAATTTCTCCAGGGAAAGGGGGAAAAACTCATCTAGGTCTGCCTGTGTTTAATTCTGTGAAGGAGGTAATTTGCAGCAGTGACTGGAGGGCTCAGAGTTCAAAGCTGCTGAGGGGCTCCTTATTTCATTGCTCACACTGGAGAGACAAATATTTGAGCTGTGGATGTCACTGGGCAAAGAGTGCAATAGAAGCCTTGTAAAAGAGGGAGCATTCAGGGTGGTCAGGCACAAGTTTGGCTTCCACTGTGAAGCTCACAGAGTCTGGGTCCTGGGTACACTTGCTTTATGAATGCAGCTAGTTTCTGTTTGATTCTGGTGTGCGTGATGAATTTTTAGCAAACAGTTATGTAAGAGTATTTATGATGGTGATCATGGAGCAGATCCTTTCCAGACAATGGTCAGTTCTCAGTTCCATGGTTGTGTCCCATCTTCAGGGAATTTAGCACTTGCTTAGATTGTAGTAAATGAATACATATCCTTAATTCATGCCTGAGAATGGATGTGTTTTAAATGCCTTGTTGTCAAAGGTTCTCTTCAGCCCCACTAAGCGCACGATGTGTTTTTTGTTGTGTCCGTTGCAGGCCAAAGAACAAACGGGTGCTTCAGCCACTGTCATCTACGTCCCTCCCCCGTTTGCTGCTGCTGCCATCAACGAGGCCATCGATGCAGAGATGCCCCTGGTGGTTTGCATCACTGAGGGTATCCCCCAGCAGGACATGGTGCGGGTCAAACACAGGCTGCTGAGGCAGAACAAGACCCGGCTGGTGGGCCCCAACTGCCCCGGAGTTATCAATGTAAGTGACCTCTGGCTTTGGTCCAAGGCTGAACTGTTCCTAGTGGTGGTTTGAATGTTCCATCTGACTTCTCCCACTCTTTCCTTAGCCTGGAGAATGTAAAATTGGTATCATGCCTGGTCACATTCACAAGAAAGGAAGAATTGGTGAGTTTTTGCATATTTATGCCTCATCTAAAACACGAGTTTGGTGCTCTAGTGTTCTTCCTCATGAGGCAAGGCACATCCTGCCCTGAAGAGGGTTGGTAAGCACTGTGGGACAGCTTGTCTGTCCTCAGTTTGTACGTGAATTTTGGCGTTATCAATCCTGAAGGCCAAAATCAGGAAATCTTCCGTAGTGGGCATAGAGTACTGATGGTAGAGGCAAAGCATTTGGGAGTTTCACTGACTTGGTATCCTAAAAGGAGGGTCTTGAAGAAAATTCCATTTTTCTTGGGATTTGAGAGCACTAAGTTCTCCAACACTTCCTTCCAACAGACTGGCTGCTTAGGACTTGAGTGCTACTCTTACAGTGCTTTCAGTAGTACAGCAGAGAGAAGAGACTACAGGCAAGTTTATAACATAATTTAGACAACTATGAAAGCATCCCAAGTGGAAGTGACAAATTATACCCATTTCTCAGGCAGTGTGGTTCAGGGCAGGAAGGCAGTGACTTGTTCATAATCAATGTCAGCCCCTGTGTGTAATGAGTTACACACCCTGTTACATGCAAGTCTCTTGTCCTGACTTCTGTCAGCTCCTTGTTGGAAACTATGGAAATAGCAACTTGATTTTTTTTTTTCTTTTTTAAAATAATGCAGTTCAGGAGCTGTAGAGAAAAATTCTTCCAGAATATGCACTTGTACTTAAGTAGAGCTTCAGAAATATCGTTGTAGACAGCACATGCTGCTGTTGCCTGTCTGCAAGGTAACCAGTTTCACTTGAGCACAGCAGTACTCTTTACAGCATGACCACTTTTTGGTGGAAAGTGTGTTTATTGTGGGAAATCCTGTTCAGTGCTGTTGAACTACAGGGACTCAGTGCAGATTTTTAGCACGAGGAGCTGTCTCTGCTGCATAACCACTTCTGACTTGAGAATAGACTGCACCTAGGGAATGCTGGAAGATGTGTTAACACTCATGTTCCACCTCCAGCTTTCACAAGGACCCATAAACCTGGAATTGAAAAATCAAATGGCTGCAATTATGCCCTTTATAAAAACCACTGAGACATTACTCTATGGCTGTAAAAGGTTGCATCAACCAATGTTGCCCTGAGCTCCCTTCTGAATCAAAGTTCTGTTCTGATTTTCTAAATATATTCAAGAAATGTGTTGCAGTCACAAGTTATTAGAATCTGAATACAAGGCACATCAAGTGTAAAAGAATATTTTAAATCTTGAATCCAGTAGCTCTGCCATTGCTGGAAATGTTTTCAATGGTGATCCAAGGATCAAGGAATAAAAATGTAGCTTTGCTACCCTCCCAGTTTCATCTAACACTGTGACCTTTGGTGATGTGCTCCCCAGCCTTCTATTACTGTGAGGCATCCAAGAATCATCTGGATATACTGTGATGCAAGGTTTAAAAATAGCCACAGTCTTTGGACTTTCATCTGTAGCTTCTCTGAGGCAATCTGATCTTAATGGTAAACAGGGAGGCCTTTTCAAACACAGCAAGAAAGAAACCTGTGCTAGTACACATCTGAGCTGGCCAACAGTATAAATAGTTGATAAAACTAAGGTTGTTAGTCTAGTGGTGTATTTTCTCCTCTGTTCATGCAATGTATGTACTATATTCCTTGTTAGATGGCTTGAAGTAGATGGAAGATAATGCCTGTTTCTCCTGAAAACCTTTGCTTTTATAGTGTTAACAGAAGTCTTGACTTGAAAAAATGAGCAAAAAGCCACACAAATATTTTGCCCCTGCTCTAAGCTCTGTGCTACCTTCCGTCCTGAATTTAAAACTGGGACTGTGGTCTTTTGTGATACTGTAATGTAAATGCCACATGTGTTCTGTAGAGCAGCAACAAATACCTTAATAGTGATAACTTGCATTTGTGCAGCATTTTTCTGTTCTGGAAGATCTCTCCTGTGCCTGGCCATTCTGGGGATGTGATTAATACAGAATTCTTTGGTTAACTGTTGAGCTGCAACTCTGTTTCAAGTCCAGTGCATCAGCTGCTCACATACAAGATAAGAAGTATGTTCTTCTATTTGCTTTTCAGTTTTCTTTCCTGGTAAGGCTTTAGTGTGACAAAAGTATTATTAAGTTCTTGGGCAGCTTTAGTCCGTTGGCAGTTAAGTGTCAAAAGGTGAGAACCAAGAAATAGTACAGAAAGAATCTTAGAGTGTATTGGCAAAAACAGCTGGAAAACTTGTAATCTCATGTTGTTTATTGAAGTGATTCTCATTAACATAAGAACAGCTGCCTCTAGGTATGTGCTGTGTTAGTGTTAAGTTTATCTTCTTTTCTTTACTCAAGGTATTGTGTCAAGATCTGGAACCCTGACATACGAAGCTGTTCATCAAACAACACAAGTTGGGTTGGGGCAGTCTTTTTGCATTGGTAGGTTCCCTCAGAAACAGGCTAATGTACTTTTTCTTTACAAGCATAAATCCAAATTAATTCCTTTTTGCGAGTGTAGAGTTTGCTGAATGGCAGTTGTGTTGAGAAATGGGATCTCTATGTGCTGTGAAGAGTATAGCCCTTCTCTGTTATCATTTCCACATTAGGTTAATAAAAGCCTTAAAACCAGCTTTGAACAGAGAACTGCCAGCAAATATGATGTCAATTTGGAAACAGAGTGTCCCAAGAAGTTTAGTATTATAAAGGATTAGGGCATTCTTAGGCATTTAGTTGGGTGTGTTAAGCAAATTCAGTTTCCCGACAGCAAAATTCTAGAGCTGGAGTCTTGGTCCTGCTGTGTTCATAACATTTTGTTTATGGTTTGAAAGGTGAACATTCAGATATCAAAGCTTTCTGTAAATTGTGGGGGAGGTATTTGGAGCAGGAATTTGACACACTCTGACTTGGGTAGAGCCTTCAGAGCTGCCTGTCTTACGAGCCTTTGGGAGTACTCCTCATGCTGAAATTTGCTTTTAAACTTCTGTTGTAAATGCAGTATCTTTATCTTGAGTAACTCTTTTTTTGTGGTTCTAATTTTTTTTCAGGGATTGGAGGTGATCCCTTCAATGGAACTAATTTTATTGACTGCCTCGATGTCTTCCTGAAGGATCCTCATACTGAGGGGATCATATTGATTGGGGAGATTGGAGGAAATGCTGAAGAAGATGCAGCAGCATTTTTGAAAGAACATAATGCTGTAAGTCTTAAAACACTTTGCTTCCCGACAGCTTGATAGTTAGCAAGCTTCTTTTGTTACAAGGAAAACTCAGTTCAGTCTCTATTTACAAAAAACCCAAACAGTCATGGTTTTTTTAAAGAAAAAGAGTTGAGATTAAGATCCATGTCCAGATTAAATCTGACGGTTGGACTTGATGTAGAGGTCTTTCTAACCATATTCTGTGGTTCTCTGAACTGGAGATCAGTGTCAACTTTAGATTTTTATTCCTGGAACAATAGTGATTTTTTTTCTTGTGATATGCGTGGGTCTGTAGAGACATTTAAAGTTTCTATATGCTTCTGGTGTGTGAGGATTATTGGGAGAGGAAGTATTCTACACTCCTCTGAGCTGTTTATTAACGTTGCCTGGCGAGTTGATATTTAAATAAAAATACAAAATGAACAATCTGCCACCTGGAACTGCTTTTCCTCTCACCCTCCTCCACGTAACACATTTATCTCCCCCAGGGCCCCAACGCCAAGCCCGTGGTGTCCTTCATAGCCGGCCTGACGGCTCCTCCGGGCCGGCGGATGGGCCACGCTGGAGCCATCATTGCTGGGGGAAAGGGGGGAGCCAAGGAGAAGATTGCAGCCCTCCAGAGCGCAGGGGTTGTGGTCAGCATGTCCCCTGCTCAGCTGGGCAGCACCATCTACAAGGTTGGTTCCTCAGGCATTGGCTCATCCAGAGCAAGAAGCCACTTCTGAGGGAATACGAGTTGGGAGTTCTTCTCTTACCCAGCTACTCTGTTGCTCTGAACTTGCTTAAACATAACTGTTGGCTGGACAAGCTGAAATTACTACATAAAAGATATGTGCATGCAGTTGTATTTATTATTGTTTTATAGAAAAGTAAATGTAGCAAAATAGAGAAGAGATTACATTCTGCTTTCAAGCGTAGCAACTTGTTGAAATTGTTTTCTGGATGCAAAGAGCCTGAATTAATTTAAAATATGAGAACATTATTTCTAAGTAGGGTATTTGAGGAAGGAGAGCCTTGGCATATAATTCAGAGTTATGGCTGAATATATAAAGCTGAAAAACTGAGGTGTGGAATGGGATTATTTGCATTTTACTTAATTCATATCCAAAAAAGGGGATTGCTTCACAGCTAGAGGAGATGCATAATTCAGCTCTGTTAGGTATTTTTTGTTTCCTGTGGTGACTGTATAGTACAGCATCTCCACAGGTTGCTGTGGGATTCTTCCCTTCTTCTGTTGTGCTTTTTCTTTACTGAAATGAAAATCTTTATTTTGTTGCTTCCCCGGCTTGAGTCCTTTACTCTAAGGATTCTACTGCAGTTCTGATGCAGAGTTGGTGTTTTTCAAGCCCGTTATGCTGTGTCTGGGAACAAATGGTTCCCTGACAGCATTGCAGTCTGGCAGTGACTGCAGTCTGGCTTTCCAGAGCTGACTTGTTAATGTGAGGTGGGAGAATTCTTTCCTTTCCCTTATCTTGCACACTTCATGCATTTTATATTTTAATTTTTAACACCAATTTTTAATTCTTAACATCAGATTTCCTAACATAAATACAAAGTAATTTGAAATAGAAGAGTAATCGAAGCATTTTCTGTTTTCCCCGCTGGTAACATCTGTGTGCTCTTTGCAGGAGTTTGAGAAAAGGAAATTGCTGTGAGAGAAGACACTTTGGAATACTTTCTCCAAAACACCAGTGCAGCACCCGGCCTCCGCTTACCTTTTGTCTGCTAATCTTCAGTTGCCCCAATGACTTGACGTTGGTCAATGAATTTGACTCGGAAGCCATAAACCACCTGGCTAAACCTGTTTTGATGTCTCCTTGTTTCAGACGTTGTCACCCCGTTGTAAATCACAGCAAATTAATAAATCTACTACTAAATCTGACCCATCTTTTGAATTCCTGAAGCAGAGCCGTTTCTTCGGTCATCATAAACAAAATCTTTTGTAACTTAAGCACTGCCCCTTTTTAAGGTCAAGTTGCTTGTAGAGCTGCTTTTAAGGATCAAGGCACTGACTTTATGCACATACCACACTTTGCTTTATTTTTGAGAAGTCCAGTCCTGCCTCGTTTGTTGCTGGCCAGTACCTTTGAGCAATAGGCCAAAGTTTCCGTCCATTAAACCAAAGCTGCTGGATCTGAAGGGATTGGTGTTGATCCACGTAGCTGGATATGCCCGAGGTCCAGACTTTCTCTTCAAGGCTGATTAGCCATGCACAGTGCAGTCCTCTACTGGCAAGGAATTCTGTTTGTTGTGTATAGAGATGGAATTGTTATTGATAAAAATTAATATAATTTCACATGCAAAATACATATTCAAAACTGTCTGTAACTATGAAGATGGTTTGGTCTTTAGCTTACATTACCCTAATTTCCACTTAATCTTAACTAGCATTGCACTGCTTGTGTTCTGAAATCCAAGTAACAATGGGACATAGTGGAGGAGAATTATTATTCTCTAGAAAAGAAAATAATAAGGTAACTTTGTTGTTAACCACTCCCAGCACTGTAACGGAAACCCTCTTTTTTTACTGTGGATATAGCCCAAGTATTGTGCCTATAAATGTTGCAAGTTTTATCAGGATGGACTAAACCCCAGATTGCTTTGTATAGAGGACTGAAAGTTCATGTAACCTGGCACTTGTTTAAAGCTAACCTTGTGTTCCATAAAGGTGCTGTTATGAAAACTCGTGTTGCTATTTATTTAAATCTGTTCTTAGTTTTCCTCCTCAAATAAATCCCTGTGGAATTTCTCTTCCTGAAGCAAGCAGGTGTGTCAATACTGACATTTGCAGCTCCTAGAGCTAAGCCCTGATGAAGTGCAAAAGGGACAGGTCGTATCTGCACATTGAAGGTGTTTGAATGCACCTGATGTATGCTCTGGCATCAGCTGGGTGATCCAGGCTTTGGGACACAGAGACCAGCTGCTGCATTCTTCACCTTGGAATGATTTACTGAAATGGACCTGACACCTTGTCTCTGGACACCTGAAAGCAGCATTGAGCAGTAAATCACTTGATAAAGCCTGTAACAACAGATAAGGGTTTTTTTTTACTGGATCTGCTCAGTTTTCTGGTGGTACCTGTTTCAATCTGGAGCAAAAAGACTGACGGGTGCTCTTTAGAGAAATAGCAGTGCTAAATTGTCTCAATCTGGGCAAGAGTGCAGTTCCTCAGCAGTGAGTGTCAGGGAGTTGCAGCCGGTCTTCTTATGAGCCTGATAATCAGAGTAACTCATGGTAGTGCTGTGCTGGTGCTCTTTGGGATGGGCGATGCTCTGTGATGAGCTGCCTGAATTTCATCCTTACAAGAGATTCTCTTCCAGGACAAGTGAGGTGGAGGGAGTTTCCTGCTAGGGACTGATCCTTGGAAGCTCTTTTACAGGCACCAGCTATTTTAGAAGACAGTTGTAGACTCCAGTGGTTGCTGCACCCTTAGAAAATGTTTCCTTCTATCTTGAAATCTGAGGATGGGTTTAACAATTCACTCCTGGTTCTAAGGTTTGCAGCAGAGTCCAGTGCTGCTCCTCAGCAGCTGCCTGGATCTGCTCCAGCCTGGGCAGCAGTTGATGCTAACCTGGAACTGATGTCACCTCAGGATGGGGAGGGACCCTGACCTTGTCTGATAGAAAACTCTGCACAGTTTTCTCTTGCTGCCTAAAAATGTCTGCTTGACAAATACCAGCTAATTAATGACAGCATCTCTTCGGAAAACATACTCACATCTGTTTACTACCATATGTTCTTGTGGATAAATATTTTGAGCAGTCTGATCTGGAAAATTGTTTATTTACTTATTTTTAAAAGGCAAAAATTACTGTTGAGCCTTGAAGATGTTGCTACTTTATAACATAGTAGTTAACCTATATAACTATAACCTGGTATAACCCAGAGAGTTTTTATGTGCAGGAGAAACGCTGCCAGTGTTGGTGTTCCCATAACATTTTATGGAATGTTCCTTTTTGTGTTTTTTGATCTACACTTGACAATGGCACCAATCTGTAAATCACTTTCACTTTTGAGACATGAATTCTGGAAGTTCATTTTGGTCAGGGAAATTTCCTGCCACGCTGATTTTCTTCAACAAAGAGAGTAAGATGTAGACCCCCTTGGGTGCTTTTTCTCTTACTGGACAATATTTGGTTGTGGATGATCCCTAATACTTTCTAGTGATTGGATCCCCTGGTAGTAGCCAAGTGTCAGCGCAAATTGGGCCAGAAAATGCCAGAAAGAGACACATTTTGAGGGGTTTCAAGACGAACCTCTGACTTCTGTGCTGTTGGGTTCAAAGCAGTGGCAACTTGCAATGCCCAAAGAAGTCTTAATGTTGTTGAAACTGGAATTAAATCTTGTGCACTAGCATAATCATTTGCTCAGTTTACCATCACCTTCCCTTTCCTGCTGCCTGTTGCTGGTCAGGATTAGATGCCAGCTTTTCCTAGGAAGGGCCGTCTGATACCACGGGCAGGAGCCTGCAGGTGATTTTGGAGGGTGGCAGAAGGAGCTGTGCTGCTGTGGATACCTGGCAGCAGCACATCCTGGGTGTTTTACACAGCAGGCTGCTCCTCCTGGAGCATCTGTACAGGGCTGGGAGTGCCAACCCAGCCTCTCACTTTGGGATGATTAGAAATAGCTGGTGAAGAGGGAGGAGTCCATGTTTGATGTTTTCCACTAAAATTTTAACACCAAAACAACAAAAAAAAGTCGCTTGGACATCAACTTGCAGACTTGCAGCACTCCAGTAGCAATTAAATGAGGTTTGTGCTACTGGCCATCCACACTGTTATATAACTGTTTTTCCTGAGTTATTTAATAAGGGGTTAAAGTTGTACTTCTCTATCAGAGATTATATCCCAGCACAGGGTGGTGCAGTTGGTCTGTAATTAAAGCTACAGGCAAGAGCATATTTGGAAATTGCTGTTGGATTTGCATTCAGCCTTTGCTCTGTGCAGCCCAAGGCTCTGAGGACCCTCCACAGAGGGCTGATAGAGGTGAATGGTGGGGGTAAGGTGTTTCACAATGTAGGGTAAATAATGCACAACCCTGAAATTATCTGCCTCTTCCTCCTTTCCTGCCTGGGCTGTATGATGAAACATGGAGCCCTGTGACTGTGATACAGGAATTAAAACCTGTTAAGTACCATTTTTAGGGAGAGGTTACTTTAGGATGTCCCCTCTCCTTGTATCTCTGTGAGTTTGGTTTAGTGTTTAATTGACCTGAAACCACTGTTGGCAATTTTGGAAAGTTTCATGACTCAAAAATGCTGAAACACTTCCAATTTTCTAAAGGAATTTGTCAGCTCATCCCATTTGAACTTGAGGTGCAAACAGGATATTTTCCTAGAAGTGAAAATCTGAGAGTTTTGCTCAAGTTAGAAACTTCAGGGAACTTTCTCAGAATTCCACCAGGGTTGTGGATTTTTTGTTTCTTTCTTTGTTTTGTGTGTGTGGTGTGTTGTTTGGGTTTTTTTTTTGTTTGGTTTTTTTGTTGTGTGTGGTTTTTTTTTTTGTTTTGGTTTGGGTTTTTTTAGTGTGGGGTTTTTTTTTTTTTTGGTGATTCCAGGTCCCACCTGATATTTGTTGGACCTGCTGACCATCCATAGCTCACTCACAGGACTCAGACCCAGGCAATTCTCTGCCACTCAGAGCATCTAAAAATCTTCATTAAATCTGACTTGCTTTCTGCAGCAGTTTCATGATCTCAAAAGAAGAGGTGAGAGATGGCTCTCTGTTTACACAAACCACATAAATTTATAGGGCTGGGAGTAAACCCGTGTTTCTGTGCTATAATGAGTAACCACACAGAGCAGTGTTTGTGCTGGGAGTAGAAGCAGTATCCTGTAACGATGTCTGTGCTGTGCAGATATGTAATTGAGGGTCTCTTAAAACCTGTTTTGTTGCTATAAAAGACAACACAGCAAATTTATAGTTTCCAGCACATCTGTAACGTTATGAGACAGTTACTTTAAAAACCCCCACCAGCCTCCAAGCCTGTTCCTTTCCATTTGCTGTTTTGCTCTCTAGGTGGCAGGTTTTGACTCCAAAACGTGGGTTTGGTTCCTGCTCTGAACTTGGGCTCAAAGTGGGCCAGAGAAATAGAAGGCGAAAACAAACCACTGCTACTTTATTCTTTCTGGGTGTTAGATTGATTTATGATCCCGTCCTTTTATGTGAGTTGGAGAGAGGTGTTAAAGAACCTGCCTGGTTTCCTCATGATGTTCTCACTGTGCTCATGATGTTGAAATTTCTTGTTTTTCAAGGTGGTGTGTGTTGTCTGAACTGTGTGGGTTTGGCAGCCAAATGGGACCTGCCTTAGGGAAACACCTGTCTTCATTTTGAAACAGGCAAGAAACGGCTTAGACTGTTTCTTCAGGGTTTAACAACTCTGATTTTGCTGTTTTTCTTTTATCCGGTTGTTTGCTCCTTGGAAGAGCAGCATCCTCCATGCTGCTGGGTCTCTGTAACCTCCGGGGCAATGGGTCAGCTGTGCCATCAGGGCCGGGACCAGTCCTGCTCCTCTCAGTGCCAGCTGGGCACGAAACCAGTTTGGTTTAGTGGAACCAACCCAGTCTGATGGGAGGTGTCCCTGCCCATGGCAGGGGGGCTGGAACTGGATGATCTTCTGAGGTCCCTTCCAACCCAAACCATTGTGTGATTCCACTATTCAAGGTCTTAAGTGCCAGCCCTTGCATGGAAGAGGCTGCCAGGGCTCTTGTGGGCCAGGAGCTGTGTGTGGGAACAGCTGCTGTGTGTGGAGCCAGATGTGTGCATACACCCTCAAGTTAAAGTGTCTCTGAAGGATTTGTGCCCTGAAGGACGGTGCCTTGCTCAAGGTCACCCTCTCCTTCTTTGTTCTGCTTTCAGACTGCAAGTCTGATTGCTGACTGGAGCCGTAGCTGCAAGGAGGAGAAGCAATAGGCAGGAGATTTAGCCTCCAATCATTTCAGTCATTTAACTGAGTATTTTATTTATCTTTCTGTAGGCAACTGTTGTGTCTGTTCAAGACAGGCACTAAATTTTTTTTCTTCCCCTGAGTATAGATGACTTGGATGTAAATCCAGCCAAAGCTCACAGATGCTAGCCTAGATTGAGGCTCAGCCCTGTCCTGAAACACAGAATCTGGGGAAAGATCCATATCCATATCCCAAAATTTAGACATGTGGTGGAACCCAGTGCTTGGACAACCCATAAGAAACAAGGCAAGGACAGCAGAACCTCTGAAATAGTCACGTGGATGTGTTTGATCACTGACCTCTCCTGGTTCTAGCAGAAACTCAGATACCCACACCTGCATGGAGACAGCTACACCTGCAGTACAGCTTGGCTCTGCCTGGACCTGCAAGCTCCCTCCCCTTGGCCAAGTGACCAAAGTCATGTTGGAAGTCATGTTGCTTCTCCCACACTTCCAAAAGTCACCTGGGCTTCCCTTTCAATTTTAAATCAGGACCATTTTACTCAGTATGCGCCGTGTCATCCTCATTTCTGATGCATTGAAACACAGCAGCAAATCTGTATTTTTCAATTTGTCCTATTTATGGTACAGCCCATTTCTGTTGCAAAAACACAGTTAATAATTTATTTAATGTGTCTTTTATAAAACACTTGAGAACGCCGAGATCTGATTTTGTACAGGGAATGAAATCATATAGCATTAATCCACTCTTTCGTGCAATGATGGAAAACAATATAATTAGAAGCCATTCTTTCAGCCTGGAAATTGTAATTGGATTGTGAATTTTATAGCATCAGCCTTCAAAGAATAAACAAGAACTAGTCAACTAAAGAAAATATGCTCAGCTTGTTTCCAGCAGGGGCTGTCTTCTGTGGTTAACTTTAGGGGTTACTGTTGTTTGTTCATTTTTTTATTCCTGCTGGCAAATAAGGCATCCTTAGAGGTTTCAAACATGGATTTTTTCCCCTAGAGAAACCTTCTGTGGTGTTAGTCACTCATCCTGAAGCACCTGCAGTCCTCCTGTCCTCTTTGCTTTCCACCTTGAAGTTTGCTTGGAGCACCTCTGGGTGTATCAGTGCTCCTGTGGATCAGATTTTGAGATTTGGTGGGGAGCCAGTGTACCCTAAATGGGGTATAGCAATGGCAAAAATGAAAGAAAATCCTCAAACCCCATAAAATGGGGGTGTTGGAGGGTGCCAGAGGCAGAAGAGAGCTGGCAGCAGGGGAATGGTGGAGGGGTGGGGTCTTGTGTGTATTTTCTGCTCAACCATCTAACCTGCACTGAAGCACAGAAAAGAAATTGCTTGTCAAGGTATTTATTAGCTCTGCTTATGATAAATGGTAGAAATTATCTTCTGTGAAGCACTTAATGAGGACTAGGTAGAAAACAGGCTTCTCCTCCAGTGGGAATCACAGAATCCCAGAATCACAGAATTAAGGTTGGAAAAGGCCTCCATGATGATTCCTTCCAGGTGTTACCCTGGCCCTGCCAGGTCCCCACTGAACCATGTCCCTAAGCATCACCTCTACGTGGCTTTTGAACACTTCCAGGGATGATGATTCCACCACTGCCCTGGGCAGCCTGTTTTAATAACTGACCACCTTTTCAGTGAAGGAAGTTTTTCCAAATTTCCAATGTATTTGGAGCTTCTTTCTAGCTCTGCCAGCCCAGGTGTGAGGGTGGTGGCTGAACCTCCAAAGCTATGGAGGTACCTCAGGGCATGTCCTGCACAATGTTTTGCATGCCAGCAGCCTGTGGACATGGGTGTTCTTCCTTGAGGAACTCCACCCTCCTCTTCTCTCCTTAACCCTGTCTCTGGTTTCCCAGATGCAAAGCTGCTTCCAGCTCTCTCCAGACGACTAAACACCACATTGTCAGCTTACACAGTAAGGAGCCCTTTCAATTTTTTGTCAGACAGTGAAAAGTGAGGTTTTGGTAAACACTGCATATTCTTATGGAGACATTGTTACCTTTGGTTTATGGTTAAATAAACCCAGTAAAAACACAGTCTCTTGAAAACGCTGGTGTCCATAAATTTGAGATTCTCCATTCTCCCCCCAGCCCAGGAGGCTTTGCAGTTGTCCTCACTACATCACTGTCCCACAGACAGGGCTGGGGACCCTCCTGTGACAGCTTTATGGCTGATGCCTGAAGAACGAGCTGTTACTCCTTGCAAATTATTTTCTAGATTGCCACCAAAGTATACATCATTGTGTCATGGGATGGCAACTATATTAAATCTGGTTAGATAGTTAGGGTGGGTTGCTGTCATAAATCAGCCCTTGCCTGCCTGCCTTGTTATGGTGGAAATACAATCAATAGTTGTTGCAGCAGTTTATAGAGTTAAAAAACATTTCTTCTTGCAAAACAAATTTTTAATACTTCTCCAATTCATTAACATCCTGTCTATGTACTGCTTTGAAAAAAAACCCCAAACACATCATCCTCTCGGAGTCTGCATTGTCACTTCAATAATGCATCCGTGGGAACATTTGGAAGTCGTTAAAAAGGGGAATTATTTCATCATGATAAAAAAAGAAGGATGAGAACAGCTCAGCTGAAAAGATTGCGTTGTCAGTTCTGATTTAATGTGTGAATAATGCTTGCAGGATGGGGAGAACATCTTCTGCTGGATAGATTGTTTTTATGTTGTTAGAGTCTGAGTGCTGGGATTTACAGCTTCAAACTATGTTTCTTCTTTTTCAGAGGATAGTTGTAATGAGCTGGGTTTTGTTTCATTCCCCTTGACTATAAGGATCTCCTGGATGCCAGCAATGCAGAAGCTTGAAGATGGTTTGGTTTAGAGGAACTCAGCTGAAAGTTTAGACCAAAAGCCCTGCTGCCAACTCTCATGTTCTTGTTGCGTGCCTTGTAACTTAATTCTGCTCCATAAGTGCTCAGCTCCAGAGGCTGGAATCCAGAAGTGTCCCTGTGAGGCTGCCAGCCCATTGCAATGGCTGTGGCTCCATTTGGAGGGGCACTTTGGGAGCTCCAAGGCTGTGGAGAAAAGCCTGAAAACCTGACCTGCTGCAACCTGAGAGCTCAGAAACTGAACTGAGGGGAACTCTGCATCCTCTGGACACAGTACAGCCACAAAGTCCTTCTGAACAGTTCCCTTTGCAAAGGCATGAGAAAGGAGACAATTCTTTAGAGGGTTTAAGAGCTGGAGTTTTGAGGACCCTTCTGCCTTGCTGCAGGTTCCCAGCTTTGAAGATGTAAGCAATGTGACCAAAGCTTCCAGGGAGGATCTGAACGAGGAAGAAATGTAAATGTTACGTTCCTGACCACACCTCTGCAATCGATGTGAATGAACTGCCTCAGGTCTGGGGATTACAAGGTGACAAGAGATGGTTTCCAGGTGGTTCACAGAACCAGAGAATGGTTTGGGCTGGAAGGGACCTTAAAGATCAGCCAGATCTTCAAGTCTCATCCCAGGGCTGGATGAGAACTTGAAGTCACCTGGTCTAGTGGGAGGTGTCCCTGCCCATGGCAGGAGGGTTGGAATGAGGTGATCTTTAAGGTCTCTTCCAGCCCAAACCATTCCATGATTCTGTGGTAGAACACCCTGTTCCCATGTGGCTGGAGAAATACCCAGCACTGAGTATACCAAGAATTCAGGTTTGTGGAGATTTTTTGAGGACTGCACAGCCAGACTCTTCCCAGGGAGACTGTTTGATGTCACCAAATGAACCAGATGATTAAAGAGAGGCTGAGAGTAGCAGCGTGCTGGCATCCCATTTGGGAATATTTCTATCCTGTTCAGTTGTTTATGTGTGTCTTTTCCTGACTGGAGAAGTAAAATCCAACCTTAAGTCCTTCAGGCGTCTCAGTTCTGAAGGTGTTTGCAATGCTTCTGCATTTAGGGGCAAAGTGGTCATGGCAAAGAAGTGTTTGGTGCAGAACATTGGCTAAAATGCTTTTATCTGTGTGTTCAGGAGGTCACACTCTCTGGCCATGATGGTTCTTTCTGGCTTTCAACACCTACACACGTTATGTCATTTTTATCCTGCAGACCTGGTTACATCATCCCTGGGCTCGCTCTTAATGTGTGTTTGGTTTGGTGTGTGCCTGAAAAATGTTCAAAATGGTGATCTGTACCATGGATCACTGGTCTGCAAGGGCTTTGAGCAAAGCCTGTGAACACTTTACCTCAGGGAAACTCAAGTACACAACGTGGGTGGCAGGAGGATCACAGGATAATGCAAGTGGGGAATGGACCTCAGGAGGCCCTCTGGCTCAGTCTCCTGCTCAAAGCAGGGTCAGCAACGAGGTCACTGCAGCAAACCCAGGTGGGCAGCAGCATCTTTTTTCAGAAGTTTGTTATTTGAACAGGAAGCTGCTTTTTGCTCTGTATCCCCATTGCAATCCCACACTTCAGTTTCCTGTTTGCAGCCTGATTCTGCAGCAGCCCCAGCAGAGTTTGGGTGTTTTAAGCTCTTTGTCTACATGGACACTTGAATTATTCCCTTTGGTAGGGCTTGGTTTCTTTACTCATTTCCTGGTCTAGAGGTGGGGTGACTCATCTTCAAGCTGTTTCAAAAAGAAAGGAAAGGAAATCCTACTGCTCTTGCCTGTCATGGTTAATATGAAAGTTGTGCTTATGCTTCACTATCAGTTTTGCTTCCTAGACTCTCTGAAGGTGGCAAAATATGTCCAGCGAATTTCTTGGCTTCTCTTTCATTTATCTACACACCTCAGGAAGACATAAGTGAGATATTGAAAGGCTTCAGACCGGTTTGGCATTAAGATTTAAGGAGGGGCAAGAAGACAAAGCAGTGTGATGTGGAAAGTGGCATGAACCACAGCTTCATGGCATTGAGGGGTCCTTCACTCCTAGGACATCCTGAGTTGGAAGGGACCCATAGGGTTCATCAAGTCCATGAGTAGCAATCCCATGCTCCATCTTCCTGGGATCCCTCATCATCTTTGCTGGTACAACTCTTCCAGCATTTTCTGTAAACAACCTGCACTTTTTGAGCCCTAATTACAATTCTGAGAGGAAAAACAAGGGAAGGAAGGAGACAAAGAAGCAGAAGATCTGCTGCATTCTCTCCTTTTAGTTATATCCTCCTTTTATTCCTCCTTTTCTCCCCCTCCCTCTACGTGTTCCTGGCAGTTCCTGCAGGAGATTATTCATTTGAATGGGAGCAAGTGCCCCTTGGAGGTAATTGTGAAGGATTACAACCATGATCATGGCAAAAGAGCTGAGGTGTTAAATTCAAAACTGCTTCATTTGTGGAGCCAGGTGGTGATCCATGGGGCTCCCTGCTCCAGATAGAACCATTCCTGCTTCCCACGTGGAGTGATGGACTTTGCAGCATCAGCCACCATGCAGGGGAAAAGCCTCTATTGGTACTTTTGGCAGCTCTGTGAAAAACCTCAGCAATAAGAAGAGCTCAGGGTAGGAAAATCAAAAGAATCAGCCCCACGAAAAACTTCAGCTGAAAGAAATGCATACAAATGATGCTGTAAGAGGTGAATCTGTCACTTGGGCTTTCCTAGCCACACTAGAGCAAGGAGCCTCCTAATGAAACACATTTTCAAGTGATGAAAGCAAACACCTCAGAACAAATACAGAAGTACCTGCAAAAAAATCAGTCAGGAGATTTTCTTGAGAAAAGCACGGTGAATTAAAAGAACTGATACTTTTAGCAAAAGTACAATCATCACATGGGAAGGGGACACCAGGAGGGCTGGTAGAGTTGCCTGGGTTTGGGGACAGCTGATGGGGAAGGAGCTAGCTGCAAAGGTTGGCACAGGTGAGACCAAGAATATTTTTTTTAATGGGCTTGGAGCCAGTGGTGGTTTTAACACCTTGTTATTTTAATGAAACTGAACCACCTCCAGCTGAGCCCTGCCTGAGAGGCAGGTGAACCTTCGGCATCTGAGCTAGGAAGCTTTGGTCTATCCTGGGAAGAAATTTTTCCTTCTGTGAGCAGCAGTGTGAGGGTGTCAGCTGTGCAGGTCACCAACCTTCATCCTTGGAGCTGTTAGGGCTAGCTCTGATTTGGCAGCCCCTGTAGGACAGATATTCCCCTGAATTCCCCTGCAGAGACACTTATGTAGCCCAGCTGTGATTCAGCTCACACAAAGTTAAGGCCACTTTGTACTTCTCTAACAAAACATCAGGCAGAAGATCCAGATAGTTCAGGAAAGGCTGATTCTGCCCAGTGCAAGAGAAAATTTTGTCCTTAAGGACCAAAAATGTGTTATGGACAGTGCAGAAAGAGTATGAAAATATTCCTGCCTGCTTTCCCTAGAGTTGTGAATGCTCCTACCTGGATGCTTGCTCTCTCCTTGGAGAACAGTGGTAGTAGGTTTGAGGACTGGCCTTCACCTGCCATCCAGTCTGCTCTGAGCCAAGCACCTTCTAGAAAATAATTCCCTGGCTTGGTAAGTTTATTCCTGGATCAAAGTCTACAAGACTGATTCAATTTGGGAGTTCTTGCACCATCTCTTCTGCACTTGGACATCCAGTTTGAGAAGTAAGCTTGGTGGAAAGGGAGGTGCAAAGTAGTTCTACAAACTGAATGATTTTCTCTCATTCTGAAGCTCTGGAAAAGCTTCATGAGAGCAATTCCTTATACAACTCCATCTGACACTCTTTTCACTTGTATATTTTCCTCTGTTTCCCTTAATATTCCCTTGTATTTCCATTCCCTTAACCCTGTTTTATTTTTCTCTCAAGGCCCTGCCATGTGCATTCTTCCTGCTGACACGGTAAGTTTTTCCTTCTCCACTGAGAAATGACTCATTTATTACAGTGGGGGTCCCAGCTCTTCCCCAGCTGTGTACAGATGCCCTTTGAATCGAGCTTTGAATGAGCTTCATGAATAATAATACAAAAATAACCCAGTGATGTGTTTTGATTTTGGCTCTTGGAAACCTATAAATCATCTTAAGCGCAATCGGTTAAAAAAGTCCACCGTGGAGATGAGCACGCGTTCGCCAAGCCAAAAACAGGCTCTGTGCAACCTCTTTACAAGATTTAACCCAGGCAAGTGGGGAAAGTAGGTCATTTTGGTGACATGTGGAGACTTGGGCAAGGCGTCCATTGCTCTGAGAGCTCGGAGACATCCATATCAACGCTGTGAAGGTATCAGAGTCCAGATGGCTCGTGCCCAGCAGGGGAGGGCAGAGCTCAGAGGTGGAGGGTGTTGATGGATACGGAGCAGTCTGGGCCCAGGCTGCAGACATCTTCCTGCTCAGCGGGGCACAGGGGCAGGGCAGGCCCACACCAGGAGCAAATGCTGCCATATGGAGGGATGGATGGCTGGGATTTGTGATCTGTTTTCCATTCAGGAGGTGGGTGCAGGTGGATGGGGGTGGTTGGCTGGGCAGCCCCACTGGGGGAACCAAGCACAGGGCTGTGCTGCCTCTTCGGGCTGGATCATGGGGCACCGAGGGCAAAAGAGACCCAGCAGTCCTGGCTTTGCCTCTTGTCCACGGCCTTGCTCACACGTCATGGACAGAGGAGTGGGAAGGCTCAGCCCGTGAGGATGGGGAGATGAAGTGAACAAATTTCCACCACAGGATCTGCTCTGTGCAGTGCAGTTATGAGCCTTTAAGTGCAGCTCATTTGTAAGCAACTCTTCAGTCTCACTGGGTGCATTCTCATGGATGCTTTGGGGTTAATTTTTCCTCTTCTTCTTCTGCCCTGCCATTCATCAGTGGCTGCCAGACAATGAACCAGTGTTTTAAAAATTTTTTTCCTTTTTAATTTGCCTTTCTGATTCTCTCAACCATTAAGGGTTTTTTTGTTCATTTCTTTGTGGATTTTTTTTTGAGGGAGAGGGGAAACGCTTCTTTTCATGAGGTGTAGTTCATGAGAACAGTCAGTTCATAGATCCCTTTTTTTCGGTTGCCATGTCAAGTGTGTAACTTCTATAATTCCAGTGGTATCCTTCAGGCTGGAAGCTCAAGCAGGATGTGCATCTGAATTGGCAGTTTTAGCCCTGTCTGCTTCACCTGTGCCAGTCTTTCAGCTGCACCTGCATCTGATTTTGAAGGAGCTCTGATTTGCTGGTGAGCTGATTTGAGTCTGAGCCCTCAGCAGTTACTCTACCACCCACTGACACCTCCCAAAAAAACCTCTCTGTCCCCTAGCTGCTGCCCTCTGAAATGCTACATTGGCCTTGCAGGGACTGAGGTAAGAGAAGAGAGAGTTGTCCTTGACAGCTAAAGGTATTTTTTTTTCTCCTTTTTTTTTTTTGGTGTTTAGTGGCTGTTTGCTGTGCTAGTGAAGAAGGGTGTAAATAGCAGAGCAATGTCTCCCCTGTAAGAAAGCTGTGGGTGAGCCCCTCCTTGCTCTGGAGCTGGTTGCTGTTGCTTTGGCAGCATCTTTGGGAGCTGAATGTACAGCTGGTCTGGCACTACTGGAGCCTGTTACTGCAAAAATTGATCTTTTTGGTCCTAAAGTGTTTACTCTTGGGAACTTTACTGGCTGTGCATGTGCGGAACAGGACAGTAAAATCTGCCAGGCAAACTAGGCTTTAACCATAATCTCTGCAGGTTCAAGGATTACTTATAGTCCTTTCCTTCATGGCCTGGTGAACACAGCAGAGTTTGATAGAGACCAGATAAATTATGATGAATACAGCTGTACGATAATGGGCTGGTTGCATCTCTGCCAATGTCATAGATCAAATATGGTTCAGCATTTCCATGTTTTGACTAAACTGAGATCCTGAAATATTGTGTCTGTTAATTGTGACTTAAATGCTTGAACTCAGTGGAAACTTGGTGGCTGACTGTGATTAATTGTCATATTTTAGTGCCATTGATGTTATGGACCATAAAGTTTGTTTCAACAAAATGCCAGCAAAAGTGAAAGTTAAATGTATTAAAGGACAGGAATGGTAAAATGGTCTGGGCAGAACACCAAGCTTGGGACTGGCATTTTGTTTTCCTTACTCTGCTGCTGAGTAACTATGATAAATTTCCTAGGTTGGCTTTTTTGCTGTTGGTTTTTTTTGTTTTGGTTTTTTTTTGGTTGGTTTTTTTTTTTTTTTTGCTTCATCAATACCCAGCTCAGGAAAGGGACTGTCTCTTCAAACCCATCTGTGTGGTGCCTGGAGAAACGGGGCTGTAAATCCTGCAGGGTGTCTGCATGTTCCTGGAGTAAAGTCAGGGTAATTCAGTCTCCCCACAAGCATGTCTGAAATGTGCTCCTGTCTCAGAGTACACGGCCACTGAGGTGGGAGGAAAGCCAGCTGAGGACAGTCACAGATGAAACTGGGAGCCAGGCAAGATGGTGATGGGACTGGTCACTGTCTGAAGCACTACTGGAGATAGAGAGACACTGGCACAGGGGGACCATTCCCAGGCAGGGACACCTCTCCCAAGTGCTGAATGGTGATCAGTGCTTTTCTTGTACCTGAAAACACAGGGACACCTGGCTGTTTCCTGCTGAGCTCAGTGCAGCCTTTGGGGGGCCCAGACTCTGTCCGTGACTTCTCTCTGACATCTAATTTGGGTTGCCCAGCCTGACCTGCTGGCAGCCAGACAATAACCAGAGCCCCTTCCTGCTGCTTCTCCATGTAATAAAATCACTTCCTTGGGACCCTATGTCTCGTTCTTTCAAGACTTTTTCTTTTCTTGGCAGTGAGACCACCTACTCCAGATGTTTGCTCCCCTGTGGTGATGCAGTTTCCTGCTCTGTCATGGGATGGATGAGGTTAAACACAACCCCAATTCCATGGTGTCTTCAGGTGGAAAGGGGGGTTAATTGACTTTTTTGATTAAGAGGAGAATATTTGAAGAACTCATTGATTTTACTGAATTTTGAGACTTGACTCCAGACCTCTTCAAAAACACAGCATAATGTTTTAAAAGAGATTATTTCTAGTTGATATCACTTATTTTGTTTGTCTTGTGATAAAAACAAGAGAGATCAATATGGGAGATGGTTTGACCCTGGTTAATGTTCTGTGCTGTGTTATTTGCTTGTGCTGAGCATGGGGAGTACAGATACTGACTTTGTCCAACTGGGAGAGAGATGGGTCTGGCTGTGGCATGGATCGAGGAGATATTGATCAAGGAAATCACTCTGGAGGGTACAAAGACTTTAAAGGAGAAACCAGGTCCTTCCTGAGATTTCCCAAATGCCCAAATTAGACAGAAGGGCCTGGAGTTCCATAGGTCCTGTGTGGTTTGTGCCCACTCCAGGAGGCTCTCTCATGACCCAGTGCATCCCAGCTGGACCAAGGTACAAATTTGGGTTGTTAAATTGTGCCTGTGTGCATCTCTTCACCTTTTGTACTCCAGGTGGGAGAAGGCTGCACTTTCCTTCACCTTTAACAGTCTGATAAGTGGACAGACCCACAAAAATCTGTGTGCAGTGCTCACAAAATCAGCTTCTGTTTCATCTCAGCCAAATCCTCTCTTCCCTACCAGAGCAGCTTTGAAAGGCTTTCAAGGCACTTGAGACAGGCTCTCTCCCTACGTGCCCTTTTGAAAAAGGACTCAAATTCCTAATTTGAGTTTAATCTCATCCCTTTGGTGCTGAGCAGAAAGCCATTAAAAATAAAGAAAGCCATTAAGTATGTCAGAGACATATTTTTGCTGTAGGAAGACCTTAGCATGAGAGCTTAGACAGTTGGACTGCTTAAGCAATTCCTAAATGCCTCTATATCTCTGTTGTTATTGTATCTTCCTCCAGTTGTTTTCACAGAAGATTTTTAGGAGGAAATTGGCAATTAATTACAATAACAATGATGATGATTATTAGCTGTAATAAGAACAGTGATAGAACAGAGCTTGTAATCCACATAAAATGCCACCAAACCTAGATGAATGAAGTCACTACAGGAAACGTATGAGCATTAAATTCATAAAGTAATTTCCTTCAGTGTTGTTATCACATCTTCTAGTGGAATCCAAGAAAATAGATGTTCACGTGGCAGCTATAAATATTCATCTGTGCCAGGAGATTTCGGTGCCTCGTCTCCTGCTATTGGTTTTTCCACTGCCGGGAATTCTGTTGTGTTATTCCCCTCAAAGCCGAGTGTGAGAAGGCATCAGGTGCACGATAACAAATTTAGAGATAGCGCTGGCTGAAATTAAATTCACTCCCGTTGAATCCTGATGAACATTTCTTATCTCCAGAGCCACTCCTGGGAAAAATGTTTTTATAATCTATTTGGCCATTATGAGGAATAAAAAGGGCTCGTGGGCCTGTTTCATCCTGGAGTGAGGGATGTGGACATGTGCAGTGCCCTGCACGAGGTGGCCCAGATCCTGCTGACTGGCTCTGAGCTCCTGAGTTAATGCAAACAGTATTATGTTCCCTAAAGGAGTTTTATAGTTAGAAAGAGTTATATGGTAATAAGAGTTATATAGATGCAATACACCTGGGGTGTATAAAAATGCTCAAATTGCAACCCTTTCAAAGAAGTTATCATCCTTGGAAGTGGCTATAAACATGTGTGAGCAGGAACTGAGGGCTGAAAGGCGAAAAAAAAGTCAGCTGAAGTTTTCTATTCCCACTTCCCCTGCCCCTTCCTGTGAAATTCAAAGTTATAACAAAACCTATTGAAATAATTCAGAGCCCTATATGATGGAGCAGTACCATCTTATGGGGAACCATAATCCTGGTAAGAAGCCATAACCATACAAATAACCCTCCTCTCTCTCAAAATACATGACCATAACAAAAAAAAAGAAGAAGAAAAATCTATAAACGTAGTTCTACACACAACAATATTTCATTTTTCTTTTAAAGAAACATGTCAGGAGCCCTACTGATGTTGCTTTAATTCATTTTATTATACAGCTATTTATTTTCTAACCCTCTGAGGAAAATAAAAGAACATGTACCTGTACTTTTATGTTAAAAACATTGTTTTCCATTCCACTTCTGCTTTCACTCTGCAATCTGTTCTTTGAAAGGCAAAGTAGATTCAAATATTTGCTTTAGTTGAAATTTTCCTGCTGAAAAAGGATTTAAAGGCGACTGCCAAAAAAAGATTTCATTGTAGAATGTAAATTCCTTTTGACAAAAACCTGTTTTCCAGCAGAAACAAACCGATGTATAATCCAGTCACCCTCACTTCACATAGCAGTGGAGCCATGTAATCTTTCATATAAAGTTAATTTCAGAGAGAAATTTTCTCAGCTGTTCCAGAGGAATCAACATGGCAAGGCCTTCACAAAACCCCAAAGCGAGATTTTAATGGAAACCATCAGATGAGGATAAACCCACTCCTCTTTTAACATCCAGGTGCATACAGATCTCACTGATCTGCACAAGGAAGTTGGAAAATCTCCTATCCAAAGGGCACAGTGATGGTAGTTGTGAAAAAAGAGATTTTGCTTTTTTCCCAGTGTAACTCCAACGAGTCATTTCAAATTAGGTTTGAGTAAAAAAAAATAAAATTAAAACAATTTATCATCATGATCTCCCTTTGAGGTGGGTTTATATCATACTTAAACCACACTCAAGGCACATGATGTTGATGAGCTTGTGGTGTCTGATTTCCTGCTTTTCCTCATGTTTCTTAACCCAGTGACACGTATGATAGATGGTTTCCAAATCCAGGGAACTGTGGGAGGTATTTTTTACCAAGGAACAAGAGGCAAGGCAGCTGTAAATATAAAGTGCTTGCAAAACTGGTTGCATGTATATTAACAGTAATTATTATGAATGAGTTTTGTATAAACAGTAATAAAAAGTTAAAAAATGAAGTGAGTGCTGCTTTTTTTGAGAAGCAAGTCAGTTCCACTTCCTTCATGAAGTTAAAGACGTGTTTGCCAAGCCGATAGCTTTGAAACACACGGAATCATTTCAGGGGAGCTGTGCTTGCACAGCAATAAAATAAACAAAATTCGAGCTACCTCTTTTTATTGCTGAAATCAAAGTCTCTTTCAACACACTCAGAAGCCTGGCAGGCTGGATGGAAGATGAATGACAGCCGTGGGGGAACAGCTCCAGAGGGTTGTTCTTAACAACCATTTTACCTCTAAACCAGGTAGAGCAATATCCATGAATTAACCACTCTTGCTGGGACTTGGCAGTAAATTCAGGCTACCGTATTCCATTGATTTAGCATAACTACAGTCACATTTATGATGCAAAAACGTTGAGTTATAATGTCATTTTTAACCTTGCTCATTGATTTCTAACTATGTCAAGTTGAAAGTGGTTGTCTTGTGAACAAACCAAGAATTGTAGATGTCAAATAGTTTCTATGATAAAAACTCATTTCCAACTTAACCAATGAATATATCTCAAGGCTTTTTACCCTATTGCCTCATCACGAGGAGCCCAAATAACATTTGTTGAAGGTAAGTCATTTGTGCATCCCTAGCCAAACCGATCACCCAAGTTTGCTTCTCACATAACTCCTGATAAAATTCCTCAAAGGAAAGCCCTTCCAGGCAGGAAACATACCAACCTTTAGATGTATTTTAACAAATCAGTGTTGAAATTGATCCATCTGCTTTGGCTTTTGGAAGGAGATGGAGGGCACAGGGCAGGAGGAATGGGTGTGTAATACTCTGACTGTGGCTGGAGCAGTCCTGGTGCTGCAGGACCACGGAGAGCAGCGTGGGGCTGTGAAATGCTGCTCAAATTGTTCAGCTCTCAGCACACCAGTGTGAGTGCTTCAGTGGAATTTATCTGGGCCAAAACAAGTTGGATGTCTGTAAGATCAAGGTGGGGTTATCCCAGAATGGTTCTTGGTATTCCCAAGATTTACCCAACTCTGCCTTTGCTTTCTGAGCCTGAGAGCTTTCACCTGAACTTCACAAGGCTCTTGGTGGGAGACTGAGGGGGATTATTTTTTGTGGTTTTGGGGAGCAGGCCCTTGCTCTCTTTTTGCTGCTTGTAGTCAGCCCACTTTCATTCTCAGAAGCAGCAGCAATGATGGCACTGGGGTGGCAGTGTCACTTGTTAAAGTGGACACTTGGGGTTTTAGTTTTGTAACCTGGTGCCTCCCTCTCTGGTCACTGAGTGCTTTGTACATTAGTCATGAGCACTGTCAAGGATCTATCCAGAACACAAATAAAGCTGCCTGGATGGGGGCAAGGGAAACTGCTCTCCCTTTCAGTTTTGTGTCTTTCTATCCCAGGAAATCACATTGGTTTGCAGAAGTGTCTTTCAGCACTTCGTAAAAATCCATCCTGCTGGCTCTTACTGGAGAGGGTTACTGAGCTGGTGTTGAGTGGGGCTTGAAGATATAAATTGATGGCAAGGTCTCCTTGCAGTGGCCAAGGCTCAGACACCCAGTGCTGGTGCTGACCCTGCTCCAGAGTCCTGTGATACAAAAGGCACAGAACAATGGGACGAGAAACAGAAGATTTGCTCTCGGTCATGCTCTGCTCTGTCTCATCAGACTGGGAACTGGAACCTCCCTGGCTGGAATGCCTCAACAGGAAAGTCATCTGTGCCATGAGCTTTCTGGGCTCAGCTGCTGGGCCAGCCTTGGGCCTTTCCTCCCCTCTGCATCTGCTGCCAGGGCTTCCCAGCCATGTCCTTGTAGCTCCATTCCAGCTGCAGCAGCTCCATCCAAGAGGCAGGAAGGAGGTACCTGGGAAGAAGGAGGACACATCTCTGGATTGGGAAAGCTTCTGAGGGGGCAGGTTGAACTTCTTTCCCCCTCTCTTCTGCTCATGGATCTGGTTGGGCTGTGAGGAGGACTCACCTTGCAATAAATTCAAGATGGCAAAGAGGCAAAAGGTCCCAGCCTTGTGTTTCTCTAATGCAGAGCAAACATAAAAAAAAGATGGGCAGGGAGATGTGAAGAGAAAATTCCTACTTTATGTTTGCTTGTACGTAAGTTTCTTTTTCCTCTTCTAAACTGCACCTGATATATTTTTATTGGACCAAGATGTAAAACCTGAATTAGATTGCAATCATGATTTCTGACCCACTAAGTGTTACTGAGAATTATCTCTTGAGGCAGAGTAACTATTTCATACTGCATATCCCTTGTGTTCAGTCATGAAAGCTGCCTACAGGGTCTAACATTTCTAAATTGAGTGATTATCTATTGGTAATTGCACTCTCTAGACAGACCTGGGGAACAGACATATGGTTAGAAGAATGGCTCCATTTTTTTCTCCTTCCTTTTCTTTGGCTGCTTACTGCTAATGACAGCACTTCAGCTGTTTCCAGGCTCTGAAAAATGTTGTAAAATCTGAAGGAGTCAGGGAAAAAACCCCTCACAAACAGCAGCTTCCCTTGGCAGAAATGTTGTTACCCCATCACTTCAAGGTGCTTTTACGCCACACAGTAAAGCTGAGTAGAGGAGAAGTCCACGCACCGAGGTCTAAAATCAAACTCAGTTTTTTTCTTTACTGGCTCTACTAGACTGGTGCTCTGTTATCTGGACATGCCTCATTTCCAGCATAAATCTGTACAGGAAGAAATGTGTATGACTTGACCTTTGCACCTTAACTCTATTTGCTGAGTCTTGCCTCTTCATCTTGCAAGCAGGAATTAGAAATGGCCTTTACAGCCTGAGAAGTCCCACGGTGTTTATAATTACTCTGATTTCAGGAGGATAGAAATACGGATCACAGAACGTGAACCAGGGCAGCCCTGTAGCTGCTGGCCACAGGGAAGAGCGGTGGCAAAAGCTGCTGTACGAAAGGGTAAAGCTTTGAGTCTGTGGTCCTTGTACGTGGAAAATTCCAGACAGCTCCCGTAGACTTGCCCAAGACTTCAGCTACAAGAGAATTTGCAAATTCCCTGCTAATTATCAATGCTCAAGTACTTTTCAGTGGCTATGGTGATTCTACTTTGAGATCTAAATTCTTTCATGGCCTAACTTAATACATAGGAAATCTGGAACTAATATGCATATGAGTCTATGAAGTCAAAGTGTCTGAAGCTTTGTACCCGTTGAAGCTGTGATAACTCAGAGCTACTGCTCAAGCAAGTATTTTGAGGCATCACCAACCCTCTTCCCTGTGGGCAAAATTATGGCGAGTCCCTTGAAGTTTAAGTCACCTTCTGAAGTTGTCACTGGAGTGATGCAGTGAGGGATGAAGGAATGCCGGGGGTTAATCAGTGTGGATAAGGATGTTGCAGTCAGTACTGCAGCAAGGGAAAGTTTTTCTCCCAAATGCAGTTTGGCTGGAGATGTACAAAGCATCAGAACCTGAATTAAGATCTGTGAACTGCTGGCTGTCCTTGGGATCTTGGAAAGCTGTGTGCTGCTCTCAGTGGCGTGCACGTGGCTTTGTGCTCTAAAGGGATCTTAACAGAGTGAGAAAATCCACTCTGTGGAACCTGCAGTGGCCTTTCCCTGCCACCAGATCTTGCAGATCACCTGTTTCTCCCTCCAGGACACACAACCTTTATTTCTCCAAGGTGACCTTCGAGACAGGGAGCTGCTTCCACAGGACCAGTGAAGAGGTGGTTGTTTAGTGATGTACTTCTGAATTTCAGCATGACAATGTTTGGCATGTAGATACAAATTAAAAGATGAGAAACATGTGTTTGGATTGGGAAAAGGCTTTTAATTATGAAGAATTTTCTTGCTGACTGGTGGTTCTGCGGTTAAATGGGTCTGTCATCATGCTCCTGAGCTCTGTAAATAAACAACACCCAAACATTTAATATTAATTAGAAATGTTACAGAGGCATATGCTAATATTGAGGTACCATGACATGTTCACAGATTGCACAGTTGGAAATAATGAATTTTTGAAAAATACCATTCCAGCTAGAATTACTTCTCTGGTGGGGATGGGAACCCAATAAAACATCACCACTGCCAAAAACCCGAAACCAAACCAAAGCCCTAGGCTGGCAAATTTCCATGGATAGCAACTGATCAGCAGAAGTCGGTCAGAGTTTAAGCAGTTACTTGACCTGGTGACAGTGTGTGTGCCCAACAAATGAGCTCTGTCCTAAAGCAGATGTCCCAAAATGTTGCTGCTTCTGTTTGTGTACCCCATCCCTTTAGCAGAGGAACAGAGCTGTGGAGTGACACCTTCTGAAACCACCACAGGTGGCTGTGACCTGGTGCACCTGAGCCCTTTGCTCTCAGCCATCTCCTGCACTGGAGTCACACCCTGTGCCCAAGAGCATTGTACAAACACTCCTTGAGCTCTGTCAGCCTTGGTGCTGTGACCACTGCCCTGGGGAGCCTGTTCAGTGCCCAGCCACCCTCTGGGGGAAGAACCTTTTTCTAATATCCCACCTAAACCTCCCCTGACACAATTTCAGGCCATTCCCTTGGGTCCTGTCACTGTCACCACAGAAAAGAGAGCAGTGTCCTCACCCTCTGTGCAGAGACTTGGTGGCCTTGAGAAGCCTGGGTGTTTCCAGCCTTGTTCCTTCTAATTTTTTGGATAGCTCTCACATCTTAGTCCTGAGACGTGCTCTACTCAGATGGGAGGGAAATCATCATCTAGGTTTTGAGATCTAGGAGGATTCAAAAACTCTGGTGGAAAGAAGGGGGAAATGCATGGACATATGTCTCTAGAATTATTCCTCCAGCTGAAATTCAGTCATTAGTCAAAAACCTGAAAATATTCTGGGAGCTGAAGTTAGAATCATTAGTAAATGACTAATGGTTTACCTTTTAATCTCTCCAAGGATGGACTTTGTTCCAAAGAGCTTTGCTGAAGTGGCTGAATCTTGCACAGAGGGATGAGTAGCAGAATCAGTCAGCAGTGGGTCACAGCCCACCCGTGAGGAGAAGCAGCAGCCCCTGAATTATAGGGACTTACAGAAGGGCTTGAGTAATCACACTCTGAGCTAAAGGGTTTCACGGGGAGTGGGAAGGGTTGTCAGCCTTCCAGGACTCTCACCAGGGTAAATGGCTGCAACAGTCTGAATTTTTCCTTAAACAAGAGGTTATTAGAAGGGCAATCATTGCTATGGCAGGCTGATTCCTTGGCCCTTTGCAGTGTGGTCTGCTGAGAGCTGGCACCTTGTTTTTCCCTTTACAGATGGATTTTCAAGTGCGTGAACCTGCGGCTCAGATGGCCGAGGGTGGCAGAGCTGGCACAGTTAAATCTGAACTTCTTCCCAGGCAGTGCCACCACAAGGCACAATCAATACAGCATCAACAGTGAGCCTGAGCAGCCTGGTTTATGTTGGGGTTTGTCCCTGGATTAGGCGGGCTGATGACTTTCTTTATAGTGTCATCTTAGTGTGTGTTTGACTGTTGTGATCAGGCAGCGTGGACCTGATTCAGCCTCTCTGCCTCTGAAACAAGCACTCTTTTGCTGTCTGAGACTCCTTCCCATTCCTCCCCACACCACATCATTCTCCTCCTTGGCAGCCTTGTATGAGCTGAGGACCAAGAGGAAGCAAAAACCTATCTAGCAAAGACAAATAAATGAACAACACACACGAAAGCAGCTTGCCTTGAAACTTAAATTGGTTGCTACCTTTCTTCTGGTTTTGGCAGGGAAACAGATTATTTCCAGTGCCCCAGACTTAGGAGCTTGGCTGCTTTTCAGTATCTGACTAGGGCTTCAACGTTGGGAATTTTATTGTCTTCAGCACCTGAAAAGGCGAAGCTAATAAGTTACTGAAGTTTCAAGGTAGAGTTTGATGCTGTTTGGTTTGTTAATTGAATATTTAGCCTGACTTCCTAAGGAGGCAAAGCTTGCTGGCTGTTTGCATATGTCTTGCCATTAAATTTTAAACTAAAAATTGAGTAGGAGTGGTACCCAAAAGGCATAAGTGTCCAGGTAGAGTTGGGAACTCATTCCTAGTCTCCAGAATGGAAGAAAAAAGGCAGTGTGAGGACTTTGAATATTCCTGGGCAAATCCACCCAGAATTACACTGTCCAAGGGTCCAATCCACAAGAAAGCCTGACCTTGCACCATATCCTGCTGCACTTTAAGACATTTCATGAGCCATTTCGGTTGTGGGCTGAATGCTTTTGATCCTTGTCATGGCAAATATCTCATGCCTCCCATGGGAGGGCTGAGGGGTCAGATCATCTTATTCCTGTTCATTCAATTAAAAGAAATATTTTTGCCTGCCCTTTTTTTGCATGCATTAGGCAATGGTGTCTTGTGAGACAAAGACATAGTTGTGTAGAAGAATGGAACTAGAACCAGTGAGACACCAACTTACAATTTCTCCTACCTCTTGCAACAAAAAAAATCCTCCTAAAATGGTCAATATTGCACTAAGAAGAAATCAATTCCCACAAGTAATAAATACCAGACACTCAGCTCACCGGGGCCTTTACAGTTTGTATCTTTTCACATTGTTATTTGCAAGATGTTGGGCTGTTGTGCAGAAATCAAGATGAAAGAGTCGGAAGGAATGAAAGTTGATTACAGCCCAATTCAAGACATTTAGAAGAAAAATCCTCACGAGTTCTTCTGAGCAGGGTCACACAAAGTGTGGTGGGTTCAGTTGCTTTTATTCTTGTGAACACGGTCCTGAATCAACAAAGACTTATGCAGGCACCTGGCTTTGCCAGCAGAATAAATTTCCACTGCCTGTGCATTTAAAGCTCATTTAGCCTTCAAGGGGACTCTGCCCAGAGCATTGAGTTAATCACATCTCACTGGAGATTTTCAGAAATGGGTCTAACTAAAGGTGGCAGCAGTAAGGAGTTTAGCTGAAAGTCCCCCTCCTTCTACTCCTTCTTCTCCAGAATCTGTGCTTCTGGGGAAACTTTTGAGGATCATTAGAGGAGGAGAGGTGTAAGTATATCTCACCTTCTGGCATGGCTGTTTAGTCCATCAAGAGTTATCTTTCTCCTTCCAGTAAAGAGATGCCAGTAAAATACTTCATTGGGAATAGATTCTGGGCCTGTGGCAGGAGGTAAAGCAATAAAATGACAGCCACTGAGGTTTTATGGGTCTGAAAACCAGAAAGATGTTCTGAAGAATTGCTCAATGTATTGAACCAAGCAAGTTGCCTCAGTCTCTGTGTATGATCCATCCCAGAGTAGTTGGGAGCAATGACTGCAGAGGCACTTAGCAGTCAAAAGATCTTGGTGCGTTGATTTCATACTCCAAGCCTTGAAGGTAGACTAGGCTCAGCTTTGGGGTTTATTTTTTACCCCTCCCATCCCTGTCAAAAGCCTTTGGGTGACTCTGGAGAGGCAGGAGAGTTTGGTGCTGTTTGGTTTAGGCAGAGAAAATGGAGAAGCAATTCCAGCAATTAATTCCCACAGAAACATCCATTTGCATGCAGCTGCTCTGACTGGGACATTTTCAGGTGAGAGGAGGCTGATGTGGAATGCTCTGCTGGTCCTAACACAGAGAAGATGTGTGAGTGAGCTCTCCTTCATCCCTGAGAAGGAGCAGTGATCCCACATTTCTCTTTTCTTTGGCTCACACTCGTGTGAGGGCACAGGCAGCAGGGGCTCCAGCCTGTGCCAGGCACTCAGAGGAAGCAGGAAGGGATCTGGGAAAAATGAGTCTGTGTGCCTCTTTGTGGACAAATTAAATCAAATAAACATATGAGGGTGTGATCCAAAACTGCCAATTGCCAGTTGTCCTTAAATTATCATCGCCTTATTATTTTCTGGAATAAACCTGTTTTTTGATAGTTGATGTGATGAGCTTCATGTCCTGTGCTAAATCAGAAGGGATGGACTGACAGAACATCCACTTTGGAAACACATTTTTCAGGTTCTGATATTTGTGGCTCCACAAATCTCCCAGTAAATTCTGCTGCAGAAAGTCTTTGGCCTTAATTTCTGCACAGAACAAATTCTGGTTCAGTGTAGATGTAAGGAAAAAGTCTCAAAGTTCATATAGAATCCAGATATGCCTTCTAAATAAATCCAGTTATCTCAAGCAGACACGCCACCACTTCCTTTTGATGGTAGCAATTAATAACTCCGACCCTTTGTGAGTTTAGGATTAATGTCAAGATTAACACCAAGCACCGGGTCTCCCCTACAGAGCTCAGAAGCACAGTAATTTCAACACTGCATTGTAATTAGCCCGTGTGAGCAGCAGAGGGTAGTGTATCACACGGAAAAACTTCCATCTGGGTGCCAGAAGCTGTTTCGGAGTGTTTTTCAGGAAAGCAGACTGAAGCATTTAAAGCGAGATCAGGACAGCCCCTCTCTGCTGCAGTCCTGTGTGGAAGGGCGGCTATGTGTGAGCCTTGGCTGCTGCACTGTTTAAAGATGATTTAAAAGTGATATTTATTTGGATACAGAAGGTTTGTCTGTGCTTAAATGCTTCAGACTTCTGTGTTGCACAAAGGTCTGGTGCTGGATTTGATTTCCAGGTGTCCAGGCAAAGGTTTTCCAGGGTCCTGCCTCTTGTGCATCTCAGCTGTGTCCCCTTCACACTGGGGAGAGGCTTGACTATGCCCTGTGCTCCTCTCACACAAATGACCTTGGGCCGGTGTCCCAACCCACTCAGAGCTCACCAGGGTCACCCAGCCTGGGTCATCTGGGCTGTAGGGCTCACACAAAATCATAGAATCATAAAAGTTGGAAAAGACCTCTAAAGTCATTGAGTCCAACCGTTAACCCAGTACCACCGTGTTCACCACTAAACCATGACCCCCAATGCCACAGCTAAACATCTTTTGAACACTCCCAGGGATGGTGATTCCAAACACTGCCCTGGGGGGCCTGTTCCAGTGCCTGACAGCCCTTTTAGTGTAGAGATTTTTTCTAATATCCAATCTATACCTCCTCTGGAGCAACTTGGGGCCATTTCCTCTCACCCTGTCACTTGTTAGCTGGGAAAACAGACTGACCCTCAGCTGGCCACAGCCTCCTGTCACGGGGTTGTGGAGAGCAATATGGTTCCCCTTGAGACTTTTTTACTCCAGGTTAAACACCCCCAGTTTCTTCAGCTGCTTTTCATCAGACTTGTGCTCCAGACTCTTTACAAGCTCTGTTCCCTTCTCTGGACACAAAAAAATCCAGCTGCTGCTCAGTGTAAAAGTAGCTTTAAAGAGTTCATTCCCATGGGGGTTCAGAAAACATCTGCCTGGATGCAGTCTGGGTTAAACACTGTGAGGACTATCAATGTACCATCCTCCTCCCTCCTTCCATCTGCACTGAGATGACTTGCCCTGGCTCTGAAGAGCAAATCTGTGCCTTCTCAAGCTGCTCCTGCTTTTCCAAGAGTATTTGAAGAATTGAAGTGGTGTATAAGCCTTGTCTGTGTTGCTATTTCACCTCTACAGCTTTCACGGCTCAGGATAAATCGTAGCAGTCCCAGTGAAGAGCGTCTCACCTTGTCATCTCAATGCCTCTGGAAAGGGGAGCTCCAAACAGGCTGTCAGTGATTGCAAAATTTCTCTGCCTTTCTTGTAACTTAAGAGAAGGAAATTTGGCAACTGGTGCTGAGGGAAGCTGCTGGAGACCAACTGTGCTCTTTGAGATAATACACGGATATTTGCACACTAATATTTACAGATATACTTACATGGGAGAGTTTTACTTTTGCTTTTTTATTGCAAGGAAGTCCTTGTACAACAAACACTAAATGGGGTGTAGGCAAGAGCACAGAGGATTTCTTAGGGATGCTGGGAAGACCCATCATCACCTGCTTTCTCTCTTTGATACATCACAGTAAATACCCCACTGGAAGACATCCCCAGGCAGGATGGTCTTTCTTGCATCTCCTTTTGGATGAACAAAGTCAATGAGCAGGCTGTTCTTGACCTTTCTGGTTTCCTCTGGAAAATCTAAATGCTAATTAAAAAAATTCAGAAAAAGGAGAAGATCTTGGGAATTACCTCTATCCCCCTTACACAGAGACAGCTTGAATATGGACAAACTGGCATTTAGCAACACTGTTTAATTAGAAAACCCTTGCCAATTTCTGCTGGCAGTGATGATGGAAAGGAAGTCAAAAGGGAAAAGAAGTCAAAAAAGTTGAGCGATGTTAAGGTGGATGTGGAAGATGGGATGTACAAGCACTGGAGCCCCTTCTGGGCAACCAGCTGTGCCTGGACGGGTTGTGCTCAGTTAGAACCATGGTTCTCCCTGCTGCTGACTTTCCCTCTGACACAGAAATGCAAAATAACATGACCTTTTTTTCTTAATAAAGTGGATTTGTCTCTCCCATTTCCTAATGAGGTTCCTGAACACCTGCCAAGATGCTCATAACAAGAAACCTTATGAAGCCCATTTCCTAAATGGTTTGGGGTTTAATTTGGTCCTTATGGCCCTGGATAATTTAAAGACTTTTGATCTGCTTAATCACAGTTATTTGTTTTATGGTCTGAGGCCTTTGGGTCTTGTGACAGTCATTCATCCATTTCTCGTGCTAAAACGCTACTTTCTGTCCTTAATCATCATCTTGGTGATAAAGGTGATTTATAACTTTGCTTTTCCCTGCTCGGAGGGGGATATGACAGCTACAATCCCTCAGGTGTACTGCACCCTCCATCAAGCAAACCATTAATTCTAGCACAGCAAAGGTGTCGCCCTAACTGGTTTGGAGGTCGTGAAACACATGTATCTCCCCTTAGATAAATGAAGTCAATTAAATCTCCCATTAAGATCTCCTACTTCCACAGATGGTCTTTCTTTTTCTCATATGATAATCATATTAAAATTGCATGCAGAGCCATTTGTACATTTTAACACTAACGTTTGCTGCTCCAAATCAGCTGGGGGAAGAGGGAATTGTCACAACTTTCATCAGCCTCTTCTGCTGTCATTGTAATCCTTCCAAAGGGAGCCACTGCAGCCCGAGTAATCAGCAGCTAAAACGTGTTTGCACGGGCAGGTGAAAAAAGTAAAACAGCAGATCCAGGACTTCCCTGGGACTGCACCGTAAAATGGAAACATATTTTCTGAGAAATTATTTCTGAATGAAATGAACAGGGCCAGGGGACGCTGTGCCCAGATGGCTCTTCTCGGATTCTGTTGAGCCAATACTTTCAGCAATTGAGGAAAGCGAATTTGAGCCTTAGAGTTCTCTGCTGCCCTCGAATCTGGGACTGGCCGGTTCTGAGTGCCCTCAATTTTCACTTGTTATGATGACAGCAATGACAATATTGGAGAACACAGCAGAATGAGGTTGGAATTGGTCTCATGTGTCAAGTTGTCTGTAAAAGAACCAGCACCACATACCCTCCTCTCAGACAGCGTGAAGTTCTGTCTTTAAGAGGTTGTTTTTTTTTTTCTCTTCTTTAATCTCCAGCTGGGACATGACTTAATGGAAGTTTTTTCTAATTGCCAGTTTAAATATATTAATGGCCAATTTTCCAGCAATTTTTCTTTTTGTCAATGTTTTCCTTCAGCTTCAGGGTACTTTCCTCTGTCTCTTGTTACAAACCAAGAGGAATTAGGTCCACCCATCTCTCTTTATCAGGCAGGGGAAGCCTCATGTCAGAAGAATCATTTTTCATCCTCATCTCATCCTCTCACCGGTTTTCCACCACATTTCCCATTTCAGCCTCACCCTCTTGTAGATGTAGAATAATTTAATCCCTTTGTAAAATGGCTTTGCTATATCTTTACCTGTGCCTGGAAATATATAGGTGCCCACCTTGAGTTAAGAGAGGTCTTGCCAAAGAGCTGACAGGTGGATTTTGGGGTAGGGTGCAGCTCATCTGTAGTAGCTGTGCCTCCATCTCAGGTTTCCTGAACAAATGAAGTTCATTGTGGAAGGACCTGTCTATTTTATTGGCCATGAGGGACTTGGGTTTCATCCTTGCACATGCAAGGCCATCCACAGGCTCCTGAACTTGGAGTCTGGGAAGAGGTAGAACAAATTTGGTTCTAACTTGCACCCAGAGGTGTCAACGATTTCATTATCTAAGAAAATATTCCATCTGTGATACATCATATACATTGTTCCTAGTGGTTTTCTAGGAGAGGAATGCCCTGGATTTACAGCTCAAGGACAGAATATTCATCAAAACTTAATAAAGATGTAGTTTTAATTCTCATTTATTTTACTTTACAACATTTGCAGACAATGCGCTTTACTGCTTTAATGAAATATTTCTTATTATAAACCTGTCAAGTCTGCTACAAAAAGAACACTGATTATTTTTCAGTGTGTGCCGAGGGGATTTAACTAATTTTTTGTGATCACCTACTTATAGTTTATGTCACAGCTTTCAAAGCTGCCAGACCAGAGGGCATTCCTACTACACTGGCCCACTTGCAGCAAAAAGGGCCACACAGTAAGAATACATTGGTGTCAACCTCAACAACTCTTTTTGGTGCTGGGGAGAGAGGTGCTGGGTGCTCAATAACTTTTGTTTGTGAGCTATCCGTTTAAATATGAGGCTAGAAACAAAGAAACTCAGGTCTTGTAGTACTTCATTACAGCCTTGGGCAGTTTCACAGCTCTGAGTCCCTTTCCTCCTCTGTGAGAGGAGAACATAATGGAAATTCAGTAATGTGCAAGAATTTGGCTTTAAAATTGATATGTATAAAACTGAGGAATATGGAGACAACACTTCAGCCTCTTCTGAAGCAGCTTGCACTAAATCCTGTGCAACAGAAATGTGGTGAAATTTAATACAAAACAACGAGACAGGACTGTGCAGCAGTTTGGGATGGAGAAGGAAGAGGGGTTCAGAAGACTGAGAGTGGTACCTACTTTCTGTTTATAGTGAACTGGGAAAATGAAGCAGTTGGAAATGGTGTCCATAAACACCCATCAGGCTGACAAGTCATGGGAAATGTCCAGGTCCAGGCTGAGCCCATATAGATCCTCCCTGACCTTGGTATCCACCTGCAGCTGCTTGTTGGCTTCCCCCTTTTAGGGAGATTTTCTGGGCAAAACCATACCTCTCATCTTTTAATTTATTTTTTTTTTAAGGCAGGGAAAACTGGCCATTTTTTCTTTAAAAAAGACAGCATATATCAGTGATATCTGCCTATGCATGAGAGCCTAATAAGAGTTTTGGTCCAGAAGTGGTATATTGTTTTGTGGTCATTTTCTCTTAAGCCTCAGGGGCTGAAACTTGCTTTTCCTTTGCTTCCAAGCCCCTGGCAGAGGGAGTTTGAACACTGTTGTGATGTGGCCATGTCACCTGAGCCCTGGTGGGTGAGAGGAGATGGGTGGATCAGCTTCCAGGCCAGCTGAGGTTTCCCTCTTCTTCATATCCTGGAGCCTGGATCTGGTGCATGGCTGATGTGCAGTGGGAGTCACTGTGAGACCTTTTGTTGGCTTCAGGGGCTTTTCAGGTGGAATTTGTTAGGAGAAAGGGAGTCTCTGACCTGACTGACAGCACAGGCTCTGGAAGATGTCTCAATCCATGAATTGTAGGTTTAAAACTGCCCATCACAGCTTCCCTGCACAGGGGTGACTCTAGTGCAGCCCACAACTCTTTGATCCACACAAAGTAAAAATCTAAAAATCTCAGAAATGGCTTTTGGTTTGAGAGCTGGATCAATACAAGTTAGGACTAAACTTTGCAATAAAATCGAGCCCCTGGGTGCTTACAAAATGCTGCTACTGTGATGAAAAAAAAATAATAATGACAGCCATCATAATTATGGCTTTTGGTGGAAAGATTTAATGGAAAGAGAGTTGAAGAACTTAAATGTCGATAAATTTACCGTGGTTTCATAAATGCTCAAGTTCTCCCTTCCAAAGGAAAAGTGGCCAGCGTTAATTTAGCTCTCAGCATTAGAATGAGCTTTTAAGGTGAGGATAGCCTTCCTCAGCTGTCAGAGTGGATCTCATGTGGTTTGCAGGCCCAGCCTCCCAGCTGCTGGCTTTTTAGGGAGCCTGCCTGGGCAGTGCTGTGTTTTCCTGATTTCCCTCTCTCCTCGCTGTGCCTCTGCTGTGTGTGTCCTGCTACACGCTGCGTGTGCCAGGCTAATGCTGTAAATTACACCATTGTGTAATTGTTCATAAAAGCCTCATCAAGCCACACGTCCCTGCAAATGACACCAGAATGCCTGCTCAAGTGGCACGTAAGTCAATGGTGACTGTCAGGTCCAAGCTGAAATCTCTCAGTGGATAGAAAAAATAATTATTGGTACTTACAATCTTACCGCCAGACCTTATTGTTTCTGTGTCTTATTTTCAGAGGAAGGAGGGGATGATTACCAGCACTTTGATGGGGATATAAAGTGAGAGTTATTACCCACTGTTTAGTACTTGGTTATTCTTTTCCATTTGAAAATTAGAAAGAAAAATAACAGGGAAAAATAAAACCACAAAAAGCCACACATACAAAAGAGAAACTCGAAGACATGACCTATTTGGGTAGGATGGGTTCTCTGTCCTATGCTGCCGTTTTTCCCTAGGAAAAGTAACTTCACAGAGTCAGGAGGCTTCTCAAAATGGCCACGGAGCTGCTCCTTTGTGAGGTAAATTATAGCTGGCAAAAGGGTGGAAGTGCTGCTGGTTTTGCTTCACTTGAGGTTGTGCTGGTCACTAGAAAGTAGGGAGTGTACCAGGGCCAAAAGAAGGGGGGAATATTGGAATACTGTACCTGCGGTGAAGAAAATTCCACTCCAAGACAAACCAGGAGAACAGAAGTCTCTTACTGAAAATGATTTAGCAAGACTGAGAATCTTGTTTTGGTGGGGAGTGAGAGTGTGTGCCCAGTGTAGAGTGGGACATCCTGGTGATCTCCAAATTCACAGTTCCTGTCTTGACTTTGTTCACAAGATCTTCCTCTTGTGGCTACAACCACACAAGGACCATCATTCTCACTCTCAAAAAACAGACTTCCACTGGTTTTTGGCAGTAGGTTTCAAATATATCCCTTTGGGAAGAGGAGAGTGGATAGTCTGAGCATGGGTAGGCAGGGGAAAAAATAAAAGTAGTCAGAATATTTCAATTTTATAGAGATTTTCATCTGATGCAGATATGCAAAACAATCTTTGCTCTCTGTCTCCCATTAAAAGGGTATTGAAGGGGTGTTGGTGTTAGGTGGGACCATCCCCATGTTCCTCCGTTACTGTTCTCTTAGACACCCCAATTCCCTCCTGATTATGGAAGAAAGGTGAGGATACAATGGATCCCCCACTTTACTCCTTTTCACCCTCATTCCTTCCCAAGTAACCAACCCAAACCTACTCACTTTTTTTATCCAGTGCTCACAGTTTTGCTGTGTCCAACCCCAAACTTGCTGTCTCTGATATGGTTATTTGCTATTTCTGATACTTGCAATCTCTTTTCTTTCAGCATTGCTGACTTTGTTCCCCAGGTGGGGCTGCTGGCCTTGGATCCCCAAAAGATCCCTGGTGTTCCTATCTGGGTACCCACCCAATCTGGCCACTCCTCACGGCACTAGCTGTAGATTTATTGGTTTCTCACATTGTTATTTAACACATTCAGCACTTTCTTGTGCCATACCTAGCAGTTTTCCACATCCATCCATTCATCCAGACCTCAGCCAGAGCTTTGTCCTCTGCCTGCAGCCCCAGCACTCCCAGCAGGGACCCGCTGGGCAGAGGCATGGTGGGCATGGAGGAAGCATTGCATTGCTTCATTCATTTCAGTGCTGATTAATCTACTCTCTTCAGGCTTTCTTTATTAGAAAAGTTAACTCTTTTAGCTTGTATGTTATTAAAACATGGCTTTTGGGGGCTGAAAAGCCTTTTCAATCTCTCCAAGGAGAACATAGGCAGAAGGTACAGGCACATCCCCATTAGTCCCTGTCACAGACATTGTTGCTTCTCTGCTCAGGATCACATTTCTCTAACAAGTCCTTTGCCTTGCTTCTGGAGACTGTTTATGGCTTATGTCTCAGATCTCTCCCTGGGAATCACTTGTGACAGGAGCAGCTTAAATCCTCCTCAGAGAAGCTGTTCTTTTGGAAAGCATGTCTGATTTTGGAGCTGTGCACCAGGGTTTGGTCAGATCCCTCGCCATCCGTTGCTGTCCAGGATCATGCTGTGCAGCTCAGCCTTTTTAATTCTCAAATGAGACTGAGCAGTGCTTTAGAAGGATGCTCAGCTTGATCCACCAGTGCTCATTTACTGGTTTAGATGTGAATGAGAGGAGGAAGAGCACCCAGCAATCCTTCACTGACTGCTTACTTCTGCTAAAGTACCAATATGTAAAATTAAGAAATGTTGAGTCCTTACTCGCATGTATTCAGTTCTTCTTCAGGCCTGATAATTTTTTTTCTGGAGAGAGGAGTGAAAGAATACCTTGAAAAATTTCAATTATACTTTTTCCCCCCATTACATAGTACAAATGGCTCTGTGACTTTCTTAGGGGCTGCTTGCCAAAGTCAGGAACACCTGCAAGTGGCAAATATTCAGAGATGAAGCTTTACAGCAAAAAACCCCCCAAAATACCAAATCAAAGCCACCAAAAAACCCCAAAGGAGTTTTGCCTTTTTACTTCAGTAAGACCAGGTCAGGAAGGAAAACTACAAGAACACGGTTCTTCCTATGTCAGAAATAAATTAGAAAAGGAAGGGGAAATCCCCAAATCACCGTGATTTGGCATTAATTCTATGAACTGAGGTCACCCCATACATTGAGCTCCAGTGGAAGGATAGCACAGTCAGGGATGGATTTGTCCCAAATGGCAGGTCCCTGTAGGTAGGAGCCATTTCAGGGAGCCTATGGAAAGAAATAATGCTTGGCTATCCGTATGTGCACGTGGAAAGCATCCATCATCATTACTTACATTGTGCAGGCTCATTAACATGCAGCTCACAGAAGCTAATGGCTAAAAAATTGATGTTGCTCGTTGAGGAGAATGGGAAAGAAAAAAATTTTCCCCCTTTCAAGCTCTTTGGAAGATAGCTGTTTCCACCTTGAAACATTGTTCAGAGGGGTGGAAAAATAAATAGGGGGAGGAAAAAAGCAAGGAAGGGAAAGTGAGTAAATTCCTGTTGTGAGCAGCAGGCTGTGAAATGCTCTTCTGGTCTGTTTTAGCAGAAGGAAATGGCTTGTAATGAAAAAGGGTGGAAGAAGCCTTCCTTAACTTTTCAGTTTGGCAAGAAGTTACTATTGTGGAGTGGCTGGGCCAGCACTACTCACCTAAAGCATGTCCCAGGTGGTGGCAGAGCTTTGACGGTTACAGCAACGTGATGTGTTTTCTAGATAAACTGATGTTTTCATGCTCTATTTTCCTTTTCCAAGCTACCTTGGCAACTGCTGCCCAGCTTGTTTCACACATTCCTTGGAGCAGGTCAGCGCTGAAGATCCCCTCATGATTTAGGACCAGCAGTTCCCAGAGCTGAAGAACGTATACAGGCAGGGAAAAAAGTGGCCTTCAGTTCCCATCAGATTTTAAATCCAACACCCCCAAGAGATCCGGGATTTGTTTAAACTGGGATTTCTGGTGGGAAAGCAGAACCACTTCCTGGGGATTGGCTTGCTTCAGACACAGACTGCAAGGATGCCACAAAGGCATGAGGTAGCAAAGGGTTTGGACAGCGCTGTGCAGCTCTGGTGAAGGATGGTGCATCGGGCTACAATACAATCCCCTGACATTTAATTTAACTTCTTGGTGGAAACGTGCTGCTGACAGCAAGCTTCATCCTTCTCAACTACGGGGAGAGATCAGCACCTCTGTAGAAGCATCTGCTGCATCCCTTGTTTTATGGGGTGGATCATCCTCTAGATTACATGCCTGGCTAGCCTGTCTGACTGTCAGCTGGTTAAGAGCTGGTGAAATTATGCAGCCCTTAAAAAAGCCTGAAAGAGACAAAAAAAGCAAGTTCTGTTTGTTTATTCAGGCTGTAAGGATTCTCATAGCTCATTAGCAGGACACAGTGTCTTAGAGAAACAAGTTTTATTGTGGCTCACTTGGGGTATTCCAGCTTTTGTGTGACTTATTTTTTCAAAGTCTTGAACTTCTCCTAGAGCAACTTCTCTGACATTTTTTCGTGAAGTAGAGACAAAGAGGAGGAAATGATTTTGTAGCCATAATCACGAAGGTCAGGAAAAGGAATGAAAGCAGAATATGCTGGATTTATACCGACTTATTCCTCTGAGTGTCTCCCCAGTAATCTGGGAGGAATTCTGTTTCAGGTATTATGAATGTGCTGTAATGAATAATGTTGCAATTTAAACATTATCAGTGCAAACTGGAGGTGGGTTCAGGGATCACACACAGGCTGCTGAATGGAAGAAAGGGATCTACTTAAAATTCTGGTGTGTTTTCTGCATGAGTCAACGCAAGATTGAGATGGTAGGTGTTTGAATACCTGCACACCTTTTATTTTATAGATAATGTAATTATATTCTCACTTCAGCTCATCTATAAAAGGAACTCAAATTTGCAGTAAAAATATCTTTACCCCTTTTCTGCTGATCGTTGCTTAGCAAAGTATTTCACACAAGAGGTTTGTTATCTTTAATAGCACTAAAATTACTTTAAGCAATTACCTGCATCATTTTAAACTCTACAGAGGTTATTAAAATATTCTCATGGCACCTATAAAGAAATATGAAAATAAGTAAAAACTAAATTGCACTTTGTCTTAAAAAGTCATTTGCCTTAAAGCATGTTTGGTCTTTAATTTCTAAATAGGCATCTTTGTTTCCTGAATTAAATGCTCTCCTCTATGTTTGACCTTCCACATTCCAACTTTGAAGGCGGGTCTTTTCTTACAATAACCATTTCAATTTCAGAACAAACAGAAAAAAACCAAACATATATTGCAAAATACCTGCATCGCCAACCTAACAATGACCTCCCAGAAATGAACCTGAGCTTTCAAAATCTACTATTAAATCTCTTCTTACTTTAGTATGAGGAATCAGAAACTAACTACTTAAGACTCGATCTCATATCCTACATGTGGCTTTGATTACTTTTATTTCCCCTTAGGCAGAAATTTCTTGGAGCACCCAGTGGCATAGGACAGCTGATCAAGAACTTCCCACTACCGAGGTTTGCTCAGCGTTGGTCTGGACTCCCACCAGGAAAAGGGGAATTGTACAAGAATTTCTGGAATGATCAAAAAAATGTCGTTGCTTTACATCCTAGAAAATGATTCAGAGTAGTAAGAGTCTTTTTGCTACCTGTGGTGCTCTTTTGATTTCCATCTCCCACATCAACACAACGGAGCAATGTGGAGCTGAAGGAGTGCCTTTTATAGAATAATGGTGTAGAAGGAAATTAGCATGGTTCTAATTAGGGGATGAAAGGAGAAATTAATTCAGAGAGTTTTGACTTCTGTGCCAGAGAGATCACCCCAGCAGACCTCCTGGAGCAGGGCAGGAACATTTCAAAGCACATTGCTACAGCATGGCAAAAGTGTCAGTGAACATGAAAGCAAAATTAATTGAGAGAATAGAAAATCTAGAGCAATTATGTTACCATTTCATTTATTTTTGCATGTTCTGTTGAGATAGCAGATTTTGGTGTCCACTGCAATTCAGAATCCCATTTTGCTGCACAGTTGTTATTAAACCAAGTGGTTTCTTACACTATTTTTTCCTCCTTCAAAGAGCCCAGTCCCAGAAAACCTGGCGGCAACATTTCTCCCAACTTCCTGCAGAGTCCAGGGTGAGGTGGCATCTTGGTCAGGATGTGGTGCTTTCCCCCTGTTAAGCTGTGGCTTGAAATCAATTACAATCACAGTGGAAGAGCTGAAAGTTGCTGACTCAAGCAGCCCTTTTCTGGCAGCTTTGCACTTAGTGCTTCCTTGTCTCCCACCTCCACAGATAAAAGCTGGAATCAGAGATCAAAACTTCCTCAAGCTGTTAAGCTTCTGGCATCTGCAAAGCCAAGAGTTCAGAGACCATGTCAAAATCATTATCTGCAGTTGAACGAGAAACATTTCTTTTTGTTCACGGCCACACGGGCAAGTTCTTTTTCTATTATTTTCATATGGTTTCATAGGGTTTGAGGCCAGAAGGGGTGATTAGATCATCTCATTTGTCTTGCTGTGAATTGCAAGTCACTGCATCCTTCTTAGATTCTCCCAGGTGACTTTGAACTCAAGCATTCATCTCCACAGGCAACCAAACCTTTGGGAAATAGGAGAAATGGACATAAACTTTGTAACTGAGGCTCCTGCAATGGCAAGGAACTAACTCATAATACTGTGTGTGACCAGATAAGTGCCTAATTCTTTGTCCCAGTGCTCCAGAGAAAGCCAAAATCCAAGTGAACAGCTCTGAAAGCCCAGGATAATACAGCTAAGGGGAAAGTTTTCCCTCAGGCATCCATCTGCTAAAGCTTTTGGGTGAGCTGAGATCCCTGGCTCTGCTGGTCATGTTGGTGGTTTGAGAAAGCAGGAAAGCCTGAGTGTACTGAAATTAGCACAGCTCTGTCTGCCCAGAGCTAATTTTGAAGGCTCCCATCTCCAAAGATCTCCTTCCTAAATGAGGTGACACCGCCTTGGCCTGTTAATGTCTCTGCAAGGAAACAACTGCTCTGTTTCTAAGCTGAACTAATGTAATCTTTTTACCAGCTCCAAATTTCATTTCACCTCTCCAAGCTAAAATCAGTAGATTAAGGCTGAGTTTCAGCCAGGTGCCCAACAATTAGGCAAGTTTTAGGGTACACCACATGCCCTGAAGCAACTGCTCCAGAAGAGCCGAGGTCTTCTGTAGGTCCTGTGTAGCATGTGCCAGGTCTGAGCTCCCTGAGATAACCCAGAGCATCTTGGACACCTGTTTTAGGTAATTAATTAGGCAACTGAATCCTGCTCTAAGCTTCATACTGTAAGACCCACACTATAGGAGTTTCATGTGTAAATGGTGGGAGATTTCCAGTTTTTATAACTAATTACAGCTAACATGCACAGAGTATTTGATATTCTTTTATATAGCTCATTAATCAGAGACTTAAGTGCAGGCATAAAGGATTAAAAGAATTAAATTATGAGACTAATTAGTCTCCATTCCAGAATTCAGATAAAACTCACATGTGGACTTGCGGGTCTAGCGTTAAGTCTAACAAAGGTGGCATTATTCACTTGTCAAATAACAAAATTTATATATTATAAAGGATAAAAAAAGGGCATTGAGCACACACATGTTTTCTAGTGTGGCTGTAATAGTGAGGAAGACTTCAACTTTTTCAGAGGAAAACCAAAATTCCTGCCGTAGGCTTGGAAATCATCACTAGAGAAGAAAGAAGTCCTGGTTGAATTTGCTGATCTTAGGATGTTTATGGGCCTTCAAGATAGCAGTGAGAAGAGAAAACTGGATGTGAGCATATCTCACAGAAGGAATTTCCAGCAGAAACAGGGAATTATGTGGTGCTATAAAATCTCATTTAGAATGATAACATACAGTCCTAGTCACACACATTCAAGAAGGATTAACTAAAATTGAAATAGGTGATGGAGAATATACCTTAGTAAAAAAAAGGTAATAGGTTTGCTTATTTACCTAGAAAACTGCAATTTAAGGGGAATGAGAGTATATTGACATAATGATATAAAAGAGACTTTGCAACTACATCAGAAGCTTTGGCAGAAGAAGTTTAAAATAAACACCTATCCTGACAGGAGTGTAAATAGCTTTAAAAGGATCATGGCTATATTTCACCTGGATCTTTGAAGGAAGTTAAGCTGCAGAAGGTTGTAGTTCTGCAGTGACTTTTCAACAGGGACAATAGAAGTAAAATTACAGTTTAAGAAGAAGCCTGAGGTTTTAGTTGTAACATGCAGTGCTACAAAAATGCATGGAGAAGGGATAGGTTGAGTAAAGAAATTTCTGTTCATTTTATGTCCTACATTGAAAAGTATAACTTTTTGTCCCTGATCAAACTAACCTGTGATTTGTTAGTTTGTTTGGCTTTTTTTTTTTTTTAATATATTTTCATTGCACAACACATTTAGGCCAGAACTGATTTGATCTTTTCTATTTATATTCTTGTAGTTGATGACAATTGATGTTCTTTCACTTGAGTTTCAAAGGCACGAACCTCATGATCAATTTATGCCTTGCCACAATTCACCTTGGGATACGATACGTACCTGGCACCAAGTTCCTGGGTAACAGATCTTTAGGACAGCTTAATGACAGATGCAGCTGTGCAAGTGGTGATGATGAAAAGAAAATCCATATTTCAGTTTTCCCTCAAAATAGGGGACATTCAATCAGTAATTCTGAGGGAGGACAAAGGCAGAGATATGAAAGATTTTGGCCTCTGCTCATTTTTATAGCTGTCAATAGAAATAGTTTATGTGGGCTCCTGGATTTACTCAAAGACAGGGTGCAGATGGCCTATTTGTCATCAAAAGAGCATTTTAATGCAAGCTTGACCAGGTCTGAGATGTTATCATTTAGAAACACTGTGAAATGTCACTGACCTTTCTTCACAGAAGTTTGATGATCAGAGATAAAGTGAAGATGAGAGTGGCAGTCATGTCAGATCTGTGGTAAGGGAAACTGGGAAAGTCAGAGCAAACACTTTGAGCCCAATGGCCTCAAATCACCAAATTTTATGCACATCTGACTTCAAGCACAGCGGTGAGACACATGGATGTACACAAAACAAATCACCTGCCTAAGCTGGCCCCGTTTTTAATCTCAGTCTGGGATGAGACCCAAAAAGAATAAATACAGTAAATTGCCTAGAAAGGAGAGTAATATGTACAAAACTTGCTGTTATTTACTGACATTAAGAAATGCCAGCAGAGTTCAGGGCTGGGCAGTGCTCAGATCACTGGCCCCTCTGAGTCACTCAGACTGTTCAGGAACCGATGGTCAAACTGAACCAAAAAAAGGCAGAGAAGTGGATTAGTTTAATTATTGTTTGCAAACCCATAATTTATTACATTTTGGAATATAAATCTTGCCAGGTCTGTAGGAAGGAGGACAGGGGATAACATTAGAAGTCCACCAGAGATGCGACTTGTCTCAGTATGCAAGTAGGGAACAGGGAGCCTCCCACTAGATGTGAATTTGCAGTTAAAGGCCCAAATGAGGGTTTGCTTTGGACCCATCCAGCTCTGCTTTTCTGTCCATGCTTGGCTCCATGTAGCAGTGTAGAAGAAAACAGGGAGAAACAAGTGAGAGAGGAGCCTGTCTGGAAGTGCTTTATCAGTGCAGTGTAAGGAGGGGACAGCGAGAAGGGAGATACCCCAGGGAAACAGCAATGATTGAGAATGGTGGTAAAAAATACTAATCTGTAACTTGGTTTGAAGCAGGGAGATGTTTCCTCTGTCTTTCAGGCAATGAAATCCAGGGCAGGAGTGTTCTGGTGCAGATCAGAAATAAAATGGTGCCTCAGGTAGAAAATGGTGTGAACTTGGGCAGATGCTGAAGTAAAGATGGGATAAATAAGCTTCTACCTGCTTTGCTGGGCACATTGCTCTGAGAGCTGGCACCACACCTGGTCTCTCAGGTGCTGTTAATGGTCCCAAAGTGACCACAGGGGAGCAGGATAAAGCAAATAAACCTGCCTCTTACCACAGCCAGCCCACCACAGTCAGCACCTGTGTGGAGCTTTTGTTGCCCAAAAGCTGATGCTTCCCTGCAGTCCAGCACCCTGGGCAGGTAATTGCACATTGATGCCTTTTCTTTGAAGTGTTTGCTGCAGCACTGGAGGATTTTGTTAGAAATTTTATCTTTTATGTATCATTCACATGGTTTTGGCAGCTCTCCAGAAACAGTGATGCTGTTTGAAATTATTTCTGATTTTTGGTAGCTTGGTTTTTTTTAGAGACCATATTCTCTGCTGGACCTGGATTAGAACAGCTCTTCCTTTAAGGTACTTACAGGTGAATTTTAAGGAGCAGAAAGGGAAGGAGAGGAGTAAGTTTAGCCTGACTTCATGAGACAAAATAAAGGGCAGCATTATAATTCTCCTGTTTCTAGCATAACAGCAGCCTAGTCAGGCCAGTGATCTATGCCTGGGAGGGAGACCATTTCATTGGCAAAGACACCTGACAGGGGGAAGGAAAAGGCAGAATTTTCTCATATATTTGTGAAAAACAAAGCTCATCTGCAAAGGAGAAAGAAAGCAGGGAAACTCTTGCTGTTCACAGGCAAAGGAGCCCAAAAGAGAAACTTTTTATGAAACCCTTGCACTGAGAGGTCTGCAGGCTGCTTCATCTTCCCAGGAGAAACATCTCCACAGGACAAGCCCATGGCTGCTCCCAGCTGGGGCAGGGGATGTTTCATGGCTCTGAGCTTGTGGGGAAGCTCAGTCCCACAGATGATTCAGACTGCAGATGCTGAGGTACTTTCATTTCAGGAATCGCTATTGAAATGAGGCTTTATTTTTCAGCATTGAAATACTCAGGGAAAATCTATTAGGGCAGCTGCAGGACGGGGTCAGCAGGCAGCACAGTGAGGAGCCCAGGCGACTCTAATTTGCACAAACTCTCTACCACGAGCAAACACACCAGGGGTGGCATTTAAATGGTCTCTTCACTCTGGCTGTGCTACCAAAACAAGTAATTTGTGGATGACTCTAAACTAGGAGAGTCTGATGTGACAAATGATAGAGTGGCTGCCCAGGGGACCCAGATTAATTTGAAGAAAGGGCTAAATTAAACTCCATGGGGTTTGGCAGAGGGAAGCACAAAACTCTGTTCTTGGGTGGAGAAACCAGCTGTGAGCTGACTGCCCAAAAAGCAGCCCCACTGGAGAGGAACTGTGAGGGTGGAGAGTCCCTGGAACAGGTTGTCCAGAGAAGCTGCAGATGCTCCATCCATAGAAATGTTCAAGGCTGGGTAGGACAGGGCTTGGAGCAACCTGGTCTAGTGGAAGGTGTTCCTGCCCATGGCAGGGGGTGGAATGAGATGATCTTTAAGGTCCCTTCCAACCCAAACCATTCTGTGATTCTGTGACCTGAGGGTGACAGGAGGTGCCAGGTGAAACACGATCCAGAAAAGGATGGATCTTGCTGTCGTGGGTCACATGTCCTGCACGGCCACCCAGAAGGAGAAATTTATTCCCCAAGGCTGGAGCTGCTTAGGTCGTCCACAAGTGGAGAGGGACATGGAGAGAATCAAATGAAGGGGCACCATCCATCCAGGGTGCGGTGGGAGGCAGCTGGGCTTGCCAGGGCTGTTGAACATGATGAACATGATGAAGAGAGTGAAGTTATCACCAGAAGAGTGATCCATAAGTTTTATCCATATCACACCATAAGGGGCTACAGTAACACATTTTTTTTTTATTTAAACCAAGGCCCAGAGCTTTCCTTTTGCCTTTTTTTTTTTTTTCCTGAGGATTGGTTGACTGGGAGAGCTGATGGCTTGAAGCAAGACTGCAGGGCATTGAGGCAGCTGGCCATCAGTTTCCCAGGAAATGCCCAAGAGTGAGGTTGTTACTGCAGTTGGAAGAGCATGTTCTAGAGGGTACTAAGTTACGAGATTTGTTGTCATTTTTTATTTCCTTTGCTGTGAAATAATTTCAGAGGAAAAGGAAGAAATACCAAAACAATTTCTCCAAGGTGGCAGGAAGCAGAGCAGGGAAGTGGAAATGCCTCAAATGGTTAATATCAGGGATGGCTGAAAGTGATTTGACAAGGATTTCAGGAGTTTTCTGCATTCCCACTGCAAGAGGTCATCTAATATGAATGATGCTTGAGCAAAATTTAAAGGTTGGACAAATGTAGCCATTAACACCTTCAACCAACCTTGAAAACTTATTTGCAGGAATTTATCCCAGGTTTTATGCATATATTTGTAAGCAGATTTTCCTTGTTTGATTTTTAAAAAAATTATTTTGCTCATCATGCAAAATTATTCAGTGATGTTTCCTGTGAGAATGTTTTCTGACATGCACAGACATTTACTGCAACAGCGGCTTTCAAGATTTGTTCTTCTGAGTTTGCTCTTTATGATTTACTTTTCTTTTCCTTGAGCATTCCTGCCTACGGATATGAGCCCAGGAGGAAATCTGCAGAGTATCACTAACTGGCTTTGTAAGACCCATCCAGGGAATTTTCTCTTTTTATTTTGTTTGAGAAGATTTGGCAAGTTGAAAAAGTAGAAAGTTTAGATTAAGAGAGACAAATAAGGTGATTATAGCCCCTATTATCTCTGCCTGGTACAATGTTTATGTGTTGGGTCAGGGGTGACACAGCCATATCCTCTTTTCTTGCCCTCCATCCCTCATTTTTGGGACAGGGTTGCATCTGGCCTTGTATGAAACATTTACAGAGGAGTAATAGGAGAAGTCAATATCTCTCCAACCTCACATAAATTACAGTGGTGCTTTATTCAGTGTGCCAGATGCTGTGTTTTGTTGAATTATCCTGGGCTTGCCCCTGAGCTGTCTCATGCAAAGCTGTGCTCTGTAGATACGGGCTCATTCTGGCTTTCCAGGGAGTGGACTGGAGTGGGAAAGGAGGATCCAGCTTTTCAGGGCCAAAGAACGCACAGGCTGGATTCTGAAACGAACTGAGACTAAAGGAAACGTAGAAATTTGTGTCTGGTGTTGGGAACCAAGCACAGCAGCACAGCAGGCATTGGGTCCATGGTTGCATTAGCTGCTGGTGGAGCCCAGTGGGTGTTTCTTTCCAACCACGTGTCCTGCAAGAGAAATCAGTTAGGTTTTAGTGAGCTGCTTGGTTGGAAAGCTGGAAAAGCCCTTCCCAGCATTGTAGTTTGGTGGGGTGTTCACAGAAAAGGGACTCAGGCAGTGCAGCAGGGAGAGCAGGAGGGGTTACCAGATACACCAAATGGTTTCCAAACCAGCTGTGTAAACTAAACCTCTGTCTTCAACAACCATTTCCCCTTCCACCTCAGCAAATTTGATCTAAACAGGATTTCTGGTTGTTTTTCTTTTCTTTTTCTCTCTCTCTGTCAGTCGTGGCAAAGCCTGCAGGCTCCTGTGTACCATTCCTTCCAGTTAAGGCTTTCAGCATCCACAAGTGTGCGGTGTTTTCTTTTTTCCTCCTTTCCTTTGCAGCACCAGGTGCTCTCTCCTCGAATCAGTCCTACCTTGATGCACTAGTGAGAAGATACAATCTGACAAAGCCTTGGCCCTTATTACTTCTTGCCTGATGATATTTCTCTGACATGAGTGAATAATTTGTCATTTTTTAAAAGATCTACACATTTGTCCCAAGTATTTTGGAGTTAGCTGCAGTCCCCTTGCAGCTGTCTCAAAGCAAACCTTTGCATTGCCCATGAAATTTCACTTTCAGTACTAAGATAAACTTCGAGAAAACTAAACTTTCTTCTTTCTCTCTCTCCTTTTAATTCCCCAGGACAGATACTACTTCAGAAAATGATCTCATCCTGCTTTGTCATTTTTGCCAATATCTTGTGCAAGATGAACATCCCAATAGGTACAAAGTATTTGCTGTAACAAGTCAGTGTGTTTGTTTATCCACTTCCCAGAAGAATATGAAACCTTTTGAAATGCACATCCTTTTTAGTACTTCAATATGAGAGCCGAGAATAGAGTTCATGTCACTCTGGTCAGACTGTGGGAGGGGTGGAAACGGGACAGTCACTCAGCACAGGAGTCCGTGCAGCCTCTCATGGAAAACCTCATATCCTGTGTTGTAAGAGTCACCTTAAACTGATCAGAGAAGAATGTGCACAACCATGACCCAGCTGTGAACACTTAATGAGCACAACTGTGGGACTTTACCAGTATTCAATGTCATTCTCTTTGTAGTTTATATTCATAGACAATAAAAAGCTCATAGCCTGATCCACTTCAGCTGCTCTCCTCCCTTTCTATTTGCTTCTTGAGCTGTTCTGCAAAACTTCAGGCTGGACTCTCTTTTCTTTAATGAGCTAAAATTGTGTTGAAATAGAAATTCCACCTGCTGTTGCCCAAGCTGTGGATTTTTAATTTAGTAACAGCGCATGACAAAGAAAATAAAAATAAACCATAAACATATACAGGCACATCCTCAAATACAACACCTTGGTTCTACTCAAATTATTGTGTTTTGTTGTTTACAAATTTGTTTTCTTTTGAAAGAAGTAGGTCTGTGGGCAGGTTTTGAAAAGACTACAGTTGTGTTTCTGCTTGCATAGGAATCTGGACTGCCTGTGTTGGTTTGGGCATGTTTTCTTTCCAGCACAGACCTTGTCTAACTGCTTCATGTATCTGTCTGTGTTATGGATGTTATGTATTTTATTTGCCCTAGAAAATCCCTGCTTTGAAAAAACTTAGAGAGAAAGTAAGATGCTGTAAGCGTGGATAGAGCTGGCACCGAAATTCCAGTGTTTTCTATTCTTTTTGCAACCCTTTGGAAGCAGAGCTCCTCTCCACAAAGGCAATACTTCATCCTACTAGACACTCTTGTTAATACCCCTGAACAAATCTTTTTAATGACAGCAGAGGAGTACCAAACTTACGTTTAAGGACTCCTATTTTCACTCTCTCTTCTTGCTCTTTAAGTGTTTTCTAGACAGCCTTGGATGACAAAGACTGGGAAGCAAATAGGAGAGGTCAGGACAGCATGGTTTTGTCAGCTGAAAGAGCTGGGGTTTTGTTCAAAAGCCTCCTTTCTCCTCTGTGTTAGCGATTTGAACTATTGCAGCTGAGTGCCAAGCAGAGATTTGGATGATCCTTGTGGTTTTAGAGCAGGGGGTGAAGCACACTGATGTATGAGTGGTGCACGTGTGTGGTTCATGTACTGCCTGTTCACACAGGCACACTCAGGCTTTTCCCATCCAAAATCCATCCACTGGCTAAAAACGACCTGACAAGTTGATGGCTCCACCTTCTCTGTCTGAAATTGCCCTATTGTGTATCAACGTTGTAAAATGTCATGTGAAAGACAGACATGGAAAAGTGCCCTCCACACAGGCCTAGGGTAATAAATTAATGAGCTATAAACAGCAAAATAGCCATGCCCTGTGCCTCTGAGACTGGAAGCCTGGCTCTTCACATCCAAACCCATGGGCCTGGAGCTCTTGAGTTAATGGTAAATCTCTCTGACACGTTGAAGCAGCAGGTCTCCTCTCCTTGCTCACCAGCCACATCACACTCGAGGGAAACATCACAGTTAGAAGCCAGGAGCTCTCATAAAGTTTCAAAGGTGGAATAAACCCTGCTGCCTGGATGTGGGGACACTCACCCTGCTGAAATATGGCTTGGGAGACTATTAACTCTGACAGAGTCTGTTTCAGCTGCCTGCTGTGGGAAGGGGTGAGCTCATGCACCCCATGGGCTCTGGGGAGCAGAGAGGCATCAGAGGCTACAAGGGGCCCATTGCCCAAGGGACTGGAGAGATGCATCAGTGAGCTGACAGTACCTCTAAATACTGCCAGGAAGGGTGATGCATCCCCAGGGAATGGCACACTGCCCAGTGTATGTGTTGGCACTCACCTCTAAAGCAGCCTGGACTTGATCCTATTACAGTGGTCAGGTTAAACCAGCTGGAGCCCTGACAGGATGCATTAGGACAATTTTCTGTGCTTTAGAAGGTCATTTGATCACTCTGCCCACACAGTCTTCACTCACTGCTGCTCTGTGCCTACTTCACCCATCAGCTGGAACAACTGGCTCCTGTGGGCTCAGGAATCTGAATAAGGAAGGGGCTCTAATTCTGGTTGCTTCTGATCCATTAAGCTGAGTTTTAAAATAGGCCCTCCTAACTCTCCTTTCCTTAAATTTAGTTCAAATTGAAATGCATTTCATGTCACCTCCTTGTAAAGGTGTGCAAAAGGAGGCACTAAAACTTCAGATTTTCTCAAAGGCCAGTGGCTGAGGTTTGGACATTCTTTGGCAAACATGCTCTTTTTCAGCAAAGGCATTTGCAGAAGCAAAGAGAGGGCAGTCAGATTCAAAGAGGCAGCACTGGTTTTATCCCAGTCGGCCAGAGCCACTGAACTTTGTTTAATCTTAACTCTTCCTGAAACTGCGGCTGTGTTTGCTCTCACAGAGGAGAGCAAATGGCATCAGACCCAGATGCCCCAGTCACGAGCTTGGATTGAGACAGCTTTGATGCCCAGAGTGCTGGGAACCCCAGCCTGGCCTGAGGGAATTTACCTCCCGGATCTTTCTCAGACTAGAATAATGCTGCTTTAACTGATAAGATCAGAAGCAAAGCTTAGGTTGGTGATAGCTGGGCATTTCCTTCCTCTCCCTCCCTGTGTGAGGCAGTGGTGGTGATCAGGGCAGTTACTAAGTAAAATAAACATTTCTCTTTCTTTAACACCTTCCAGCCAGGCCCCCTCAAAGTGGCTGAATTTATTCAGAAAGTTCAACGCCGCTCCTTGAAAAGCTGAAATGTTTGACACAGCCTTGCATGGTGGGAAGGGTTGTTTCTGAGTGCAAAGCCTCAGATGTTTGAACTCTCTCATCTCCATCTTCCAAAGAACTTGTTCTTTGATTTCCTTTGCCCCACTTTGCTCTGGCATTGTTGTCAGGAGACTGCAAATGTCAAAACCATTATCAATCAGGCAAGCAGGCTCTTAATTGAACTTTTATTCTCCTGTCTAACTTGCTGCGCACCAAAGAAAAGGCTACATTGCTGGCATGGAAATGGCCTTCTGGAAATCACTGACTCTTGAAAGCAAATGATCTAAAATTGAGATATATGTGTAGATATATTTGTCCTCATTTGGATTTTTCTTTGATTTTTATATATGCATGTACAAATAAACATGTAGATTTTTGTATGTTCATGGTATCACTGTGTGTTTATGTACACATATAATAATAAAATATAGGTCCAGATGTTTGAATACACCTTTCCTCTTGCAGCTTCACTCAGGCATGTACCATCTCCCAGCTCATAAAATATCCTGTTGCCTTGTGACAGGAGCCCACAGAAATTAAATACATATGGGAGGAAAAAGTCTGAAATAACAGTCTTGTTTGCTGCCTTGTGCTGTCTCCATCCTTCTTTTTTATCCTTTGTTCACATTGTTTCCCTTCTCCATTTATGTTGATCGAGGCATGACAGGCAGACCTGATATTCAGCTGCCTTAGTGCATAAATGTCTCTTTGGATGATGCTGTGCTCCAAAGTTCAGGGCAAGTGGAACAAATATCCTGAGTCCATTATTAGTCCTTCTGCTTTATTAGGACATTTTTCCCCCTTTATGTCTCCCAAAATGGTTAGCTCAGCTCTTATCAGATCTACTCTGGCTTCAGTAGTCTTCTACTGGATTCTACTGGATGGCAAATGCTGTTTTTGCCACTATTCCCCCCAAAGGGCTCTGAGCTGTTAGAGCCTCTTCTGGTTTATTTCTTCCATGCAATCTGATTCATGGTCCAGGCTCTTTGCTTCTGTATTTTGTCTTTCATTCCACAAGAATTCAAACCTAACCCTAACCTTAACCCTGACCACTTAGGAACTGAACACAAGGGGGTTTTTTTTGTCTTCTTGAATAGCCTCCCTTTCCTTTCCACACAATGTAACCTGTGGTGAACTAATTTTAAATAATATGCAATATCTTCACAACTAAGCAGAAAAAAATAGCGAAATACATATCATTTTAATTCTACTCAAGACCAAATTTATGTACGTAAAAAAGGCCGTTTTGGGGTTCTCAGTTTCAAGCAGTCTATGATTTGTATTTTATTTGTATTGAGCAGAGATATTTGCAGTTTCCAGAAACAGGACTCCTTTGCACGAGCCCAGAGTAGTTCCAGTTCAGATCTGATGGATGTACCAAAGCTGGAGGTGTAGCAAAACATCTGCTGAAGATCTGCTGTTAATCAGGTTTAAGAATAAAAGGGACACCTCTGAGACTTTCTGCCCAGGAAAGTGGTGGAATCACCGTGCCTGGAAATGTTTAAAATGTGTGGATGTGGCACTTGGGGACACGGTTTAGTGGTGAACAGAGTGGTACTGGGTTAATGGTTGGACTTGATGGTCTTAAAGGTCTTTTCCAACCTTAATGATTCTGTGATAACCCAAAGATGCCTTCGGAACCCCACGAAAATTGCTCTTTTTCCAAGTGTGTGCAGTGAGGTGTTGTGTTAGGAGTCAGTGATTTCCCTTCCCTGTCACTGATGCCAAAATCATTGTGGAGGTTGGAGAGTCCCTGTCAGGTGGCTTCTGTGGCAGCTGTTTTGAAGTCACCATGGAGGCTGTGGGGCAGGCAGTGAAGTGTAAAGGAAGGAACCACCCCACAGACACCACCTTTGTGGGGAAATCCCAGAGCTTTGGCTTTCCTCAGTGGTGTCTCTCTCAAAGGAAAACTCCAAATTCTGTAGGAGCATGCCAGAAAACCCTTCCAGACTTGTACTTTCCATCCCACTGCCCCTCACTTTTTGAGCTGTGCTCTAGACAGATCCTATTCTGGACCCAGTCATAGAAGCACAGAAGGGTTTGAGTTGGAAAGGGCCTTTCAAGACCATCTGATCCAAACCCCTGCTGTGGGCAGGAACACCTTCAACCAGACCAGGTTTCCCTGAGCCCCATCCAACCTGACCTCTAATGTTACCGTGGATGGGGCATCCACCACCTCCCAGAGCAGCCTATGGGTGTTTCAGCACCCTCGTTGCCAACGACTTCTGCCTTATGTGTAGTCTTTATCTACTTTTAGTTTAAAACCATTATCCCTCATCCTGTCACTCCATGCCCCACTAAAAGTCATTCCCCATCTTTCTTTAAGCTCCCTTTAAGTACTAAAAGGCCACATCTGATGGTTCTGCAGCTTTCCCCCTCTCCTCTGCTGAAACAGCCCCTATTTCCAAGTAGGGAGGCACTAACGAGCAGCCAAGGAAAGGGAAATGGCAGGTAGAAGGTACCAAACTGTGACAGCTCTGCTGGCAGCACCAAGAAGCTGCTTTTATTGCTCTCCACCATGTTACATGACTCAAGAGGTAAGAAAGGACATGCATGTGGATTTTTCTTCACCTATGCCACCCATAAACAATAATTAAATCTTGAAATGCAGTTTAATTAGGCTCCTTGCCTCTACTCAGGTTGCAGTTCACAAATAGTTTTATGGTTTCCCATGGGTAACCATAGATCTCCATGGATGGGGAAGAGGCAGGGGTGAATATTAAAAATGTTTCATTTCTGTGTAAGAGCTCTGTAACTTCTGTACATACACAGATTTCTATTGGTTTTCCTCTTTGTTATCTTTGCTAAAATATCTTTTCATCACTTGATGGCAGTAGAGCTATAATGTAAATTTATAGATACTGTTGCTGCATGGATGCATCAAAGAAAAAATCCCCCACCTCATATTGATGTTAGTCTATGTATTTTTCTATGGATCTGTTTTGCAGTATAAGTTTAAAAAGACATAAGGCGTAGGAAAGCTCTGTATTTTCAGAAGGGATTAATGCAGAGGGTATTTCATTCATTCACACTCGTCATAAATAACAGTTGGTGCAACCAAACATCCCCTAAATTCCTTCAGCTGTAACTCCAAACTCTGCAAAAGTAAAATCAACTTTCTTCTTTCGTTTTAACTTTTGTACACTTAATTTGCTTTCTGTTGTTAGTGCTGTGGTAAAGGCAGCAGCTCTTGTAGTTATGAGCCTGTGAGTTTCACACTACTGGCAGTGCTTGTGTGTGCTCTTTTACAGTCAAAACATATTTAGTAAGTGCAACAATACTGATCTCAAGGCACTCCCAGCTCTCATCACCTGAAACTCAGATAAGTCCCTGACAAAAAATAAGACTTTGCTATGTAACTAACAAATGCTGATGCCTCTTTGTATTAGCATTCCTACAATCCAGATGAAAGTAATCTTCATAAAATCAAGACTGTCCCCACGTTACCCCTTCTGTCTCACCCTGGGAAGTACAGCATGGTGTGCCCGTACTCCTGATATAACAAAAATCTGGCTACGTTCCCTAGAGACAAACCTGCAGCCCACCTTGTGTTTAATGCTGCACTGGCTGTGCAGCAGTGTGAACTGGATGCTAACTAAACTGTGAACTAAAAATAGGAGCTGTTTGCCTGACTTGTCTTTTCCCCCAAGTGACTGCCATGTGTTAGTGGCTCCATTACCCGTGGCAATGAATCCAGAGTCTGCCTTGCCAGAACCAAGCCTTTATTTTGCTGCCTGGCTGCTCTGTGAGCTCCAAAATATTTCCTTGCCTGGAGTTACGAGTGTACAGTTTCATGAGCTCCAAATCTTGCACAAACCTGGCAGTGCCTTCCAGAGGAAAAACACCTCCCATCCCAGTGCTGATCACCCCTGGCTTGTATTTTTACCCTACTTTGACGTCAAGACCAAGCTGGTTTTTTCCCCCTTCTTTTCTAAACTTCCAGTTCTAAAAAGTTTTGCGCAAGTGTCTGGCAGTAGCACATTTCACCGTGGAGGGCACTCCGCTGCAGACATCCCTGGCTGGAAGCAGAGAATTCCTGCAGAGCGCAGGCAGCATCGCACCGTAACCTCTCCCTGCAAAGCCGGCAGCTGTGCTGACTGACTTCCCCTCCCGCCTCCGAGCATTTTCCCCAGCCACAACCATTCCAGCATTTCTTCCTGCTGCTGGCTGCCAAAGCTTTTGCTCTGCTTGCTCTCCCAGGGGTATTTTTTGCAGGGACACCTGAGTGCATCACTGCTGGAGTGTTCACCTGCAGAAGGGATGCAGACCCAGCTCTGCTCCTGCAGGCAGGGCAACAACAGCCCCTGCGAGCCCTTCCTCCCCCTTTCCCTGTGAGGCTGCTCCAGAGAGCATTGCTTACCCTTTCTCTCTCTCACACAGGCCTCTGGTTCAATTAATATTTAATTCTTACACTCACTGGGACAACCTGAACTGGGGAGATGAGGGAAATCTTGTTCCAGGCTGTGTTGGCAGCCTGCTGAACAGCTGCCTGGGGAGGTGGAAGACACACAGTCATTTATCCCTTCCCAATCAGGCAGAGATGGACTTGAAAATATCTCCTATCACAGACAGTTCTCATATATAAATAGATTCAAGATTTTGTTTTCTTTCCCCCACCTCCACAACTCAGAGAGGAGGGACTCTGGTGGTTTGTTTGTCCTTGCTGGCCAGCACCACCCATGGCCCCGTTCTGAGCCTTACCCTAAAAAGTGCTTTGGCAGGACTTTACAGATCTCACCCTGAGCCTTTCCCTCGAGGGCAGGAGTTCATCCAGGGGACGGAGCCAAAGCATGTCCACCACAGCACCCACCCTGCAGAGCTCCTCTCCGAGCCCTGTCCTTGCTTTGAGCTGCTTGTTCTGCCTCTGGGCTCCAAGAAATCCCCACTTAGCACGGCCTGTCCTTTATGATTCCCCATTCCTCTGTTCAGTCCACTGCCAAGCGAGGCAAGCAAAGGAAATCAACCCCTCCTGATACCAGAAAAACTGCTGTTATTTCACTCCAAGGTATTTTGACATTAATAGTGTTGGGAACACTCAAATAATGCTGCCAGGGGAATGGAGCAATATTTAACTTTCTTTTTACCTTGATCTCATTACTTGCTAGAAAGCCTGTTACAGAACAACAGCTTTTTTGTTTATGAAAGGAGAAGAGGAAAAAATACTCCATAATTTTAAAACCTGAAATTGCTAAAGACAACACAGAGATTATTTACCCCAAAGCAATAATCTCAACTTCAGCTACAGTAACTTTATAGGAGCTGCTGCAGCTTTTCAGTTTTCTGCATTTTACGACTGGTGAGAACTTTCACCATAAATTCAGACATTTGCAGTTCCTTTATCTGTCATAAGGAAGTGGTTGGTAAATGAGTGAAGTGCTCCAGTTCCCAGGGATGTTATGATCCAACATCTGCTAAGTCCATGGAAATACTCCCTGTTGACTTCTGCCAGTTCTGGATCAAGCACTTTTGAAAAAGATGGAAAAAGCAAAATATTTTTGCCTCTTTATCATTTAGCAGTAAGAAGCCTGTTAGTCTGAAGTTCCTTTCCTGTGCCAACCTAATTCCACTGGACTCAGGCTTTCACTGAAATGGAACTAGACCAAGAAATATTAGGGTGAGGTATCCGGGTAATGAATTATGTTTGTCCTCAGGAAATGAGCTCCTGTGATGTGCTTCAAATCCCTGCAGGCTGTGGGAGCCAAGCTCCACAAAACACTGCTTTAGAGATGACTCTGCTGGTTCCAGTCCCTTCAGAAGGGCTGTGACCTCCCTGCTCTAAGCTCAGACACTACTGAATGTACTTTAAATTATTACTGAGTTGGTCTGATTTTTTACCCTTTCACAGGAGAGCATTAGCCTTCTTTGTTTAGATGCTTCCTGAAATAATTTTTGCTCTGTCAAGCCCACAATCCTCTGAGGAGCGTCCCCTGCTGCCATTTGCCATCAGCACTGTTTCTGGGGTGCTGCTGAGCTGAAAGAGGACTCAGTCTCTGATTTCTTTCCGATGGTACTGTAAATACTCTTGGTGTCTCGGAGTATCCAGCCCCGGCCAGATCCTGTCTGAATGTCCTCAAGCTGTCCTAGAATATAACCTCAACTCAGTTAGAAATTCTTTATGCTGCCTCAACCTTAAGCACATGTGCTTATGAGGGCCTTTATTAAGTCTGGTGCCTCTAAATCAATCCTAAATTGCAAATCCTGAGATTAACAGTGCCTATTTCAGGGCCCAGGCTTCTTTTATGATTTTCAGTATACTCTTTCTGTGCCTTTCTCCCTAAAAATGGCTACAGAAGTGTCAATTTTCCAGGAAAAAGGCTAAATGGTTGGCTTATTTTCCTCCTTGTTTTAAATTTATTTTTTAAAATACTGGTAACAAACTAGATTTCCCAGAAAACAAACCAGTTTTAGTTTTGGAATGAAAGGGCATCATGTACATCTCAGGAGGACTGAAGTTGATAGACAAAAGTGTTTGTCTCAGGATAAGGCACGACACTTAAAGTGTTTTTCATAGGGAAAGAATTTAGGGTCCGAAAAAAAGGAAAGTACAAGGAAATTGCTGAGGGTCTTTCTCTTGTTCTGTGTATTTTGTATGTGCTGTGGTCCCTCTGAACTTGTACTGTGCCTGTGGACTTGAAATCACGTTTAAGGTGTTGAAGCCTGGCTGGGCACCAAGGTTTCATGGATAATGGAGCAAACTCTGAACTGGTGTCTGGACAGTGTCACCTGCAAAAACATGCACAGTACAAACTCTTGCAGTCAAATTGCTTGGGCACAGCCTGAGTTTGGGATATATAGTTTGATTTATGGCTGCCCCTCCTCCTTCTGCTTCCCTTGTCCCTGCCCCAGATCACTAAATTTTGGCAGATTTAATCCTCTGTGATAGCTAATAGACTGCTACAGCAGTTGTATTCCCAAGTTCACACCCATGTGACTTCCAGTCTGGGGGATGAGGAGAAGGAGCTGCACCTCTGGACTCTGAACACCTCTCAGTTCTCTTAAGAGCCCTCTTTGCTGATACTGAAGTTCCCACCTGCTGCTTGTTCACACCAGACCCTTAAAACACTTCTGCACTTTTTTTGCTGGTTTCAAAAAGCAGGCAGGCATTTACTTTGGAGGAAAAAGCTGAAAGCCTTTATAGCACCATCATTGCTGTTCTGGTGGTGTCTCTCCCATCTCTCCATGGACTTAGCAGGCAGAAGGTCTTCTGACAGCCTGAGCTTTGCCTCTGGTTCAGAGTGAGCAGCTCCTTACATAAAGTCCAGTGAGAATGGGAAAACTCTGAAGGAAAGAGTATCTCTTTTTTTTTTTTTTT
>VZRV01008200.1:105986-312455 GCA_013398115.1 Falcunculus frontatus
TTTTTTTTTTTTTTTTTTTAGTAATAGTTGGCTCGTTTCTGTCTGGTTTCCTGCCACACCAATACAGCCTATCCTTTCACACCAGCTTTGCCATGGAACTCAACAGGGACACACTCTATTCTCCCTCCATCACTCCCAACTGGACCTGTTGCAATTAAAGAGAATTATTTTATGTTCAGGAGGAAGCTTGCTGTCTCTGGCTGGTCCAAATCCCAGAATTATGAAACAAAATGAAGGGGATCAGCAGGTTAATTTTCTGGGTTATCCTCAATCTGCAGCAGTGGCTTTGCACAGCTCTGATGTGAATGTGACTCTATGCCCTGGAAATCTCCTTTCTCCTGTGTGGGATCCATTTCACCTCATTACAGACACTGAAGATTTAATTGTTCAAGCTGCAAGAGTCGGTGTGGGCTTTCTCTGCTGTTGTTAAAGTGTTTTCCAGAGGGGGATTTATTTCATCTGCTCTAGGATTCTGCTTTACAGTCTCCTTAATACATCACTCTCAGCTGGTGTAGAAAATAAGTGATCCTATTATCCCCCCTCCCTTTGATTGTTCAATCCTGCCTGCTCCCTTGTGCTAAAGATCATTTCCATGAGGAATCTGGATGAGGAATTCAGCTGGCTGAGAATTTCCCTTGATGTTTTTTGGGTTTCTCGTGGGGGGAAATGTGTAGTTTTCACTTTTGTTTCAGCCAGCCCAGTTTCTGGGACACTGCATGGTCAAAGAAAATCTAGCAATGACAAAAAGAAAGACAAAGGAATAACTGGCTGAGGCAGAGGGATCTTGAAATAATACCAGCACCCAGAACCTTAGGTGGAATAAAGGGACTTTGGAATTGCCCCCTTAAAGAAGACAAATGTCTCTTTGGGGGGATGTCTCTCATGAGCTAAATGAGCTTAGAAGATTGCCACTTTTTAGAAGGCTGACCTGCCTTTAGCCTAAAACCCAGCCTGAGAAGGCTTAGACTAGATGGCCTTTGAGGGTCCCTTCCAACCCAAACTATTCTGTGATTCCATGCTCTGAAGGACCAGCAATAACTTCTGTGCTGGGGTTCTATCTCCCGGCCTGTCTTGGCATATCCACTGCCTCCCCTTTGGTGTTTGTCCATCGTGGCTGCAGTTCAACTCTCTTTTTGCCTCTGGGGACAGCAGGCACATGGCACTGCCAGTGTCATGGTGGAGTGATGTGTGGTGGCAGAGCCCCGTTCACAAGCCCTTTTCTTTAAAATTTACACATGGATTTGTTCTCACTGAAGTCAGCATTAGTGATGATCAGAGCTGTTTCTTGGTGGAATAAGGAGCAGGTCCATTAAAACTGATGGGGCTTTCCATTAGGTTAACTGGATTTGGACTGGGCACCTCATTATTTGTGAAGAACCTACAATTTGCGTGTTTCCCTGCACTGTACAAGCAAGAGAACAGGGACTGAAGAAAACCAAGCAACATTTACAGCCCTCAGTCTCCCATCAGCCTTAGCACAGTGGGGTGCAGATGACACAGGAATGCAGATGTGATGAGCAATTTCTGTGGCAGCTGAAGTTCCCTGCAAAAAGTTCACCAGAAAGCAATCCTGGTAAAGAAATTGCTGCAGGGAACTGCAACAAATAAGAATTACAATAAAGAACCAATGACAAGAAAGCAGAAATGACAGTTTTTTCTGGAAGCATTTCCTGATTTATCTCCAACCAGAGTCTTTTCGGGTGAGCATATTAGGGCTTACACTATATAGTAAAGAAATAATGAAACTCGCTTAAAATACAAGCATCCTCGCTGCCTGAACGATACTGCTTGCTAAAAGATACTTAAATAAGTGAATAGCCTTGAAGCACAAGATGACCAGATGAAGGAAATTGTTTTGAAGTGCTGCCACAGATAAGCTGGCTCTCAGTAACACACATATCCTAATTCTACTGCTGGTACTGAGGAGAAATGCTAGCAGGGCCATACAGTTTTCTCTCCCCTGCCTCTCCTGACAGTAGGATATTAACTGAGATAATATTTAAGAATGAGCACGACATCCTGTGAGTGCCACACACGCAGTGCAGGCACAGATCACATCAGCTGGGCTCCCTGTGCCCTGGGCACTGTCCCAGCAGAGCCCCGTCCCCTCTCCATGATCGCGCTCCAGTCGTGCCCTGGAGCGGGGACGCGCAACCCTGACTGACATCATGCCATGAAAACCCCGCTGTGAGCCCAGCCCTCTGCTTGTTCCGGGCACTCTGAGGAGAAAGGGAATCAGCAGTTATGGATCAGCACTGCAGGGACACCACACAGGGCTCAGAGGAGATCTGAGATGAAGCGTGGATGTAGCCAGTCCACTCTGGAGGTGCTGCTGTGAGCAGTGTGGACACGACCCAGACAGCTCCAGCTGGGTCAGGAGCTGGGGCCATTCTCTGTTGGGGCTCAAAGACAATGAGGATGAACTCACTCAGGGTATCAGATTTGATCTCACCACTACAGGAGCATGAAGGACTTCTCCAGTAGCCCAGCATCTTTCTGTAGCATGTTTAGTTAAGTCACCATAACCTGGCTGCATGTCTTGTACTTTGGGAAGGCTTTCAATAACCTGGATATTTTCCCTAGAATGAGCTGGAAGTGGAGGACTCCAGTCAAGTGAGCTATTTTGCCAGTGGGCCATGGCAAGTTCAGCTTCCTTTCTCAGACAAGGGCTTCCAGCAACTCTTGCCCCTGGGGAAGAGCTGTGGCACACAAGGTTCAGTGCAAGTGTGCAGAAGATGTCTGGGAAAGAGATGGGAGAAGTGGGGTGATAACAACTGTATTTTAGGAAAAATCTCCCTCTAATACAAGACAAAAGCACAATGAATGAAAAATGAGAGTCAATAGTTCTCCTTCAGGTTCAGGCACTGTTTTTAAACAAGCACTGTCTGCTAATTTCTGTGTATCTCCACAAAAAGAGGAAAGACAGTATGGGCCAGGGAGCTGGGGAGGAATGAATAATATGGCATTCTCTTTTTGCTAAGTGACCTTTTAAAATCAAGGAGCTGAAATCTAAATACCAGGGGGGAGCCTGGGGGAGAAATTACAGACAACATCGTTATTCCATGCTCCAGTCCTCTATTGAAGAGGCAGCACAGGAGGCTGAGTTAAAGCACAAAGAAAAGGGTCACTCCTTTTTCACTCAAAAACCAGCGCAATCATTTCATGTTTGGCAGATCATTACTAAAAACCTATGCATAAATTCCGACCGAGTCGGTTTAGAACATAAAATTATAGATTCAGACAGCTGCAGAGTACAATGAAATATTGAAACAAGTAGTATTTGGTGTTTACATTAAATATGAAATTGCAAACAGAATGGTTTACTTTGGTGTTTTCTGCATGTGGGCAGCACACTGAAGCCAGTTACATCTAAACCAGGCTTATGCTTCTCCATCTACATTTTGAAGCCTTTGTTAAAGGCAATCAGTGTTTTGTGTGTGCTTATTCTCCAGGAACAGATTTGTGGATCATTTTGTGATGTCATTGATCCGTCTGAGTTCTCATTTGCATCTGACTCATGGCATGTCCCTGCCCCTGTTAAAATTCCTAAAGCCAGAGGCCACTGCATCAGGACATCAATTCTTTTTACAGTAATGCTTGACCTGAGCCTCCCACATGCCCTCAGCAAGTGATCCTTCATCGAGCCTGAGAATTTCCATGTAAGAGGGGCCAACATATCATGGAATGCCAGGAGTGGCCCTGAAAATTGGTATTGCAGCTTATAATAGGTGAAGTGGTAGGAAGGCAGTGTGTGGATGGATGTGAAACCTGTGAAATGAGGAGGATTCTGTGGCCCAAAAGGCTGCTGATTGCAGTATTAGAGTGTAACACTCACAGGTGGGTCTGAGTAGCCACTGGGGAGAAGTAAATTTCTGGAGCATCTCTCAAATCTGGTACAGAGGACAGGCTCTGCTAAGTTTTGCCAGATCCAGAGGTCACTGAAGGGATCAGGAAGTTTATTTCTGTCTTCTTCTGACCACAGGCAGCAGGTCATTGCTGGCTGGCTCTGATGGCTTTGAGCAGGGTCCAGCACAGTTTGACCTGCCCTGAGTGAATTGTGACAGAAGGTGCATTTAAGCATCAAAGTGACCTGGAGACCTGGTGACTGCTAATGAAAGGTTTTAAGTTTTAATTGTCTGCAGTCACTGGCCTAGTTTGAGCCACCTGCAGAGTAGCAGAAGTCTGTAAAGAGACAGCACTGAAAATCTTAGGCTATAAAACATCTGCTGGCTTTAAAATGACTTAAATAGATTATAGTCATGCTGTGAAGCTGTTTATTTCAGTTCCCTTGTTTAGGTTATACCAAAGAATTGCATTTGGGGGGGGTGGTGATGAAAGAGAATTAGATAAATAGGTAGACGATGCTCCAAATCCTTCCTTTCCCATGGCAGGCTCCAAAAAGATACCACCTTTCTCCTGCTGGTGCAGGACTTGGACACAGCAGGGAGTCAGAACTGGCATCTGTCACCTCTCTGAAAGTTTGATAATCACAGATGCACCGGATTATTACAATACCAGCCCCGTAGTCAAAAGAGGGCTGGTGTCCAAAACTGCTGCAAAGAGTGAACCTGTGGTAGGATGAGCGGGGTGGTGAGGCACAGCTACGAGGCTACATCAGCTCCTCCTGCAGCAGGTCACAAACTGCCACACTTTGTTCGTGTGAGAAAGGTCAGATAATCAGTGTTCAGTCAGGAGAGAAAAAATGAGCCTGGGATTCATCAGTGTTAAAGCAAATGTTATAAATTATGCATGACCACTCATTTATCTGTGTGTTTCCACTCAGAAGATGGTTGAGGTTTTTTTGGGAGGGGGTAAAAAAAAAAACCCAAACCCAAAATTTCTGGTTTAGCTTAGTGTTCTGAAACTACCCTTTGACTTGGAAACAAAGTTATGCTAAACATGCTATCCTACTCTTAAACAGTCCAAAATGTTTTTAGAGCAAATTTAATAAGCTAAGAGATATACTAATTATTTTTCTGTTATACCATAATCCTTTGACCACTCCTTCCTTCTGATGCATAATTTTCACAATTAAGTGCTGGAGAGTAACTGGTTTTGATTAATCCTGCCAAAAGACATAAAACCCTCACACCTGAGCTCTCAGAATTCCAGCTCCAAACCCTTGCAAGAATGAGAGACCCCAGGAGTTCAGGGCAACATTTGTAGGGGTGATGCATGAATGACATATGTGTGTATACCAAAGTGAACTTTGGTCTTTGGACCTCAAGTCTTGTTGCCTGTATTCTCAAGAAATTTTGTTGCACAGACCATTTCACCTGAACCTGGAAAACAGGAAAAGAGGAATTTGAGTAGCTGTTCATATTGTCACACAGTCTTTCACCAGGATCACCACTCATGTTCTTCCTGCCATACATTTTCCTGGTCTATCTTTGAATAACTCCGATGCAGAAGACAGATCATCCAGATAATGAATTCAAATTCTTCACCATTTGTTATTTATCCTAAATGTCTACCTTGTAATTTTTGATATAATTCAAGATTCGTTCTCACTCCCCTGTCAGAGGCAGCTAGAATAGATTATCCTCTTTGCAGCAGAGTCTGTTTGCTGTCTCTCTCTCTGCTTCTCTCCTCTCCTCATCAGCATGAACAGCCCCAGATCTGTCAACCCCTTTCCCAGGGGTCATGACCTGTAAACCTTTTTAAGTTCTTCTAGTTCCACTTGTCTATGCATAGTCTACATCTTCATGTGTGGCACTTAAATCTAGAGAATCAAGACACTTCCAATAGTTAAGAGCCAAGGAATTTGTGTCTCATATGGTCCTAAATGATGTTCGGCTTTTTTGGGAGCACCAGCATATTTAACTTGATCCTGGCTGGGTCTGCAAAGTCTCCCAGGTACTGTGTTGAGGAACAATGGTTTAAGCAGTTGGATCCCATTCTCTACCTGTATAACTCGATTTCTCCTGAGGGTTATTATTTTGCACTTGTCCACACCAATTTTTCTCATACTTGTTCATCTCACAAAGCAGCTTTTTCTCTCTTGTTGTGGCAACAAAATAGAGCAGGAATTCACTGATGAAAACACTGAAGACTGCAAGACCCACTGCAAACCCTGTGAAAAACTACTCAATATGTCACTTTAACAGCAAACCTGTGGCAACTCCTCTCTGTGTCTCATTATTCTACTAATTTTGCACTAATTCTATGGTTGTTTCTACCTGAGTTGGCTTCTGGCACTTGTTTATGAGGATGGCATATGAGGTATTGCCAAAAGTCTTAGGTATAAGAGGCATCTCTTGATATTCCTCTCTCCACTGGCCTGTTATCCTGTCAGAGAGAGAGAGATTATATTTCCTTTATATGACTTTTCTTCTTAACAAATCTGTATTAGCTGACATCCATTTCTTCATTATTTGTCAGTAGGATTATTTATTGTTTACAAACTTCTCAACTATTTAAGAAGAAGAGTGTTTATATTTTCACTGTCTTCTGAGTGCTGAAGTTACCTCAACGTCCTTCCTTTTCCTTCCACCTTTCCTCACCCTGTGAAAGTGTTTGTGTACTCACTCTGCTCCACTTTGTTATCCATCAAGCTCTATGACAAAAGTAGCTGGGTTTTCCTCCCCGTTTGTCTGAATGCTTCTTCTGCACCTCACTGTTTTGGCTGGAAGAAGCCTTTCCCTCTGATTTTCAGACTGGATTTATTTATTTCTGGGCAGTTTACACCTACTTTCTCTTTTGCTAGGTCTGTCCTTTGACTTAAGCAGTTCTTTTCTCCTCCCTGGTGTTTATCCCCAAGGACAGCTTTGCAATTTCATCCCTTTCAGACTTCATTTTTCTAGAGTAAACAGGAGAAGTGGTCACCTACTTTATTTTAATTTTCTTTTTCTTGCATAAAACAGAATACCCTATCAATTCCAGGAATAAATTTTCTGCACTTTTGAGTATCGGATTTCCTCTTTCTTCAGCACACATGACCTGGCTTGTCCCAAGAACACCAGGTGAGTGCTCAGTGGTCCCTGATGGTGATGTAGCTGAGGGTCACCTTTGCCTCCTCCATGGCTGCATCCGGTGTCTCAGTCCAGGAGTGACTCACATCTTTTTAAACACCCTAGAACAGAAATCCCCACTTTTCATCCCAAAATGCATGAGATCATTTTGTGCTACAGAGCATAATCCTTTTTTTATTGTTTTGACAAGCTTCAAAGGCATGTGTTTATTCCTGTGTGATTTTTCCAATGCTCTTTGTATTCATGCCGCTCTCCAGCTTTGTATCACCAGCACATTCCATGACTTAACTCCAGCTTTCAATGCAAGAAATTACTCACAGAAATACTTCAAACTCTCCTGACAAGTTTTGGAAGAATAATCCCTATTTCTCTTGCTCCTTCCCCACCAATACCTCCTGGCTGTGTCTGCCTTGTCTGGAAACTTCTACCACGATATCAAAACTCAAATACAAAAAGAAGAGGGACATCTGCTTAATTTCTTACATTTGCAGCATCAACTCTTACGAAACAAAGCCAAGCAGCACGCTGGGTAAGACCAGGGCTGATCCAGACCCCTCTCTGCTGTGTTAATGCAATTCCAGGGACAGGGTTGTATCCTAGAGCAGCTTCTTATTTAGGATTAACATCCCACAGCAAGCTGTACAATTCTCCATTATCTCTCCTCAGCAGAGGGAACTGATTGTTTTCATTTAATTAAAATAAGGTTGTGCTTTGGCCCTCACTCCCACACACATTCAGCCCAAGCTCAACAGCAGCATTTCTTGAAGCCTGACTTGTGGGTTAGTTTCTTTCTTGTTTTAGTTATGTTTTATTTTAGTTTGGTTTTCTTTGTCAGCTCTTTGCATTCTTCCAGTTTCGAGTAGCGTATATTCAAATTAATAAGTGAGAATCACCATTTTAAGTTTAGGTATCTTTGTAACAGCCCTGTGCCTTGGGGAAATATATTATCCTGCTTTTTTACAGGCAGGGAAATGAAGCACAGAAGCAAAGGGTCAAATCTGCCACTGCAGATTTATCCCAGTGCAATTCAGGGAAGCAGACAGCTGTATAAAACTGCAGTTACACAGTGATTAACCAAGCGATTTGATTTGCACTTAATGGTTTATTACAGTCTTCTTTTAGTTTGGCTATATTTACTAAATCTGCTGTGGAGCAGCTTAGGGTCAGGATGCTAAATCAGCATAATGATTTTCAAACACTGAGCTGCTGTGGAGAAAATCACATATTGTTTCATGTCTACCCTGCCCAAATGAATTGCCTGATTCAGCAGCAGCAGGGGCTGAGTGCACACCCAGCAGTGGGTGACACAGCTCCCCAGAGCCAAACCCCTCTGCCTGCCTCATCCTGGGCACGGGTTATCTGAGGACACACTTTCAAGTGCCATTACTTTTGGAAGGAATTAGGCTGTCTGAAATGTGATTTATATCTAAGAAAATACGATAATTGACTCAGAGCTGAGTGTTTTGACCCATCTGACTTCGATGTTCATGTGCTTTCCCCAGTGCAAGGTCACACTTGCTGGTGACAGAATTTTCCACTTTTCATCCTTGCTTTGAGGTGAGTGAAATTTGCCTTTTCTCTTAAACTGGACAGCTGTTGCCATCTCCCTGCCTGTTGCAGAAAAAGGCTAAGCAGGTTTTCACCTTCAGGGGTTTGCTGGAGGGAAGGATCACTGAAAAGGCAGCCAGAAAGGTGCAAAGGGTACGTTCAAATAAAAAAAAAAAAACCAACCCAAAAAATCCTTTTGGTTTGCCTGCGGATGGCCCTGAAAGGATCCTCTCCAAATGGCACCCCTTGTTTATGGGGAAGGGTTATGCAAGGTGATTCCTGCAGCCAGAAACAATCTCTGGGAGATTTCTTGACTCACTGAGCAAGCTGATTTACAGCCAGTGGGGGCTGAGAAGTGAAACCCTGTGTGTGGGTATTCTCGGTTTAGTGTCTGATGGGGGTTAAAGCCATTGGGCCATAAATATCCTCAATATGCTCCAAATCAAATCAGGCAGTGGTGAAGGGTCGGGCTCCAGTTTCAGGATAGATGCTGGAGCAGAGGGAACTTGGCTGATTTGTGTCGATTCATTTAGTCCCACTTGATACCCAATAATATTTACGAGGCACACTGTGCTGAAAGAAGGGGAGGCAGCTCCTGCACCTCACAACACAGTTAAATTGATGCAGTGTGAAGCTCCATAACCCTGCCTGGTGCCTCACCTTGCAGGAGGAAATCCACCCACTGCTCTTGGAAGGGCACAGAGCAGGCACTGGGGTTGTGCAGGATCTGTCTCTCTACTTAGACACAGCCACTTCTTCACTGCTGAGCTAAAATCCATCAGAAAATGCTAGGTAACGGCATTGATTTTACCATTCTGGCATAAAACCACCCTGCCTTTCAGCTGTTGAGCAGACCCTGGAGCTGATGTAGGTGCAGAGGGGAAGGGGAGTTGTTTTGTTCAGGAAAGCACTGCTGAAAGTTAAGGCTGAGAAATTATAGCTCTGTGTCCTTGTAATGACCTTTTAGTTATTTTAGACCTTTAGTCCTTTTAGTTATTCTCCCATTCTCTAGAAGCAAAGAGATTTTGTGGTTTGTTTATGTGCTCATTTGCTCTCTCCTCCTTTCATCCTTCTTTTCCCCAGGCTTTAGGGCCAATGCAAAGACCTCAGCTCTGTGAAGCCAACTGAGTCCCAGGAGGGATGAGCCTCAAAGAATTAAACCCAGGCTTGTTAACCCAAAGCACCTCCCAAGACAGCCAGGTTCTGACTGTCTGAGCCTATTTTCAATCAGTTGCAGCATAAATGGTTTTGGGATGATGACAAACCTTTGGCCATGGCTCCCTGGGAACTGGATCCCTCCTGGTGCCACAGGTGTTGGCTGTCTTACCCATATCATTATCTAGCTGGAAAACATGCAGGGATGCTAATTTAAATGTCAGCTCTGCTTAGTATTTTATCATCAAAAGGACATTGTGCAGCTATTATGTGACCTGCACAATTTATCTCAGGGAATGCCTCCTCTGGTGACCCAGAGTTGGTGGCAGCTCAGCACAGACTGAATATAAAACTGGAATTTTATTAGGCTGCTGTTTAAGGATGAATCCAGCTGAAAACCACCTCCAGAGCTGCCTGGACCCTCTTCCAACTGTTTAAAACAAGTGTCACTAAATCAGACAAATGCTGATGGCTGGGACACAGCAGGCACTAATTTAACCCATATGCTCTGGGAGTGGTCCTACATCTGTTTGTTCTGGGCAGAACTAAACAGTGGTTTTAAATTTTTTTCTCCCCCCTAGCAAGTAAAATTGTATCACAAGCAAGCCATGCAATTTCAAGCGCACTGTGGCAGCTCACTAATTGGTGTTTGTGTAGAGGGAACTCAAACACTGCTGAGCAGTTTGGGGTGGGGGTGCTGGGTTTCCACGGCCAGATTTTGGTAGGGGGGATGCAGGGATGGCTTCTGTCAGGATCTGCTGGATGCTTCCCCCGTGTCCGTGGAGCCAGTGCCAGCTGGCTCTGAGACAGACCTGTCCTTGGCCAAGGCTGAGCCCATCGGTGATGGTGATCGTGCCTCTGGGATAATGTGTGTAAGAAGGGGGAAAAACCTCCATCAGCTGGAGAGAGGAATGAGAGTGTGTGGGAGGAGCAGCTCTGCAGAGCCCAGGTCAGTGCAGAAGGAGAGGCAGGAGCTGCTTCAGGCGCTGGAGCTGAAATGCCCCTGCAGCCCATGGGGCAGCCCACGGTGAGGCAGCTGTGCCCCTGCAGCACAGGGAGGTCCAAAGGGTGACAGAGACCCACCTGGAGGTCCCCACACCACAGTGGGGAGATGCCCAAAGGAGGCTGTGACTCCATGGGAAGCCCACCCTGGAGCAGAGGGATGCCCAAAAGAAGCTGTGACCCCATGGGGGACCAATGCTGGAGCAGACTGTTCCTGAGGGATTGCATCCCATGGAAGGGACCCACAGTGAAGAGGTCCATGAAGGATTGTCTCCTATGGAAGACATCCTGGAACGAGTGAAGAGTGTGAGAAAATTCTCTCCTGAGGAGGAAGAAGAAGTGGCAGAGATAATCTGTGATGGATTGACCACAATCCCCATTCCCCGTCCCCTGTGCCACTGGAGGTGGAGAAATAGGGAATTTGGGAGTGAATTTGAGCCCATGAAAAAGGGAAGGATGGGAAGAAGATGATTTTAAGATTTAATTTCTCCTTGCCCTGCTCTGATCTGATTTGTAATAAATTGATGTCTCCCAGTAGGGTCCGTTTTTCCTGTGACAGAAACTGGTGAGTGATCCCTCCCTGCCCTTTTCAAGCCTTTAGATAGATTTTTTCTTCCCTTTCCAGACAAGGAGAGGAGTGATAGAGTGGCTTTGGTGGGCACCTAGCATCCAGCCTGGGTCATCCCACCACGCTGGAAATCAGGGATAAACTGGACTTGGTTGGAAAGAACTGTGGCATGAAGGAATTATCCTGAGAAATACAAGTTATTTATTATATGAAGCAAAACCTTTTGATTTCTGTAGGAATTTACTTTTCATCATTCCTTTCTTCCCATAGCCCTGGCTATCCCAGGGTGTCCAGTGGAAATTCTTAGCTCTCTAGTGAAACTTTATCCCCTCCTTACCTTCACAAAGCCACACTATTGCTGCTTTTGTGGAATATTTATGATTCCCAGACTCTGTCATTTCTCTTGTCAAACATCTTTACTCTCTGCCATCTTGTTCCTTCACTGTTTCATTGTATTTGCAGCCTTTTAGTTCTCTTACTTGTGATCTTATCTTGTTATTAAATAGTTCGAAAGCTGAGAAAGGCATAAGGCAAAATAAGACCAAAATCTAGTTTCTATTCTTTTAAAGCTGGTATATAAAGTAGAAATCAATATGACATCAATACCTGATAGGAATATGCACCTCAAATAAGTATAAATGACTTAATTATAGCCAAGGTCAGGTTCCCAAATGCTCAGTTTTCAGTGTTTGTATTATCTATTTTATTATTATCATTGTGTGCTTTAATGTATTTGTAGCTTAGTCATAGAAAATTAAAATGGAATATCCACCTCAACTGAAATTTTGGTATTTTATGTTGAAATTGGTATAAAAAAGATCTCAAAATACTTTGAAAGAAGAAATTTCGATTTTCTTTTTGAGTATATGAAAAGAGCCTTAATGGCATACTTCCTTCCAGTAATCTCAGGCTGTGTCACTGCAGGTGCATGTAAACAGTAGAATGGTACTTTGATCAGATCAGTGTATATTATATTAAAATATTAACACTTTTATGATATTCATGGTTATTTTCATTGCTATTGTAAAGGGACATCCTAATAAACTAATTCTTATTAAGGCAGGGAAGATTGCAATGAACATTTAATTGGGCTTTCTGAAACATAGTGAATATGAAATTTCATCAATAATTCTGCTTCTCACCTAATGACTTCAAACTGAACATATCTTTTTGGAAAGACATTTAGTCTTGATTTAGAAACTCCCAAATGAAAAAGAATTTACCATGAGCCTCAGCAATTTGTTCCAGTAGTTAATTATCATGCCTTAAATATGTACATCTTATTTTCAGCTTGCATGAGGTTTACTCATATATTAATTGTATATTTGATTGTAATTTGCTCTATCTTAGCTAGTTAAATGCAGTGCACTTCTTTTTTTTATTCCCTGATTGGATGACATCTTTAAATAACCAACTCAGCATGAATTACAAAGTTTTATAATCAATTATACAAATGCAAAAATTCAAGAATTGAACTTCAGCTGAAAAATCAACAGAGAGATTGTCCCGCAGTGGCCCTCCAGTTTTAGAAAATGTGCAGGAAGGAAATCTCAAAGAATTCTGTCCTGCCTTTGGCTGGGGTAGAGTTCATTTCTTAACATGGCTTTATCCAAGCATGTCAATTTCTTTCTGTTTTCCTGCTGATTTGCTCAAAAAGCACAGAAATGCCTCTAATGTGTAGGAACCTCTGAGCAACCTGTTCTAGTGGAAGGTGTCCCTGCCCATGGCAGGGGGGTTGGAATGAGGTGATCTTTAAGGTCCCTTCCAACCCAAACCATTTTGTGATTCTATGACTTGGGAATTAGACCCTTATACAGAGAGATGATATAGAGATAATACAAATGTCAGAGATAAAAAGGGCACCATTTTTTCTGGCCTCTTTTCATTAACTAAAAAGAGAACCTAAGGTGAGAAATTCATATATAAATGAAATGAGGTGAGTTCTTATCCGTGTTCCATGTGCACACTTTGATTTGTACAAAAGAATCAGAGAAAGGGAAAAAAAAAATTAAATGGATGTAGATGAAACTTGAAAAAAGAAGCATAACATTCTCATTGAAATGTTAACCTTCATTGAGATGTGTATAATTCCATCAGGATTCCCCAGATTCATCTTGCTTTTCAACCAAATGTTTTATGAAGCAAATGATTCACTAATGAGTTTAATTCTCGTTGGTGTGATGGGATTTGGGGAGGGCTGGAAAGGATGGATGCTGTGGAGGCTAAAGGGGCACCAGAAGTGGGACAGTGCTCTGTACTGCAGCTGGCAGGGTCATAAAGCAGGGAATAAGAGGATAAAGATCAATCTGTTGTTCAGGAAGAGCAGGAAGGTAAGGGAAGGATACCAGGCACGCTGGGTGGGAGGCATCTACTCCGGTTTAAGCACCTAAAAGGTGGGTCTCTAGGTGGATCTCTTCAGCACTCTTGCAGCTGAAGGGAATAAATAAGTGGCCCCAGGGAACGATGCTGCCAACCTTTCATGTGGATAATGTTCCTTGCCTCACATGTCAATCTCTCTCCACGGACTGCTAAAGAAAGCCTGGAGTGGTTACTTTCAGGGCAGATGAATCCCCAGCCCCAAGTATAGTCCTCATTCCCTCCCAAAAGATGATGTGGAAGGAGCAGCTGGCTTGTCTGATCTGCTCTTAATAACCTGCTAAGAAAGGAATCTGTAACTGCAGACAGTCTGTTAGCGGAGATCTGCAGAGGGTTTTTCCTCTTACCCAATTTGTCTTTGTTGTTGGACGTGATTTGGGTTGGGTGACACGAGAGGCCACACAAAATGACTTGTCACAACGTTATTACCGTCTTTATTTCATGTTGCCACACCATGTGCTCCTTTACACTGCCTAAATAAGCTCAATCTAATTAATCCTCTCACAAACTTTTTCTAAAGTTTTTTATCCTATTTCTCTGTTCCACGATCTGGGATCTTTCACAGTCCTCATTTCATTTTGAACTCAATTTCCATACCCCTGTCAACTTTCCAACCTCACTTGGACTCACTACAGATGAGTTCCTGCCAGAGCTCCAGCCTAGGGAAGAGCAGGAAACCTGCATTTAGCATTAGCGTGGGAACATTTTCATAATCCAAAGTTGTTTATTTTTTGTCATTACCTGGAAGCATCCTGCACTCCCCTGCTCCCACATGACTTTATATCCTGAGGTGCACGAGTGTGTTACAGTGAGAACACACTTCATGGAGCTGCTGAAGAGCATCAGGGGAAATGCTTTGGATCCCCTTCTCCTCAGCAGCTCGGCCAAGAGATAAATGGAACAGAGCCCCACACAGAAATGCTGATTCCTGGTGCTGCTGACACACACATTTATAATTCAGGCAGTAAATTGGGTTAACGGGTGTAAATAAAAGGTCAGTGCTCAGAGCAGAGAAAAATGCTGTAAATTGCAGGGTGAGGGGGGAATTTTATGTGGCTGAATACAAATCCCTTTCCCTCTCTGGGGAGAGGTCACTGTTGGGATCCTGTGGGGACAGGCTGAGAGAGTCAGGGCTGTTCAGCCTGGAGAAGGCTCTGGAGTGATCTTATTGCAACCTTCCAGTGCCCAAAAGAGGACTGTAAAAAAGAGGAAGAGTGACATTTTTATACACACAGTGATAGGACAAGGGGGAGTGATTTTAAACTAAAAGAGGAGAGATTTAGGTTAGATGTTAGGTGTCTCTGCTCATTGCAGTGGAGTAGGATTAGGTGATCTCTAAAAGTCCCTTCCAACCCAAACCATTTTGTGATTCTGTGATTTTTTAATTTCTATTCATCTGCAGTGCTTTTGCAGCTTTGAAGACTAAATGGTTTGTGCTTGGAACACCATGAGGTGATTGCTCTTGTGAAGAAGAGGTTTCAGTGATGGCCAGGGACTCTTCTGGTGTTCTGATATTATTTATTTACACTGTCAGCTTTTCTTGGATGTTCAAACTGCAGCTAATCACAATCCTATCTCAGGATCATGCACTTCCAAGAAGTCTCCTTTAGCAGTAGTTTAATCTGTGATTTGCACTTCCCACTATTGTCTTGGTATATTCAACCTCCTTCTCTTCTGCAGTTATCTTCCAGAGCCCTGTTTTTTTCCTGATTGCTTGCTCTGACCCTGTTTTCCAGAGCCAAGGGAAAGGAGAAGTATGTAGGTGTTTAATCTAGTATATCTCACTCCTTCGTTGAACCAGATGACTCTAAATTAGTCACCAGGGTGCTTCCCTCAGGTTTCTGCTTTCCCCAGTCCCAGTGATAATGGTATAAAGACCCATAAAAAAGATTTTTTTTCTTTTTTTCTCTATTTGGGTTCACCTTATAGCCTTTTCTTAGGCTAAAATGCAACATGTCCTGAAAAGAAGTGCTTGAAAACTTGCAGAGGGATAAAATAAAGGGCTAAGATTAATTTTGTTTACTCCTATGTGATAACTGATACAGAATCCAGTAGATCGTGACCTTATTTCTGATGTTAACAGCAATTTTTTATGGGAATGTCTTCATGTTCGAGGTCTAAAAAAGAAGCACCTGTTTATTTTCTTTTCTATATATTTACATTTCACTGGGGTTTATTTTCTTGTGTTTAGCTTTCTATTGATTTCTGTTTGACACGCATCACATTTGTGTAGTTCACGGTGAATTTCTCATTTGTGTAAGTACTTGCTCACATCAGAGTGCTCCCTGTTCAGTTTTAATTGAATGCCTGGCAAAGTAAATGTTCCTGAGTCACAAGCAGATTTTCATCAACGATAACAGTAAAAAGATTAGATGCTCTGGGTTGTTTTTCTTTATTTGTTACAGGGAATGTGATTTAGATGCATGGAAATACGTGAAGATCCAGTAAAAAAGATGGTTACAGATTAATGCAGAAAGACGGAGAGCAGCGTGGAGTGACAGCACATTTCCTGCATGGGTCCTGCTCTTCTAGAGAGAAGCTGGATACTGAACAGCAAGACCTCTGCTGGTTCTTTTGATCTTTGCTTGAGTGACTTTGAATATTTTCTGCCTGGATCAGGTCATCACAGCTGGAACAACCCATGGCCCCCGTGCTTGCAAAATCCTTCCTGATTTTTCCTTCGTTTTCCTGGGAGTGAGGAAGTGAGAGCATGGGACGAGCTTTGCAGCTCCTTCGTGTTGGAACTCAGTGTGAGCTGTGGTGAGTTATGAATTGTCTGGAGAGAGGATGGTGCTTGTCTGTGCACTTCCACCAGCTGCAAAGTGTGGAATCGATTGGATTAGCAAAATGTGAGCTCACGGGATCGCTTTCTGAACACAAAGGAAGGAAAGGAAAACAGAAGTGTTGCTGGAAATAAAACAGCAAAATAAAACAGCAAAAAAATTCAGAAGAAACCATGACAGCTTCGGTTCACTATACCCATAAGGCCAGGTCCAAGCTAAATACACTCTCTGATTTTCTTTTGAAGTAGGGTCATAGATCAGAATCTCCATATTCAGGTTTTTCAGCTGACTCTGCCCTGCTCTCTCGGGGCTCTCAGTGGGTGTATGAGCTGGCAGTGACTCCAACACAAACAAGAGAAATAAAATTCCAGGGTAAAAGCCTGAGAAATGTATCACTGAAATTCTTGCACACATTCTCCCATCACTGCTGAGGCTGTTCGAAGTGGGAGAGAGCCTCTTTAAAGTAAAATTTCACTTTAGACCAAGACTTCCATGCTTGTAAAATCAATAGGAATGACTGGTGCTTTTCTTCCACAAAGGTCAAAGGAATGCTTTTAATTATTGCAGGTTGTAACATCCTTGGCCCAGGCTGGGTCGATAACTTTCACTTACATTTGCTTCCATTTTTAATGGAAAAGAATGCGTCTGTTCGCCATATTTTGTTTGCTTTCTATGAATACTCTTGTGTATCAGAGTATTTACCTCAAAATGATTGTTTTTAATCTGAGGGGCAAGATTCAAATGCAAATTGACTGTGCTGCCACCTCAGCTTGAGGGAACGTCCCTGCAGCAGTCTCTGAGCACCAAGATGCATTTGAAGATTCAGGCTGAGAGGCCTCAGCAGTGCAAAACCCCTCACCCCTCTGAGTGCAGGTGCTGTAGCTGGGCCCTCAGTGTCACACAGATGCAATTTTACTGATGGATTATTGAACAAACTCAGTATTTACACGGAAAGAGCACAGCACCAGCAATAAAAGCGTGCGTCGAGAATACACCCAGTGGGGGATTCAAAGATCATAATGCCATGTATTAATTGATAAATAAACCCATGAGCCATCCTGAACAACGGATAGTTTTCAGGATATGACATGCTGAGATTGGAAACGAGGCAAAACTGCTCACTACACAATATTTATGCCTGTCTACAGGACAGGAAAATGTGAATGTTGAACTACAGAGGCAGAGAAAATTGGACTTGCTCCAGGGAGCTCATGATCCATGCATTTCATGAGATGAAACAGATGGATGAAGCAGACACATGGAGTGGGTAGGAGGAGGTGGGAGGATGTGTTAAAGGAAATGGCTTTGTAGAATTATCAGCACTTCATTTTCTAACACAGATCTCCCTGTGACACCAAAGATGTCACTGAAAACCAGGGTTGGGCTTTTTCTTAACAAACAGTGTCTGAAGAGGTGATTGGAGGATTTTAAAAAGTGACGAATTTGGGAGCTCTATTGAAAACCACAAGGAACTGGAGATGTTTGTTCTTCAGACACTGAACTTAGGAATTTTTCTCACTGTCTCTGTTCCTGATGCTCAAAAGGTAATGGACAGAGTCACTGATTGAAATGGGCTTCAGAATTAGGTCCTACATATTCACTGTTACTGAGCTTATAGAAAGAAATCATTCCTTTTTATAGAGCCCTTGGAAAGATGTCATAAAAAGCCCCTTAGTTATAAGGTGTTAAAAAACAAAACCAAAAATAATAGAAAACCCACCCAAAACCTTGTCAAAAAACCCAAAAGAAAACAAACAAAAAACCCCAAATCAAACCAAACCAAACCAAAAAACAAACCACCACCAACAAAAACCCTACCCAAAATACCATCACATGTTCACACTTGTCATGGTTAGATGCTTTTACATGTCCCTCTTCATGTGACAAATGACCCTGACATACCTCTGGAGTTATTGCTGTGCTTAATCACAAGGGCTGATTATGTGTGAATTATTTCTATTCATTCTTGCTGGAAATGTCTTAAAGGGTTGGTTGGGTACCCAAGGCAAGGAATTATCTTTCAACTAGCCCTCTGCTTATTGGAAATGAATTGCCCTTTTCCACTCCAGTTCTTTTCCAACTTTTGTATCTCTGCAGAGGCAGAACTGGAACTTGCCTTTTCGTTTCCCTAAACCATCAGATTGTAAAATTGTGGTATTTATTGATGGGTGTTTAGAAAGTATTGGAGCCTCTGATGTTCATAAATGACCAGAAATGAGTTCACCTTTGGTTAGTTAATACAGGTAGGGTTTGGCTCAGAGGAAGCCCTGAAAGCTTGATCCAGGTTTAGGGTTTAGGTCTGGTGTAACCTGAGAGCCCCAGCACATGTGAGACGTCTGTGCAGACTAATAAATATGAGATAGGATTAATGGGAGGCCTGTGCCCTTCTAAAGCAAGTGGTGGAGACCTGCACCAGGGCCTCTTAAATCACATCAGAATCTTGTTTCAGCAGCTAAATTGTGTCCTCCATCTCTGGTGGCTGTGCTGGAAATTCCGACACCCAGTGAATGTACAAGACCGTGTTTAGGTGCCTTTAATCTGTGATCAGATCAGTCTTATCTAACTGTGCACTTGTAGTCCTCCTTCCCTTGCTCCATCCACTTTTCCCCAGGGCTCACTGGGCACCATCCCTTGCACAGTCCCTGTGAGCCGGGAGTTGGTGCCAAGGCAATTCAGCTGGCAGAGCCCTGGGAATGCAGAGCTCTGAGGCAGGAGCACATCACAGCTCAGCACAGCACTGCAGCACTGCTCCACATCCCCCCTGTGTCCGTGCTCATTCCATGCTCATTCCACATTCCCATGTCCAGCAGGTGTGAAGCAACTTGACAGGAGTCTGCATTCCCAGCACTGAAGCAGCTCCTGCACAGGACCCCAAATCCAGGTCAGTGGAAGATGGGAGTTTGCTTGCTCCTTTCATACACATTACCATACAAACTCTCTGCCTCCATATAATTTTCAGTATTTTTCCAAATGATTTTTGAGAGCTTTTTTCATCCTTTTCTGGCTGCTTACATATTGTAGTCTCTAACCATGAGCCATCCAGTAATGAAGAGGCTTCTTTCACAAAAATCCTTATTTATTGACTGCTCTTCAGCTTCCTTTGGAACTCCAGAGAGAAAGCTCTGCTGAAATTCCTACAGAAAAATCCCCACGAGGCAGTGGATAGAGGCGGGAGGGAAGGGACAGCAGATGTGTTTTGCTATTTCTATTAAATATATTTCTGTGATTCACAACAGTGAGCTTATGCCTACATGTGATTGAAGTAAGTTTGCAAACTCTTTGCTCTGGCTGTTGCTCTGCTTCTCCCTTTCATCTTGCTGTTTGTCATACATTCACTTTCTGCCTCTTGTCTTTTTTGACATTTCCACTATCTCAGGAGGGCAGCACTGGCACTTTCACACATCACCATAATAGAAATAAAAGCTTGAAAGATCTAGATCTGAGGCGTGCCTATTCCTGGGGCATTGCAATGAGACATCATGAAAGATGTAGCTTGGCTGGATACTCGGGAGATCACAAGAAACCTGGAACCATAGCTCCTGAGAATAACTGAGCTGATGAAAGCAGACAAACATCTCTGCACTTTTTTTTTGCTGGTGAAAATCCTGTCAGAAATTGACATTTTTTCTGTGCATGTGGTTGAGATGAAATTCTATTTTCCAGTGGGGAAGTAATGTTTTATTTAGGTTTTTTTGATGAATAGCTCTGGCCTGTCTACATTGACACATACTTCACACAATGCAAGTGAAAACACCCCTATTAATCTTTCCAAAGTCCTAACGAGTTTCAGCTCAGGATGAATTAAAAGATGTATATGTGGGTCAGATCTTCCATCAGTCCAGCCTGGCCCAGCTCTGATACAATCAGTTAAACCATATCAGTTTACATCAGCATAAAATGTGACGCAAAATATCGTACTGAGACATACTAAATGCAGTTCCTGTCATCAGTGCAGCTGCAGGCATGGTTCAGAGATCACCAGTCACCTTTGCAATTTGCACCTGTGTCAGGTAGCACAGCAGCCACTGAGTTAACTCCATTCTCTGTGTCTCATTGCCAGAGTAAAAAATACCCAACTGGTGTCACGCATTGGGAGCAATTTCTTCCACCTTTCAAATCCCATCTGCAGGAGCTAAGGCATTTCCCAAATATTTTATAACCAAGAAATAAAGTGTATCAAAACTAATCCAACGTATCAAACAATTTTGGATAGCTTTACATGAATATCTGGCTACTAATCTTCAAGTACTTCAGGGGGAAGAAAAAGAAACCTGTTTAGCATGTGCTGATATGTTGTTGTGACAGGTGATGCAGGCAGAACCCCATTCCCAGATGGAAGAGCTTCAGCAGCTGTATCTCCCAGCACAGTGCCTGGTGATGCATCCCCACCTCCATCCTTGGAGGCAGCTGGCTCAGGATGCTCAGGATCTGAGTCTGCCAAATCTGGCTGAGTTTGTGTTAGGCACAGGATGCTCACACACTTAGGGCCCCGCAGCTCTGTCTCCCAGCTGCTGGTATCACCTCAGGGTTTTAAAAAATACCTAAAAATACAATACCCTCACTGTCCAATTGACAGGAGGGATTCAGTCCTTCGGGCTCTCCTGAAACATCCCACCAGCACAGGTGTGGAGTGGCAGCAGGCACTGGTGCTGAGGCAATCACTTTTAATTTGGGGGAGTTGGCAGTCTGAGGTTAGGGCTGCAAGAGCAAAGAAAGGAGCCTGAGCGTATCGAACCAGAGACATTCCTCCTGAGCCATGGAAAAATAATAGCTTGACATTTGTAAGTGTCAATACCAGAGGGAGGGCTGCGAGGGACAGCAGCACACAGGGCTGATTGCTCTGCTCCACGTGTGCACAGTGATCTCCTTCTCATTCCACCTGCATATACACTTCTGATCACAAGGTGTTGAAAATAACTTGAAGGAACACACCCACCAAGCCCTCCCATCCCTCCTCAGCTTGGTTAATGAGGTCATTAAAAAGATGCAGGAAAGTCTTGCAAACAAGGGTTGAATTTTTATGCCACAGTGGCAATATTGTAGTGGCCTGAGCACAGAGAAAGGTTATTGGGGAAACGAGTCTGCTTATTATATCTTTGAAAGCAATTTTCACCCCTTTACCTACTCTGAAGAGACTTGGAAATAACATGTGTGTTCTGAGGAACAGAAATAGTCCAGAACAACATAACCTGAGAAATCCTTCCTGTCACAGGACAATGGTATCCCATTTTCTGCTGAGATTATCTCCTCTGTCCTGTGTCCAGGAACACCTTCCTAAGAGAGAGGGATGATGCTTCCAGCCTTTCTCAGACCATAGCTCTTCAGGGCAGCAATGGGACCTGGTAGAGGTTGCAGATTTGTGTCCTGCAGCCTGTACCCCCGTGAATTGTCTCACCCTGTAGTCAGGAAAGAAAAAGTAGCTAGAAAACCTCTGTATTTTAAAGGAGATCTGCTTCTAAATGCTCCAGCTCAGACACTTGTAGAGAGCTGATCTCCTGTTTTGGGTTTTTTTTTTAGGTGTTTGTTCACTGGGAATAACTTTGTTATATTTGTCTAATTCCTGACCGCTTAGTGTCCTGAAGCATGGAAACGGGAAGATTCCAGCACTGTGGGTATGCAGGAATCAGCACTTTCTGCAGATTAAATTGTCTGCAATGCCACATTTTGGGTCTACATGGGAACAGGTTTCAGCTCTAAGAAAAATCTCATCATGTGGGTAGAAGTAATGCAAGCTGCAGGCACATGCTGAAGTTGTGTGTGTGTCTGGGCAGAGTTTTTTTGTTTCACTGTTTTCCTTTCTCAGCTGTCGGCAGCAAAGGTCATGGGATGAAAGAACACACCTGCAGAAGCTGCCACTTACAACCCTGACCCTTGGACCCTCCTTCCTCTCCTTTTCCCATCACAGAGGGAGCCCCCACCAGCTCACCAGCCCTCCCCTCCCACACAGCAGCCAGTGACACAGAAATAATGTCTGACAGGACAAGGGGGAGCAGTTTTAAACTAAAAGAGGAGAGATTTAGGTTAGACATTAGGAAAAAATTCTTCCCTGTGAGGGTGGTGAGGCCCTGGCACAGGTTGCCAGGAGATGTTGTGGTTCCCCCATCCCTGGAAGTGTCCAAGGCCAGGTTGGATGGGGCTTGAAGCAACCTGGGACAGTGGAAGGTGTCTCTGCCCATGTTTGGAACTGGATGATCTTTAAATTCCCATCCAGCCCAAACCATTCTGTGATTCTGTAATGAAATAATCCCAGTGTGCAGAGGGGTGAAGCACATGGGCATGTGAACTGTGTTTGCTCTTATTTGGTGAATTAGAATTTACTTTAGCTTTCCACTGGGAAATGAATTTGTCTCATCCTGCCCTGGAGCCACATTAAGTGCACAATAGCTCTGGCATCGCTGTTGTGCACTCAGCTGATGCATGAGTCACTGCCATCCCTTGGCTCAGAGAAGTTTTCCTCATTGGCAGTTGAAAAACAAGCACAGGGGGAGAGGAGAAAGAGAGGTAAAGGTGGAATCTCTGTGCTTCTCTCAGAACTGAAACGAAAACTGTGCTTTTCTCAAAGGACAGTGATCCTTCCACCCACAGTCTCTTTCCAAAATTTCTGTAGCTCAAAAGACGTTCTCCCTCTCTTCTTCACTTCAGAAATGGAAGCAACAATCATGACAAAAATCATGACCAGTTGAGAGATTTCCACAAATATTTTGTCTTGTTTACTGAATTGGCTGAGTGGTTCCTCCAAATCACTTAATTGAGGTGGTGACCGTAGGGTTGTTTCAAAGTCCTGAACCAGGTTTTATTTTATATCACAATGTAGCTGACTTCAGGTGTTTAATTTGTGTCTTGAATCACCCCCTTGTATTATTTGTTTTTCATCTGTTATGTAGTGTCTGAGTTTGTGCAGTGCCCAGGGCAGAAGGATTCTGGTCTTCATTGAATCCCCAGAAGCTGCAGTTGGAGACCAGTCAGATCTGATAATCAGATTATTATTATTTCCATGTTATCCCTCCTTCAATGAAACTGTTATTCAGGCATGTTCAGTAGCTTCAAAACGACCTGGATTAAATTCCTATCTGGATAAAAAGCTGATACCCTGTGTGATGAGCACACATTAATAGAGATGACAGATACTTTGTTCAGGTCTATGCATTCCACTTCTAAGAGGTCACATTCCACTGGAAGTGCCTCGGGGTTTAGCGTCTCTTGACTTTTTTCTTTTGCCTCGGAAGAAGAAGAGGAGGGAAAGAGTTTGGTCTTTTAGTCTTTGCTTCTTCTTATTGATAAATGTCCTCTGTATTTCCACATTTCAAAGGAATGTTCTTTTACCATGATGAATAGCCCTTTTAGGCCCAGAATCAATTCAGACCTTTTCCATCCCAGCACTTGAAATTCTTGGGAGGATACTCCAATCTCCATAGTCTTGTTCATTGTTATGCGACTGCATCAGCATTAGAACAGAAATCAATCTTGATTTACATTTTGCTCTTGTCCAGGTGCTCAGAGCAGCAGCTTTTCAACGCTCAGTTAGTGGACTTCACAGTAAATAAATTTTTGGAACTTTTGCTAGTCTAGTGACATAAGGTCTGGAAAATTATTATAAACTTTGACACATGTCATCTATGCTCTATATTAAGGCTGTTCCATCCTTTCAAAATACACTATGATTCTTGGTATTATTTGCCTTCCCATTTTTATTCTCTCCTCTTCATTTCAAAATTGTAATTCTGCTTAATGAAATAAACTCTTTCTTTACTGGTTTTCTTGGCACACAGTACAAAAAGGCTCTGAAGTCCTAGAAGAAGGACAAGGAGCCATTGTAATAAATATTTTTAAGGATAATGTCTTCCCTGCACTGACAGGAAAAAGTTATTCAAGGCAGTAATTAAAGAAAATGATTTGAAACCCAGCTCACCCTTGGTATTGCCCTGCCATGTTCAGATTGCTATTCCCAAACAAATCCACTTAGACGTGAGAAACACAGGAAAACACATTCAAGTGATTTCCAATTCTATTTAGCTGCTATTAATACCTTGAACCTTCTTTGATCTGGAATTATCCTTGCAGAATAAATTGGAATATCTCTGAGTAAACCAAGCCATCTGTAATGTCAAGGTACATGAACCAGTCACTGAATCATTGTTCATGGTGCTGGCCCTCAGCCAAGACCTGGAAACTGGGATAATTCTGGGAACCATCAGCAGAAGGAAAGAAATATAAGCAGAAAAAAAAGATTTTTAAAGAATTTAACTCAATTATGGAGAAATATAGCAAAATAATTCAAATATATACATATATATATAGACATATATACACGCAGTTTGATTTCTCAAAAGGCAGAAGAAAGAATACTGACTTTTCAAAAAGTTTTAAGAGGATAAAAGCCAGTACAAAAGCTACTAGGCCAGTCTGTATGGGATGCATCTTCTCTGAGCTTTAGAGATTAAACTCTGATCTTGTGAAGGTCTCCCAGCATTTGCAGATGGGAACCAGAGTATTCACATGGCTCCAGCTGAAAGGAGAATCCCTCTTTCCCTACCTCATTGGTTTTTTTATAAATAAAGTAAACACCTGTGCAGAATTTCTCACCAGATCTTTATCCTCTGAGGCTTTGTGGCCAACATTATCACGTCATCTGATTATTTTTTAACTGTGGAGGTGTAAATTTCTTTGCTTCTAATGCGTCTTGCCTACAATCTTTACTTTTCATACTTTTTAGCTGGTAGTGCTCCAGTAATGGAAAAAACCAGAGGTATCCAGGGGCGTGATTTAATCCATTCTTCAGGAGGCATCTCAGATGAGACAGATGGATTAATTGCTGATTTTAATGTTTTTTTCATTGGCTGAGGTCGGATGTGATGTGGGATAAGTGTGACTGGGAGAGGATAAAGGTGGGAGAGAACAGATGGGATTTGTAACCAAATCTTTTCATAATGTGTGAAACTTCTATTCAAAAAGTGAGAGAAGTTAGTGGACCTCACAACATGTCTGGTCCTGTTGCAGGCATCATCTCAGCCTCCCCCACAACTTGATTTTCCTCTGTCTTGATTCCAGAATTTCCTCTTGCCCCCACCTGCGTGATACCCATAGGATATCCTCTTAAACCCTAATGAGAGAGATGGAGCTCAAAATATTTAAGAAATTGCTGAAAAGGCAGCAGTCTACAGACTGGAGGAATGCAGGATGCAGTTTTTCATCGAACTTCTCGGATCCCCCTGGAAAAACGTAAATAAATGTCATTCATTCTTTGAGCTGCCACATGGCTTTTCCTTGCTGGCAATTTTCCTCCCTCCCCTTACCCTGAGACCTGTGGTGACTCCACTCCCTTCTAATTTTCTTGTCTCCCCTGATTAATTCCCTTCTTTAAAGCTGAAAAAGCAGGTTCTTGCCTTTTTTTTTTTAGCATGATGTTATATATGAACTCAGTAGNCCAGGTTCTCGCCTTTTTTTTTTTAGCATAAAATTCGTTTGTTCTCTGTTAAAAATAAAGGATAATAAAGAAATTGCAGCGGCTTGAGCTACAGATCTTAAATATTCCTAGTTTTGAATTCATCATCTAGAATAAGTTGAGGGGGAACAACCTGCATGGGAAAATTACTCTTTTATCAGTGCTCTTTATATCAAATAATATCGAATAGTCTGTTCTGTTTGTGGGAAGAAAAGTCCTTAAATTTTAGACCTTTATAATTACATCCCAAAAGAAGTCCACTTCAAGGCACACGGCTTGATCCCATCAGATGCTGCTAAGGTGTGTTGTTAAAGGGCAGTGAGAACACGGGAATGAGGAACTGGACAAAACCTGAATTTCCATTCAAGTCTACCTGGACAAGGATAGTGGTGTTTGGAGATATCAGGACACGGCCAACTCTTTGCTGCTCTCATCTTTCATCTGGCCGAGGGTTTAAGGGGTTGATTAGGTAAAGCAGCCCTTTAGAGTCAGGTCTGTACCACACACCAGCATGAGCTGAGGAAATTTGTCACTTAAGGGCTTTGAGGAGCACTTGTGACAGGGCACAGAGCTGTCAGTTCAGAGCCACGGGATTCTTTGGGTTATAGACGAATCAAAACTGCTCCCGTGGGTTGAAAGTGAGCAGCAATTCAATGTCTTTTTGAAAGATTCATACCTTCTAAGATTCTCCTTTCTTTGAAAGTCTCCATTGCTATTTAATCAGCAGTTATTAAATATGTTCCAGAAGACTTGCTGAAGGCTGAATATTGCTTTCTTTTCCTTCTTCCGCAATAAATGACTGAAACATAATAATTTGAGGGTTTGCTTTAGTGACAGCACCTCATTGAGAGGAATCATCTGCATATAATATCCCAAGAAAAGGGAAGAGGAGGCTGAAGGAACTGAAAACCCAGTCACATTTTCTACATTCCTCAGTTTGTGCACTTTTGTCTCTGGTGGTGGTTTCATGGGGTTTTGTTTTGTTTGGGTTTTTGGGTTGGTTTTTTTTGGGGGGGGGAGGGGTTTGTTGGGATTTTTTTTGTAGGTTTTTTTTTTTCTTTTTCTGACTTTTTTTGGTTTTGTTTTGGGGTTTTTTGTTTCTTTTGTCTTGGGGTTTTGTTTGGTTTTTATCTAGAGAACTGGTTGGGATTTTATTTCATTTGCAAGGATGAGATACTTCAGTTTAACAATTTAAACATCAGGTGAATCAAGGGAGTTGTTTTGCTCCTTCAGTGATCAATAGACAAGGACCTCAGCACTATTACATGTCCATTTATATGAGATTATTCCCATGTAAATGACGACTTACCTACACTGAAATTTCTTACCCTCATGTATCAGTGGGACACAGTAACAGAAAGAAAAGACAATTCCTCTGAGATATGAGAAATCCATGTAAAATCCCTATCCCAATAAACTACAAATTCCCTGAAGGCAAAGATGCCCACCCCCAGCTAAGAAGGCAGTATCTCCTTTAGGAAAAATGTGGTGAAAATGCAATTTAAATATAGATCGCCAAAATTTTTAGTAAGTTCCTTAAAGGGCATGCAGCTGGCTACCTCACATTGATTCTCCTCGAGGCTTATGAAAAACTTGAAAATGCCTTCATTTCATCTTGATACACAAAGGAAAAAAGTTTTCACATCTCAAACAATGCGTGAGGTGAAGAAAGTCATCCCTGCCCTCTTCTGCAGAGGATCTCAAAAGCCAAATGCACTGCTGGAACACAAGGCATTAGCTCTATAGTGTGAAACAGTGACATATACAGCTGATAGAACCAAGCACTTCATGTAACATTTATATTACATAAACATGAGATATTCACAGTGTGGATGTGTGCTGATCATCTCACAGCTCAGCCAATAAGCCAGGGATCACTTCACAGTCGATGGGAAGAAAAAGAGACACTTTTAGGGCACAATTCATTTGCCGTATTTTGCAACGTGCTTTAAAGTGAGACAAAGTGACTATTTGTCTCTGGTGGGCTGCTGGGAACCTTGGGGGATTCACCCAAGTGTACAAATCTACATTGCAAAAGTCTACAGTCAGTCTGAAAAATCACCTCCTCAGTGCCTATAACACAGAGGAGTGCCAAGTTCTAAAGAAAGCCCGTAACTATTTTTACTTTATTTTATAAAGGAACTTTCTCTTAATGAGTTCTCTTTTCAAATCTAATCCCCCAGCTTCTTGTTTGGGAAGATTTCTTTAGATAGACTCTTGTATCATTAATGTTCTGGTGTAGGACTGCTTTTTTACAAAGTCTCCAGCTATCATTAGCGCAGATATCCTTCATCTATAATGCACTTGCAGTGCCTCCCATGTGTCCTTGCTTCTCTGTTACTTTCTCATTTGTGTCAAGCCCTGGAGTGGGATGTTTGGCTGGGAAGCCTCCATTTCCTGCTGCCAGCCTGGATTTTGTCCAGTGGCACTGTGTCAGGTCTTTCCCTTGGGGTCTCTGCTCTGCAGCCCGTGAGCTGGTTGTTCTGTGGTGTGCTCTGAGGGCTTGTTTGCACTAAAGGAAGCTCTATCCCCCTTTTCTTTTTTAATGTAAGGGTGATAAGTGAGCCTTGGCTCAGCCTGAGTTTGAGTAGCTGGTACTGGGGTACATCCAGGGCCTTTGGGCTGTGTGGACACTCCAGTGCACTGGTACCTGTGATTCATAACTGAATATACACTGTGAACTAAAAAGCCATGTCCTTTAGACCATTTCAAAACAGGATATATGAGAAGCTGGAGACTCAGAGCGGGCTTGAGTTGCTTAACCACGTGAGGTCAGTGCCTGTCCAGGTGCTCCAGACTGCCCGAGACACCCTCATGCTGCCAGGACCCAGGAGTGCCTGGAGAGGCATCCAAAGCCAGGTGGGTTACTCCAAGGTATCTGAAATGGCACCAGGCACACACTGAACCCTCCCTTTGCTCCATCCCCAGGTTTTTTTTTCACTACACCATCAAGGCTCATGTCACTGCTCGGTCTTGTGTTCCCAGCCTTTTCTGTATCAGAAATAAAGTTTTCTTCCTTGGACATGGCACCAGGGGGCTGACAGAGCACTTCAGTGCCCCTTCCGTCAGCTATTGCCAAAGCCACAGCGTATGGGATGTATTTCTCTCTTTATTTGGAAGAGTCCTGCCACTCAGCAGCAATCAGGGCAGGACATTGGTGGTTTGCAGGGACAACCCACAGCCTGGAGCAACAGCCTCTGATCTAAGCTGGGTCTTCAAGCTCAGCAACAATTGGTCAATGCAGCCCTCACAGCAGTGTATTTCATTGGCTTATTTTAGCCAATTTGCCCATTTGCTTTATTTGACCTATTCCATGTTATTCAAGTTCTTGATAACATCGTGTTTTCCTCAGAAACCTTTTTCAAATACAGTCTGCTGTTTGGTGATAGTGCAGCTACAGTACATCCTGTGGCCATACTGTTTTAATTAAAGATGAAAAAAATGCATGTTCCTTTAATCAAACGTTTCTAGTATAACAGAATGGTGACATAGGCTCTGGCATAATAAAAAGAGTGTCATTTTTGATATGTTCTCTGTAGCTTGTCTTTTCTGCTGCTGGTTCAGGAGCAGGTATCATCTAGAGAGACAATGGCCATGGCAACGTCTGAATATTAACGTGTTTGAACTGTCAAAGGAAAGCTAACCCTCCTCAGAAGGCACGCTACAAGCACAAAGGGACATGTTCTGGCTCACCCTGTGTGCTTGCAGTGCAGTGAGACACTCGGTGTGCCTGCGGTGTGCATAATTAATAGCAGCAACAAGGAAGTACATGAGTACTACTAAAAATAATAAAAGGCCCAGGTTGTTCAGAGTTCAAAGTCAAGCTGTTTCAATCCTGTTGTCTTTGAGGGGAATCCTGAGAGACCTCAAGACTTGACTTCTACTTTTTTCTTAAGAAAGAGATTTTCTCTGATATTTGCTTTTTGGGTTCAGTGCTGTTGGTGGGAAAGGAAATGAGAACATCTGATGGGCTTTGGGAAGAGTGGACAGAGGAGCAGGAGGTAGATTGGGAAGCTGAGCAGAGTCCATAAGGTATATAGGGATATTTTAGGATGATTGTATTGTTGCAATCCAGGAGGGACAGGTAGAGGAGCTGAGGTGGGGACAACTTGCCGTGGGACAGGACAGCAGGTCCAAGAAATGAGGAAATGCATTATTTGGTGCTGAGTTGGAACCTTTGGGTGCCACAGGGGTGAAGGAAGGACAGAGATGTGGGAGAAGATGTCTAAAGTAGATGGCAGTAGATATAAATGCTTTTGCTCTCACGGCTGGAGGATGAAGCCATTGAGGCAGATTTACAAGGTCTGCCCCTGCTCCTTGGCTGCAGAAGCCCAGGAAAAGCAACTCCAGGTTTGGAAGGAAGATGTATCAGAAATCTGCTGGATAAGCTGGAGCCCTTCTCCAGTGAGAGAAAATAAACCACGTCTGAGTGCTACTGGCCTGCTTTGGGTCCTACCCTGGGGTGGGAAACCTTGGCAGGAGACTGGTCCAGCTCAGGCTGCCTCCTTTAAACTCCCCTGGAAAATAACAGCACTGGATGAAGATTTTGTTCTTGGAAAATCCATTTTCTGGTAACTCTTTTAAGAGCTGATTAGAGCTTTGCCTCACCTCATACCCTCAGATTGCTCCTGGCCACCCCATCAAGTGAGAACCATATTCACAAACACGAGTGTAACTCTGGACTGGCTGTCTTTAAAGATGGAAATATGGATTGAAGATTGCGGATCAAAGGCTGAGGGGAGAACACTTTGCTGAATTTAGGAAGCTTATATTTTGCTCCCTAGGGAAAAGGCTGCCAATCCTCATTTATTTGCCATTTAATTCTTCCTGATCTTAATTTTTTATGACGAATATATTCATTTAATTGCGTCACCTCTGGCTTTTGTGTGTGTCACAAAAAAGAACTTTTCAGTTTGACAGTGGGTAACAAAGGAGTGAGAGTTCTGAGTGATAATGTCAGGGTAGCTTGCAAAGACACTAACTGTGGGAGGTGATGCTTTATTTTAGGGTGAAATTATACAACATAGGGGCATAGGCTTGTAGTTTTAGAGAGAATTCCTTTCCAAAGAGGATTGTGCCTTTAGCATGGAATTTAGCTAAGCTGCTCCAAACCTTTACATAATTTTCAGAACTCAAGAGTATTTGCTTTCAATAAAACAGGCAATAATAACTCTGGAGATTAATTGCTTGGTAATATGCACTGGCATATAGTGATGGCATCTGTGTCTAATGGAAATACAATGGAAGTGGGCCTTTGCAGATGAGTTCAGCTAAAATAAACAACTAGAAAACAATCTGGATTCCTGGCTAAGGCCAGGAGAAGAAATGAAAATTAATGTACGGAGAGATTATCCCTGGAAAATTTCTCTTTCTCCTTTCTTGCTCTGAAGATTACATCCTGGCTGTGTTTTCAGAGCTACCCTGATGCTCCCTGCAGTGCCAGCGTTTGTGATGGGTGTTGGGAGCTCTGTCTGCAGCACCAAGGGCCAGGCAGTGCCCGTGGGCTGCCTCTGCTGTAAATGTCCTGTAGCAGCATCAAAAGGCAGCTCAGGCTGTGTTTCCAGCCTCTCTCTCTGCAATGAGCTCCCTCTGAAGCAGCGTTAGTCCTGGTGAGAGCCTGCTCCGAGCTGAGATTTCCTCTCCCTGCAGGACAAGGACATCAGGGGCTTTGTGCCTCCATGCAGACATTGATGCAGCCGGTGCCAGGAGCAGACTTGATGCTTAACACACCAATCCCACCCTCTCTGCAGGAGCAGGACTTGAAATCTGGGGGCCAAATTGGTGTCTCAGCTCCAAATGGATGCACAGAGAATTTTTCTGGATTGTCTTTTTGAGTTACTTACTTTGCCATCACAGGGAAAACTGAGTTAAGGTTTCTAAGACCACGTTTTGTGTTTTAAATAATTATAATAAAATTCATGTAATACTCATATTTTGATTTCTTCTCATAACACAGTGATTTTCCAGCAGAAAATGCATTTTTGGGGGACAAAGATGGGATGAAATTCAGACTATTAAAATAAACATTGTATTGTGTAAGACACAGTTGTGCATGACTGAGCACTGACTGGCTGGGAAAAAAATATTACAGAGACACAGCCACAAAAACCTTATCAGGTTCAAGGGATGTGACCAGTAAGAGTAGATGAAGGGTGGAGATTTTGAAGCTGACAACGGAACCTGAGCACCAGAGTTACAACCTGTGAAACTCACAAATAAATGACTCCTTGAGAGACAGAGGCTGCTAGATCAGAGGTTCAGGTGGGCTGGTACAACAGCTCTGGCCTAGAAACACAAATTAGCTTTTCAGGAGGACATGCCCTGCAATAGAGCATGATGTACCAGCATTCCTGGTGCCCCTTTTATGATGAAGCATGACAAACCTGCCCAGTTTCTGTAGATATTTTGGGTCTTTTGGAGAAACTCTGCTTTACTGCAGACACCAAAACAATTTGCAAAGCAAATTATCAAGCCTGGTAAATGTTAAAACAACACATTTTGCCTTGGTGTTCTGTCTACAACAGAACCTGCTATTTTCAGGTGTATTGAGAAAACATAATGAAGGCTGTAGTCAAACAATCACAGAAATGTCTGTCATGTTTTAAGAGGTTGTTTCCCATTGTGGTTGTTCCACCTGTCTCAGCTGAGGCTGTGCCTAACACTGGTGAAAGGAACCTCGTGGGTGCTCCTCAGGAATCCCAGTGCAAAGTCAGCATAGCTGCCTCAAAAACAGCCTAACTTTCAACCCCCTTTTATTCAGAATTGGGAGAATTTTTTGATTTGAAAGATGAACCTGCTTGAGGACCTGGCTTGGGTGTGTTGAAATTTTGCTCCACCCCAGGATAGCAAGGTGAATTTGGGGGTTGAACTGCCAAAACATGCTGAATAAAGTACCCTCTCTGGGTACTTCCAGGCCAGGAGGGACTGGTAGCCCCAAACCTCAGCATTTAACCTGGGATTCACAGAGGACAGAGGATTTTGGAAAAAGAATGTCGAATGTTAATGAATACATACAGAGCTCAGCCCAATATTATTGCCATCCTTCTGTCTTATTTTCTGAGTTTCCGGTATTAAATCAGTCTTCAAGAATGTGTTACCCTGGAGTGACAGAATTCCTGGTTTTGCTGGGCTCACTCCATTCTTCTGCACGTTGTTCCAGGCTCTCAGGAGCAATATATCTATTTTACTGTTAATAAAACAGGAAGATTGCATCATTGTCCTGCCCTGTAAGATGGCAGTATAAGTCCTGTTAACCAGCCACCAGATCAGTGTTTTACGGTCTGCCAGTGGATGTGTTTTTTGTAGTTGATCAAAAGAAGTAAGTAAACAGCAAATAAATTAATTTTTAAAAAAAGAGGAACTGTTAAAACTGAGCTTTATTTAATTTGCTTTTTTTAAAGTTTTAAAATCACACTGGTAAATAAAGAAAATTTTTATGAGGTGGTGAATGGAGAAGGTGATAAATGGTATAATTTTCCTCATTCTCCTCTACTCTGCCTTCTTGGCGTGGTAGGAGGAAAGACTTTAAAGCAGAAAAAAATAGAAACATAAAGCATCAGATTCAAAGGGATTTTCATGATCACAGTGTCAAACCCTGAGGTATCACCAGCACTCACAGTCAAAACCTAGCAAGATTCATCCTAAAATTGGCCTGTTTCTTGACTCTTTAATCTATACATGATTCTGGGATGTTATCCCAAACCCTTATGCTTAGGAACCGGCTGTTCATTTCCATCCCAAAAACATCTACTGCCAGTGTGGGGCCTTTCTGGTTATTCTCTCATTGGGATGTGTCTGTGAGACCCATTCACGAGTTATTTTTCCAGAACGAAAATCTTCCCAGAAATGTTTTGTGAGGAATCAGGTCCTTGACAGAACATGGGTGGGCTCTGAGTAATCAAATAGGGAGGAGGAGAACCAGATGGGTGCTCTCTGTGAACTCCCCCGGTGCTGAGTGGAGCTGGGACATGCTGAGGTTATCAACAAGAGCAAGAGGCCCCCCAGATCCCTTTATTCTCAGTGAATCTTCTGCAATTATTTCCCGTGCAGGAGCAGGAGTTCAAGCGAGAGAGGAGCTGATGAATGGCAGAGCCAACAATAATCTGATTTTGCAGCACTCTGGGTCGTTTGGGTTAATGAACTGACTCCTTCTCACAGGCAGCCGACAGACCTGCAAGTGCAATTTGATGATTTGGCTTATTCAGAGGTCCCCTGCTGTTTGTAGAGGTGTTTTTTAGCATGGATGTCATCTGTTGGTCTTTACAATTTGTATTTAATAATGGGGATTATGGGCTATTTTTTCCCACCTCATTTACTGATACCTTCTGCTTTCATTGCAATGGTTATCTCTCCTTTGCTTTCCCCCACTGTGTCTTCCTCCTTTTCATTCAATAAAAATACAAAAAAATCTCTTTGGGGATTATCTTTGTGTTTGACTGAGAAGCTGTGTGTGTTCTTCATAGTTTGGCTTGAATATCCTGAATATGAAAAACAGCACCTTGGTTTCATCCGGAATTTTGAAGATGTGTATTTTAAGATGTGACTAAAGCTAATCTTCACAACATTTTTTGTGAGGCACGGGAGAGACTGTGAACTGTCCCACTAAAAATAGTTGAACTTTCTGTATCAACACTGCTTTTTATTGAAAATCATGGTGTAGTTAAAATTGCAATGCAACAAGCAAGCTGTTTTTCCATTAAAGAACATAAAACACATTATCTTTTTGAAAAAAAGCTATTATTTTGTTAGTTTATGTTTGGTTTTGGGACACTGAAAATGCTTGTTTAGTGGGTTTTTTTCCTTCCTTTTTTAAGAAAAGACCATCTTTCTTTATCTATAAAAGGCATAAAGTGATAGGGCAAGGGGGAGTAGCTTCAAACTGACAGAGGGCAGGGTTGGATTGGATATTGGGAAGAAATTCTTCCCTGTGAGGGTGGTGAGGCCCTGGCACAGGGTGCCCAGAGAAGCTGTGGCTGCCCCATCCCTGGAAGTTCTCAAGGCCAGGTTGGATAGGGCTTGGAGCAACCTGGGATAGTGGAAGGTGTCCCTGCCTGTGGCAGGGGGTGGAACAGGATGGTTTTTAGGGTCCCTTCCAACTCAAACCATTCTGTGGTTCTTCTAAAGCTATTTCAAACAGATTAATTTTAAAACTAAGTAAATGGAAGCAAAAAAGAATTTACCACTATTTATTTTTCTTCTTCAAATATTGCTTTCAAGAAAAAAAAAACCAACCCCAAGAGATTTAAAGGCAAAGCTGAAAGCTATTGATACTGAAAAATACCAAAACTAACTCTTAAAGCCTCAGAAATCCATACTTCTCAAAATTAAGATTAATCTAAAATCTGGAGTATATCAGTATCTCAGGATGTCTTGGGGATGGAGGAGGGAAATTTTCCATAGGAGTATAAATTACTGAAAGCTGTTGTGGGCAAAATGCTTTAGAGAGCCACACAGACAGCAGCCTCAGATCAGGCATGCAGTCAGTGGAAGTGTTTTAGTTGATGCTGCTGGTTTCTGGATCAGGCATAAAGCTGATTTCTTGCACTTCCTCTGCTTCACGAGGCAGGTTGGGTTACATCTGCCATGGGAACAGAGCAGCATTTCATCTGACCAAGCACAGGGTTCAGCCCCTGAACACCGGCCTGCCAACAGGCTCCATGTGAGGAGCAAGGGTTCTGGAGGTGTGATTCATCCCATGCCAAACCAGGTCAATTGTGTCGTTTCCTGAAAGTGCCCATTATTCTCCAGGCAGGTGCCCAGCTCCTTTAAAGGCCGTTTCAGAGCAGATGCTGGGTCTGGTGAGGTGAATCAGACTCTCTGAATTTTTAGAGCGTGTCTGCATTGCACACTGCAGGGTGACCTGGGGTGCAAGCTGGTGACTGGTTAGTTCACATACCAGATGCAGAAAAGCTGCCTTGACTACCCAGGGCACAGAGCACCTCGGTTTCACCTTTTCTGGGTGAACTACTCCAATATATCTTGCCTTTTGCTTCTGCAGTGGATCACATTCCCCTGCTGTGTTGTTGTGTACAGCACATCAGCCTCACCTCTTTTTGCACCCTCAGTGATGTTCATTTAGTTGTAAATATTTTACATGGGTTAAAAAAATTAACTTCATCTGGAGAAAGTCTCCTGGGTCTTCTAACAGGATGCTTCCTCTGCTCTCGAGATCCCTAAACCTTAGATTTCCAGGGAATAGGAGAGTGTGTTGAGAAGAGCAGCTCTGTACATTTCCCTTCTTTTGGCCTTTTTTGCCCAATCAGGCCTGATGTTATTGAAGATGTTTTTTCTTCTCAGCTGATCCTTAAAGGGGCTTTGCTGAGCTCTGTGGGTATTGTGTCACCCAAGGGGTGCAGGGAGTAGAGTTCAGTCTGGGGGGAAATCTGACAAAACCCACGCGACAAGAAGCGACAGGTTGGGAAAAGCGACCCTGTTCAGACAGATAAAATGTCACTCTGTGTGCAGGTGACACTTTCACATTATCAGCAGGTGACAGCACTGCAGCCTAAGACCTTTGATAAGCTTTTATCATAGGTCAGAGAAGGCAGAGAGCAGAATGTGCATACAGAGTTTTTGGGAAATAATGCAAATCTAAACTGTCTGAACACCAGAGGTCTTTGTATGACAAGTAGTGTTTCATGCTGAAGTGATCACATTTCACTTGGGGAAATTGCCAGCACATTTCTTAGGTAAGTAAAATCGACAATGTATTTTCATCTAATTTCCTGACTCAAAACCATACATTTTTGAAAGATCCAAGACCACATTCATTACTGTCCTTCCACTTAAATAATTTTTGGCAGGTTAGTCTCTTAGTTTTAAATAAGCCAAAATTAGCTACAGATATGTAGAGCTCTGTGTTCCTATTCTTGAAGTAAAATCTGTGAGACTAATTGAGTGAAACTCTTTAATGAGACAAACCTCATTAAGCTGGTAATTCTCCCCTGCACACTGCATCCCCTTACTCCTTCTGAATATTTAGCTAGCGTTACCAAAGATTTAGAGAAACGTTCTGTAAAGCTTATTTGTCAGAGTACAAAATAAAAATAAAACCTTACAACAATTCGTAATACATTCAGCTAATGACAAAACTGGTCATGAATCAAATACATACATTAAGTTTGAGAGGTTTTGGTATTCCCTGTGATGGCTGAGACAGGGACCAGAGCTGGCAGATACAGCACAGCACCTATGGGAGACTCCTGCTCTGATGAGCAGGTCAGACATGGTGGGGAATTTTGGCTCCCTGTGTTTAGAAACCTTTAAAAAGGCAGATATGGAAATTAAGTTAACATGCTCAGGATGATTTTGTCAGAGTTTAGAAGAAAAAAAAGCCCCAAGTAATCCAATCAGTATTTGGGTAGGTGCAGTATCCATAAGGCTTCCTCAAAAGACTCCTAGGCAGACACAGTTTTTACTGAATATAACTGGAAGAAACCACTGCTAAAGTGCCTCTACACACAAAAAGTCTTTCAGAAAACACAGTGAGATTCACCTAGGCTCTTGTTCAAGTGAGTCACTGAACTTTTCTCCAGTGGAAAAATATAGCACACAGGAAAATTTACTTTAATTATGTGTGTACCTCCCAGAAGGCTGAAATGGAGACCAGTCCCTCCCAAATGTCCTGAAAGTCCCCAGGGCAGCTGAGCTATCCAACACTCAAGTGAAGAAATGAGTTTCAAAGCCTGAATCCATTTCAAGATTTGGAGTGGTCCTTCTTATCAGCTTGTAAAGGAGACACAGGGACCATCACCATCTTTTCGGGTGTTTCCCATTGGCATCTCAGCAGTTTGTGTGCCAGCGACTGTGACACTCCACTGTCCCTCCCCAGCTGTCCCACCTCTGCCCCCTCTCCAGATCCCCAGCTGTAAGGCACAGGGTTGTTGTACATTTCTTTGCCCCACCTTGGATCTGCCACTCCTCTGTTCCCTTGGAAACATCTCCGTGTGCCCTTGCTCCAAGCATTAACCTTGTTTGCCCTCATGTGAGGGGGAAAATAGGGCAGGAAGAGAGGCCAAATGAGCTTTGCAGGCTGCAGGGAGACCCCCACTGCTGGGCACAAGGCACAGCTTGGGGCTGGCACAGCTGGTGTCTGACCTCCCTGGAGCTTCCTGAAGTCCTCTCTGCAGGGTGCTGGGGAACAAGGCAGCTGCCTGGGTATTTTCAGGACTTTTTGTGCTGAGCTGCACATCTCGGGGGTGCCTGAGGAAGATTGGGGTACCACAGGGAGGGGAGTTGCTCTGGGAGGGTGAGTCACACCAGCCAAACCCCTGCTTTAACTCACTCAGTGAGGTGGCTTTTCTGTTCCTTTCAGACTGTCTCAATAAGGCACAACCCCCCCTTATTTCCAAACAATAAATGTATTTAGAATCATATAATTATGAAAGTTGATTAAGACCTTCAACTGAATATGACCCTACCCACTAAACCATATCACAAAGTACTGTGTCTCCTCAGTTTCTGAACACTTCCAGGGATGATGACTCCACCACTTCACCAGGCAGCCTGTTCCAATAACCACTCTTTCAGTGAAGAAATTTTTTCTAATATCCAGCCTGAACCTCCCTATTTATGTGAATTCAGTACCTTCATGCCCTTCTCCAGTGCTCCCCCCACTCTCCACCCTCCAACAGGCAACATTTAAAACCCGTTAAAATTTAAAAAACAAGCAGACGAGCAGGCAAATAAAACACCACCTTTTGAAAAGCCCAGCTCTTTCCTTTCCAAAAATGCCATCACCTTTGTATGATAACAGACGCAGCTCCCTCATGTTTGAATTTGTCTCAGAAACACGCAGGAGAAATACCAGAGAGAGTTAGGGGGAGGTCTGGGCCCATCATGCTGTGATGATGCCCACACTGACCCGGCTGGCAGATCCTCAGTCAGCCTTGCAGAGACACCGAGCCACATCCTCACTGAGCAGCTTCTCATCTCGCTCAGACGGAGCTGGGGCATGGCAGGGGTGTAACTCAGCTCAGAAAGGCAAGGCAGATGAATGAGCACGGCAGTATAAATGTGTCAGCACAGCACCTCAGCCAATACCTTCTGAATCAAGCAGGTGTTTTGCTCCTGTGCTGGAGCACGTCCAGCTGGGCTCATTCTGAGAGCGTGGTTGGGCTGTGTGTATTAATTTGTTCCTGGTTCATCCTTGAGCAGTGTCTCCTCTGAGACAGGAGATTAATGGCTACCCAGGGAGAAATGAGAAGATGGAAAAATCAGCTCCTGTGGTTACTTATTATTGCTGGATTTAAATGGTTCAAACCCACTGCCCAACCCTTTTAAAAGGAATGTTCTTTAGGAAGGAATTGTGGATGCCCCATCCCTGGAAGTGTTCAAGGCAAGGCTGGATGGGGCTTGAAGCAACCTGGTCTAGTGGAAGGTGTCCCTGTCCATGGCAGGGGCTCAGAACAGGATAGTCTTTAAGGTCCCTTCCACCCCAAACCATTCTGTGGTGCCACGATTCTGTGATGAGCAATGTTAGAGGCGCTTCCAGGACCAGGACCTGTGATATGAGACCAGAATATCCAGCAACTGCAAAGCACTAAATCAACTTGTCTCACTGAGATCACTGCACAGACACACGATTTACAGCCTCCTGTAGCAGAATGTCAGCCACATAATTCCTGCTGCTGGATGCTCTGCTGAATGCTTTTGTATTTACAAGAATGCACAGCGAGCTGCAGAATGAGACATGCTTTACTGCCCTGTGTGTGTGCTGTTGTGCACACCGAGGGAATTGGTTTAGTGGGCAATAAGCTGGTAAAAGACTGAGACACTGGTAGCTAATACCCAAAGAACCCAACTGCTTGGGGCTGTAATGTGAGCAGTGGGTCCCATCAGTGTTAATGACTTCTCCTCTATGCTGCTCTCACATGGGGAAGAAAACATAAGTCTCTGGTGAAAAAATCCCTACATTTTGCTAAATACAATACAATGGAATTATACTGAGCTCATCACAATTATGTTTTGTGACCTCTTTTCCGTAATTATGGCAGGTCACATGCGTCAGTGGATTTGTCAAATCTGTTCATATACCTCCTGAAATGAAACAGTGCATTACCCAATTCGGTTGTGGAAGGAAAAAAGTTTAGGAGCCTTTTGGCTTCTTGTCCAGACTAGTTAAGTTCATAATAAATGGGTGGGACTCCTGCAACTGTCAGCAGTGCAAGTCCAGCTTATTTAGTTCCTTCTAATAGTTATTAAATATTCAATTTAGATGCTGGAGGCCAATTGTCTTCTGTGTTTGATCTGTCTTGGGTGACAGGGATGTCAGTGCAGTAAAGCTTTTCCATTTCCATAAATATGGCACTTGTCAGATCTCATCAGCCTTCTGCAAGGTCGTATGAAAGCGCAGCTCTCTGCTGTGGTTTGGAGCAGTTGTCAAGGAGTAATCAAGTTTATGGCTTTGAGACTCCATTCAAATTTTCACGGTTTGAAGAGGTCCTTTTAGAAATGAAATTTTGGTCCTGCTCCTCATTAGGGAGCTCACACACTTCAGGGGATTTAGATTCTATTTTCTACTTTGTCAGTACAGGTGAACACTAAAATTCGTGCTTGTGTCTGATTGATTCTTCAGTTGAAAAATTTTAGGGAGTTTTCTGAATTTTTCATATCTCAAGGATAATTGTTCTTGATTCAGATTGACTATTGCTGCTTACTAATTTATGAAATGTCATCAAATAAAAATTAAATTAGACAATATGGATATATTTGACAGTGAGTATATTCAGTTTCAAGAACATAAACGTCACATAGGATGGGTGCTTCCCCTGAGTAATTATGATTCACTAAAAAAATAGATATGTGGGGAGTATAGATATAATTAAAATGTATAACTATTAATATGCCAATATTTAGATATAATATGTAAACATTAATGTAAGAATCTACATGTATATATACAGATATTAATGAGACTATTTTTCCTCAGTTTGTTTCATTAATTACATATTTTGCTCTCTTTTGAAATTCCTTGTGACTTATTTCAGCCCTAATAAAAAGTCTATGAGCCTTGTAAGTGTCATTTATACCACAGAAATCAATTCAGGGAAAAAGATGCTGCTGGCATCAGTGAGGAAGAGAACAGAAGGTGAGGGGATATTTGAAGAGATGGTTTAAAGAAAGACAGGAATGTTATTTACTGGGCCACTCTTGGATTTTGGAAGCTACATAATAGATGGTATAAAACACAGCCTAGGAAAGGAAGAAGAAAGGAATCAAAATGGAGGAGGATTAAGAGAGCAAAAGGGAATGGAGAGGGAGCAGATGAGTGAAAGCAAAAAGATAGATAGTGAAAAGATTAATTAGAGTCTCACAGATGAGAACAAAGAGCAAGGATATGGTGGATAGCAGCTCATTTCCTTTCAGGAAAAGCTGACAAGTGGAATAGAACGATTTTGGAAAAAAGACATCATCAGGGAAGTTCACTGCTGCTGGATAAATTAAGGAAAATAGTCCAGGAAGGTTCAAAAAGCACTTAAACATGAATAAGAAGTTCAACAAAACCTCCCAATTAAATTAGTGACTGATAGTATTTTTTTTTTTGTAAATTTAAATTTAGACCCCTCTTCAACATAATGTTGAGTTTGGATTGATTTTATTTTTCTTTCCTCACAGAAGCACTCAGGTCTTCCTTGAAAATCTGACAGCCAGGGTTCCCCAAGTTCTCTCTCTCTTCCTGCGTCAGCTTTTGAACATTAGCATCTTCATTTGGGATTCTTTCAGTCACTTTTATTAAACAGTTTCTGGAGGAAGAAAATGGGACATCGTTGACTTCAGAGAATGAAGTGCAGACTAATCTTTGGCTTTTAGCATTATGCAAGGCTTTACCCTCGATGCTGCACAAAGGACAGGATCTGAGTCAACCTTCCACAGATTTGGCTGGGAAAGGATTTTTTGCTTATGTGAAATTTTCCCCGTTTTTCCTTAAAACTGAAATAGTTTAACTTTTTATATTTTAAAAGATTTTTCCCCCTCCAAAAAAAAAACTGTGGGTCAAAGAGAGACCATCTAAATGATCAAACTCAACACTTTATTCATGCAAGAGGAAAGATGTTTTCACGCTAGCTGTTATTCATGCCCAGGTTAAGTTAATTCTCCCCTTTCTTCATGCTCACCAAACTTCCTACAGAGTGAGCTTCTCCACAAGGATGTTCTCCCTGTTGCTGGCTAAAATTTGACTGATAATCAAATGACATCCCTGTCTTCCAGCAACATTGACCTGTAGCTCAAAAAGCTGACAATTTTCAGCAGGAAAAAGAGAAATATCAGAAAGGAACATTTCATTCAGCTTTGATTGTGAAACTGCTTTGGCTGCACTGGGTCATTCTAGAAAGAGGATCACAGAATCATAGAAGGGTTTGGGTTGGAAGGGAACTTAAAGGTCACCTGGTTCCACCCCCCTGCCGTGGGCCAGGGACCCCTTCCACTACCCCAGGGTGCTCCAAGCCCTGTCCAACCTGGCCTTGGACACTTCCAGGGATGGGGAGTCCACAGCCTCTCTGGGCACCCTGTGCCAGGGCCTCAGCATCCTAAAAGTGAAGAATTTCTTTCTAATATCCAATTTAAACCTACTCCCTTTCAGTTTGAAGCCATGGCTTATGGTTATGAACCGAGTCCCACAGCTTTCTACAGAGACTTGGACCTCTGAATGCACAAAGAGCTGCTCCTGCTCACTGGGGTCTTATTCCATGGCAGAGGGCTTTCAGAAAAGCAAAAATTTTGGGCCTCAGACTTATGAACCCAGCAGTGCAAATACAGAGCTCTTTCTTCTGCTCTGCACAAATTAAAATTGACACAGAAATGTCAAGCACAGGAGTCATCTTTATTTGGGCAAGTGATGCTAATGCAGCATTTCCTTTTCCTTCCGCTTCCTTTCCTTTCTGCCTCCTCAGGTCTGACACCAAGCCAGCTGGATCACCTGGGACAATCCTCACCCTGGCTCTGCGTGGGATTCTTGGATCCTGGCATCAGCTCTTTGCATTGCATTAATGTCAGTCTTATCCACTTCAGTGCCACGTCCTCTCCTGAGAGATAGATGAACACATTAGAGCAATTTATCCATACAGAAAACTAACCACAGCTGTGAGTGCAAAGAACCTGGTGCTATCCAAAAGAAATCATGCAATGTATTTTAATTTTAAAAGTTGAAGAATGATCTAAATACACAGGCATAATATTTTGTCTAAAAAGAAAAAAAAAAACCAGTATAAAACTTTGGAAATTTCTCAGTAGAAAATGGATTGGCTTTGTTCTTCTGATTGTTTTTGTGATTTATAAACACAGAGCAGAACCTGAAGATACTGGAAGAAGTTGGAAGTCAACTTTTTAAAAATTTGCTGCATCTTTAGTAATTGTTTTTATTTTTATTTTTATTATTGATAATAGTGGTGCTTTAGTGCTACTTAAGCTTTCAAAGCTAATACTTAGAAAAGCCTTTTTGTAATTTCACCAAATAATGAGTTGTAGATCAAACAATCCTAAATTAATAACAATGACAAATGATGCCTGGCGCTGCTCTAGAACATAAAAGGGAACAACTCAAACACCAGTTATGCCATCAGGAATCTCTGTGAGACCTGCACCTCTCTGATCACAGCTGTGTAATTTTTCTCATCACTGTTAAAAACAAAGTAAAAATGCATATGAAGCTTTAATTACAAATCTGTGCACTATCAAAGTGATTTCTACAACTCAACGCTCATCAAAGATATAAAGATTTAGGCCAAAACTACTCAAAAAAAATTATTAAAGAGAAACTGCTAATTTCAGGGAGACAATATAAAACTGAAGCATTTTCATGTAGAGAGCTCAGACTAAATGTTGATGCTGCCACGTCTTGATTTTTCTCCTCCTTTAGCTCATCAGCCCATTTCTATAAGATCTTTGGTGGAGTATGTAGCAAACAACACCATAATTATAATTTTGTAAATTATGTGTGATAACAGAACTATATTTTCTTCCAATTTCTTGTTGTGGAAATTAATAATTCCTTTCATGAAGATACGTAAGACTTGAAGCCTATCTGCAAACTGAAACTCACTGACAGCATCACCAGATGATTTACAAAATCAAGTGCCTAATTACACGCTCTCATAAATATTCATTCTCGTGTTCACAGCTATGGAGGAGAGAAAGTGAACATGTTGATTAATCAATTGATAGTATCTGATTCATCTGGCTATACAAATGGGAAAGAAAAGACAGCAGAGCAATTTCCAACAAATCTAGGCTGCAGCATATTGTATTGCTTAGGAATGCTAACACAAAATGAAAAATTAGTAAGTGCTGAAAATTAAAGGGTGCATGAGAGCATGGGGAGTGCAGGAAAAGTGAGTAGATTTTCCACATCAGTTGGCCCTGTTGCTTAATTCAGGTGATAGTATAAAATTCATGCTTCCCCTTCTGAAGTTCATTGTAAAATTTGCCTTTTTAAGCTTTGCCAAACTTGAGACGTTGTGGCCAAATGGTCTGACTCAGCTGCTTTTTTATTTGGACATAGGAAACATGGCTAAGCCTCTTCCACAAATGCAAATAAATTGTTTTATCTGCTTTGACGCAATGTGAGGAAATTAAAAAACTTCTCAGTGCTAGTGTTAATGGTTATTAAATCCAGAGAAGCACAGCGTTGCTCAGTTTTGGATGAAAGGTTCATTCTGGAAAGGGTGGGGAAGCACAGTGGGTTTGTGTGCATTATAAATCTTTGAAAAACTGCAAATTCGCGTTAGAAACTTGGTATGTCTTGGCAGATTGAGCATCAACACAACACGCTGGAACACCTGCAGCTCCCCTGGTCTGCAGAAATGATCCACTTTTGGGGCATGGTTACACTGCCCTGTAGTTCCTGGAAAGGAGGAGACAGAGATATCACTGAAATCCCCTCAAGGAGATATGAATTTTTGTGACCTCTCCAGTGATTCTCAACAGCCTTTGGAAAATTGCTTCCTAAATAGGCACCTCAGCTGTGCTGAGCTCCTGCTGAACTGAGAGGGTCAGGCCTGACTGAGGAACAGGCTTGAGGAGTTTATTCCTACAAAAGTGGTCAGAGATAGGGAAGCAAGGCAGGGGTGAGGAAAAGGGTTTGTCTGAAGCCAGACACAAAGGTAGGAAAACAACATAACTCCCTGCTCCCTCTGTTCCCTGTCAGCGAGACCACAGGGCTCATTTGGGGTCACCTCCTGCCAAATACCCCTTGCTCTGCTCAAATGAATCCCCTCATTGACTTCATGGCTTTCCATGACTATCCATACCTTCACACCTTTTAATTATGCTGCTGTAACTCCTCTGCTAATGCACTGCCAGCTCCTGGGCTTTTTGCTAATTGCCACTTTGGAAGTACTTTATCAATGCTAATACTGTCTCCGACAGAGACTGATACTGGAAGACTCTTTTCCCACACAGAGGTTTATTTTCTGCTCTTTGCAATCAGATGTTTTTTCTTTCTGCCTTCCTTACCTTTAACTCTCATTGTGGATGGTTTGTTGAAAGCACCTCCTTTTTTTTCTTCAGTGCGCTGAAGGGGAGTTCAGGAACGAGAATGTGCAGGAAGCAAATGCACCTATCACCTTGAGAAAAAAGTAAATCATTACTTATTCTTACAGTAATTAAATCATAGTGATATCCCTAGCATGAAAGACTTATGCTCTTAAGTGTATTAAGTGTATTAAACTGTATTAAATGTGTGCCATTCTATATGTTACAGACATTCCTGTACATCACAGGCATCTTTCCATCTGTCTTTACAGTGCAAATCAGATATTTGTATTTTTATCTATACAATTAAAATATCCATGTAAGAAAAGCTGTTTGAGTCTGTGTGTCACTGTCATTAACAAAAAAAGTTTAACCTTTTTCTATTGTACTGCCATATTAGATCTACATAGTTGGTCACTTTTCAGGGGTTATAATGTCATGCTGGCTGCTCTTTATTTTTTTCCCCCAGATTATTCAGCGATTTTATCTTTAGGAAGATAATAAATGTAATTTTTTGCCATTGGAAAAATATCTTGGCTGTATACAGAGTTTGCCTCTTACTGAAGTTCCTTCCTGTTTCAACTTGCACTACTTCCTGGGAATAGGAATCTTTATTTTGGGAGTCAGACTCAAATTAAAACAGTCAGAAAGAGGATTGATTTTCAGAGCTCCTAAGCTATATACTAATGCAGCCAGAGATGGAGTAGTCCAGACTTCCTGGGTCCTGAGCTAAGGATTTTTAGGATGTTCCAGCTTTTCTGCCTACATCACACATTGCTCTTCCAAAACATGGTTTGTTTCTTTTTTTTTTGCCTGTGATTTTTCAGCTCCACAGTCCCATTACTGTGATGAAATGCCCTTTCCCTGCACACAGAGAGCTTTGTGGAAGTCCTCAGAGCAGCCTCTCACACGCTGTGTCAGCCACTCCAGCCCTCAGGCGAGCAGCCCCGCGCTGCTCTCTGAATGCCAGTCCCAGTGTGCCCTGTGTGCCTATGGCCACAGGTTGCAGTGGCTGGCTTGCATTCTCGTGCCTCTCTAGTGCAACTTTACAGCTTCATTTTCAGGCCTATAGAGCAGTAAATTGGTTCCCAACAGGCTGTGAATAAAGCACTATTTTTTTTGGACACTACATTTGTTTTTATGATAAAAACACATTATGTGTGAGAATGCATGAAGCTGCGAACAGAGTTATGGTGCCCGGACTCCATCTGGGAGGAGGGATGAGTGTGACCATTTTCCAACATTAATGGCTCCCAAACTAACATCTGTGAAAATGCTTCCGTCCCAGCCATGAAGCTTTACTGAAAATTGGAGCTGCAAACTAGATTATTCCAGGCTTCCAGAGACCTTTTGATTGACTCATTAACAACATCATCTGGCCAGGAACTAGCCAGCATCTAAATAGCTTTCTGAAATTTTACACAGTTTTGCTTTGCTTGTTCCCCTTGCCATATTTCTTTGCTTTCAGTCCTGATCATGGTGCAAATCACAGGGGTAATGGGCTCAGGGCAAATTGCTCAGCTGGTGCTCAGACAAGCTGAGCTTTGCATCAATTCTCAGAATCACAGAATGCTTTGGGTTGAAGGGACCTTAAATTTTGTTCCAACCCCTGCCACAGGCAGGGACACCTCCCACTATCCCAGGTAGCTCAAAGCCCCATTCAACCTGGTCTTGGACACTTCCAGGGATAGTAAGTCCACAGCTTCTCTATTCCAGTGCCTCACCACCCTCACAGTAAAGAATTTATTCCTGATATCTAATCTAAACCTGCCTTCCTTCACTTTAAGGCCCCTGGACTTTTGCTGGTTTCACAACTGTGAACAGAATTTAGCCCATAACAAAACCTGGGGAGTAAATGCCTAGAAATAAGAGAGACAAATAAGTTACAAAAAATTGTTGTTGTTTTTGTTTCTGACTGTGCCCACAAATTCTAGATGACCTTGGGGGAATAAGCTCCTAGGAATGCAAAACTGAAAACTGATTTCTAATAAGAAAGGCTTTAGAGGACAGAGTTTTATTACATTTACAAAAGTTAATGCTTCTTCAATTCTCTCTCCTTTGACCCGTTCCAGTATTATCAGATTAAATATATTCTGTATAGAAGAATTCTGATTCAAGAGTCATCAGAAACAAATAACATTTGCAGAACGACTTGCTAGTACAGATTTTTATTCAAGTGCTTTATTAAACTCACCTAAAGCACTGATTAAACTGACCTAATGGAGTAAAGGACCAGCAAGGTGAAGATTTGAGAGCAGGCTGGCTGACTAAGTCTGGATTTGGTCATTTATGTCAATCCTCCCTGGATATATTCAAACCAAAGCTACTTTAATATGTGACACTTCTTTTTTAGCATCTTGAAGACTGGAGCCAAAGCTTTTCCTTGTAGCAGCCTGACCTTTTGTTAAATACAGTGAGAAATGTTTGGATGCTTTTTGAGTTATCTTAATTTTCAGTACATATTTCAGCCTATTGTGAGGGAAATGCAAGAACCCTCTGAGCATTTAGTTAACTTAGGAATCCCAGGTCTCTGCTACTCTTGATTTTATTGAAAATTAGATATCTCAACAGAAAACAGGTGTCTTTTACACTTTATTGGTTTTCTCCCTTTTATAACAAAGAAGCAACTAATCAGATGATCCAAATACCCAATATTAGTAAAATTATGTTCTCCAAATATTGAGATGATTAAGTATTTCTACATTTCTGTGCAACATTCAATTTTTCTATGAGAAAATGTTCCTCTTTCCCTCACTCATGTCACGATTTTATTTCCATGTAGAATCATAGAATCACAGAACGCTTTGGGTTGGAAGGAACATTAAAGACCTGTTCCAAATCCCTGCCATGGGCAGGGACCCCTTCCACTAGACCCTGTTGCTCCAAGTCCCATCCAGCCTGCTCTGGAACACTTGCAAGGATGGGGCAGCCACAGATTCTTTGAGCAACCTCTGCCAATGCATATTAGTTTTTAAGACAGACCTGTATAAATTTACGTAGAAAAATTTCAATGAGGAATTAGAGAGTTTTAATTTTTAATTTAATTTTAATTTTATTGAGGAACTGATACAGGATGCCCCTTAAGACTTCAGTTCCAATGTCCCTGTAAAATGACTTAACTTTCCTATACATAGGTTTCACAGTCATTTCTCTCCTTCCCTTTAATAATACTTGTTTGTGTTGTTTCCTTTACCCTCTAGATTAATATTTGCAAAATGCCTTGAAACAGAAAAAAGCACCAGCATTGCTATTATTGTTTGTGCTTTGCTCCTCAGATGCTGATACATGAAATGTATGAGAGAGAGAACACAGAGTAATTTAAAATCCCTCTCTGTAGTTTGAGGTCTATCTTCATTTTTCATTTTCTTTCCCTTATCACGTCCGAGAAAAATACACGAAAGACAGGCTTAAAAATTGGTTCTGAAGATGCTTCCACTTCATATGTACCCAGCCAACAAGGCAGTTTCAAACATGGCCAAAAGCTTCCAGACTTGAAATCAAGATTGTTTTTTTTTTCTATTTTTCCTCCAGTATAAACACAAAAAACCTAAACCCAAACCAAAAAATGAAACAAATCTGCAGTAAGTCAAAGCTAATTCTGAAATGATAGTTGAGGCTACTTATTTTTTGCAAACTCCTTCCCAAATTAAGGAGTTTGCTGGTTATGCACAGCCATGGTCTTGGCTTTATTGCACAGAGCTGAGGGAAATCAATACCTGTGGCCGTGGTATTTTGGGACTATTGATAAGAGAGTTCACAGGAGAAGGGAAATGAGAGTAAAATTGCTCTGGTAAACCAATAATGTGCTTTACTAATATAAACTGTATTTAGGACACTGGCAGAGGGTCTTTTAAATCAAATTACAAATGTTTGAAATAAGAGGAGAGTGAATTTATCAATATGTAATATTGTGTGAAAAGCACCACTGATAGAACCAAATCAGAGCTCGATGCCCACAGGAGAGCTCAGGAGAGGGATTCCTGATGGTGGAAATAAAGGAGTGACATTTGCTTCACGTCTGAGCCTGTGCCACTGACTGCTCTGTGGAGCCCAGCAAGGACAGCTGGGGTTTCTGGCACTTCCCAGGTGAGGGAAAAGCCTCTGGAGCTGCCATGGAGAGGGCTGGGGTTCGTTCTGCAAAGCTCCTGGGCTTGTTGTGCCCACACAGGTGGAGGTTCCTTGGCTTCCACGGGTCAGTGTTTGCTGTGCTCCCACATGAGCCCCAGCAGGAAAGGCAGTTTCACTCCACAGAGGTGACAAAACATCGGTTTTCTGTCTGAAAGAGCTGCTCCCAGTGCTCCAGAGGAGCTGTGTGGCTTCCTTCTACCTCTTCAGTTAACCTCAATGAGCCCTGCCTGTCCCAAGGGACAGTGCCAGCTGCAGAGTGGGGCCAGACCCCACCACTTTTCCTCAGGCACTGGGATTTAAGTGCTCCCTTCTTTCTCACAACACAAAGTTCAGCTCAGCAACAGCGAAGATCCCTTGGTGACAGAACACAGTTCATCTGTCCACATAAAACCCTCGCCCAGTATAAATTGGTGTCTTTCCACATAATGCAAAAAGAGGGACTTATACGAACTGAGAAATGGGCTCATGACCGAGAAAATGATAAAATAAGAACTAGATATGGAGTAATTGATAGGAGGCATGTAGGAATGCTGTCTATCTGTTCCCACAGGTATCTCCTTCAAGGGTGAGAAGGAATGCCCACATTCCAGGTCAGATAAAAAGAGCCCACCCCAGGCTGGAATTTTCTTATATTCAGGTTTGTGGAATATTTGAAGCAATACCTCAGGTAACCTGCTCATGTAGAAAAGAAGAAAAGCAAGCATACTCAGAAAGCCCTGAGATTAATGTCTCATCCACCAATATTTAGAAATGTACCACCTTCATGAGGAGAATGGTAGCTCTGAGCTTCCTCTGCAGTGAATATGGAAAGAGAGTCCTTCTACAGGGTGGCGTCTCTGTCCTAAAAATCTGACTCATCCTCTGCAATCCTGTTTTGTCCCAATTGTCTGTTTTTCCTCTGTTGACTGTAGAAAGAACTTGGGACAAGTCCTCCAAACTGCTGTCACTTACCCGCCTGAAATGAAGTCAGGTAAATCTGGCGCTCTAAGGATTGGAGCAGAACTGGATTTCAAGACTTTATATTTGGCTCATCCATCTAAACTTTTAGATCAAAGCTGAGATTTCTCTCCTTTCCATAAGACAGTGGTTATTTTTGGAACTTTTTGCCATGACTTTGAATACACTCATGTATTTGGATACATATTAAGTACTCGTGTGTATTTTCCTTGGTGTCCTGACTGTAGAAGTAAAAGCTTGGGAGGAATTAGTAGAAGGTTCCTGTCAGAGTGAAAAAATTTAGACATAGAACAAGAGATAAAAAAAAATCTAATTACTTCTAACTTGGAATCTGATATGTCCATGAAGAGGATTTTATGATAAGATATACTATTTAAGATCTCACTGACCCAGGAGTTCTCTTCTTGTCACTTTGGTGGCTCTGTTTTGTTGAGGAAGGATGGGATTTGCAGTCAGAACTGCAATATTTAAATCATTGTCAAAACTATACAAAGCACCATAAGCATACTGAATCATCTTGATGAAAACTCCAAAGAGTTCACAGTTTAGAAATACTCAGGCTCAAGGGGACAGCTTGTCCTTAAATTGAACCAGTCCCTTCCTCAGTGAAAAGAATGAATTTATTCTCATGCAAAAGTGTCAGTGGCACAGAACTGGAGATTTAATTTTACATGCAGTAGAGCAAAGAGCACAAAAAATGTCTGTTAGAAAGCAGTCCATTACACTGATATGCTATCTGTACACATTCATCTTCCTCTTTATTCATCATAATTTGTAAAGAAGTATTATTTCTTGCCATCCACTAGTGCTCATCTCATATTTATCCACAATGTAAAGCAGATGGCTGTGAGTGTAATTAAAGAGAGGGGAAAAAACCCCATTGTTCTTTATTGATAAAAGATGCAGAATGAGACAAATTTATTTTTTCTGTTTGTGCGCTGGTATTTTGTGACATTCACATGTAAGAATAACAGGTCAGATAATAGGTCTTAAAAATATACAAATGTAATTCTCTCAGCACTAAAGACATAAACAGGGAATTTGTTTTTTCCTGCTTTTCAAAGAGAAGGAAATTTGAGGATTTGGTCCAATCTTTTGCGATTGTGCTATAACGTCAGAAGGCATTTTGCATTTTAAAATTGTTAAAAAGTGGCTTTTAGTTGTGCAAGCTTGTTTTTAAGTGCCTGCTTTAAATTGCTGTTGTCATTATGAGGTACTTGTTTATTTTGCCTCTCACCATTGTTCCCCAGTGCACGATTTCAAGACAAACAGAGGAGATCTTTGCATTGGGACACTCAGGGTCTCTTCAGATGCAGACTGGTAAAAGGTTAGACATGTGAAAGACAAGAAAATTGTCTTTTAGGCTCCATACAAGTGCCACATCAAAGGGCAATATTTACAAATCTGCCACTGTTACTTTACTGCCTTCAGGATGTGCCCAGGCCATGGCAGAGTCACGGAATAGTTTGGGTAGGAAGGGACTTTTAAAGGCCATTTACTCCTACTCCACTGTTCTGAGCAGGGACATCTTCAACTCCGTGGGGTTGCCCAAAGTCCCATCCAACCTGGCCTTGAACTTCCAGGGATGAGGCAGCCACCACTTCTCTGGTCAGGTTGTGGTCCACACCTTCAGGAAAACTGGGCTTCCTTTCCTGGTTTCTTAAAATTCATTATTGTGCTGAGTGTGGGGCTTGGGGATCTCTGTGTCTGTGGGGATCTCTGTGGGAAACAGGACCTCCCTTGCTCAGGGTAATCCCTTTTGCTTTCATTGCCCCCACAAGGATCACAGCCTTCACTTGCACCATGAGACCTCCACCAGCCAGATGAAAAGGAAGGAAGAACTGTTTATCTTAAAAACATCCTCTGTTCTCCTGTTGTGACCCCAAGGGTGGGGTGCTTGGGCAGAAGGCCGCGTTTTACAGAGGTCATTATTTCTGTTCTGGAAATCACAAGGTAGGAATTATTTCTATCATTCTGCCTGGGCATTTTACTTCAAGCCTCAAAGCCTGCCCTGAGTAGGGGCACAGGAGGGGTGCAGAGGGGGCAGGCTGAGTTTCATTTTGCCCCTGGGACGGGCTGGTTGGCAGCTGTGACAGCCTGTGATCGTGCTTCCATCAGCTGTGGGGTATTCTTTGGGAATAGCCAAGGGGTTGATGCGTCTCTCTGCACAGCACTATAACTCCATCCTGTTATTATGATCATACATATTACAGTAAAGCCTAAAGATCTCAGCCAAGACTAGACCTGAAAACTTTTACAGCAAGAAGCAGTGCCAGTACTCTCAGAAGATGCTGCTTCAGTACCAGTTTCACTGCTGTGCTTGCAGCAGTTGCTGGTTCACGTTTATGTGGAAGCTTGGAGGCTTGAATTCTGTATTTAGATCTTGCTCACAGCAGTGGCTCAGGATTATACTGGCACCACCTCCAGCTCCTAATACGTTTTTAATAGATTCATAGATTTTAGAGCCAGGAAAGAACCATGATATCATCTAGTCTGACCTCCTGTAACTTACACACAGGCCATAAAGTTCACCCAGTTACTCTTCTGTTGAGCACTGAAAAATATATTCTAAAAATGGTTCCATCCTTCAGCTGAGGGAGAGTCTGCCTCTTTCCCTGGAAATTTGCTTCAGGAATTAAGCACCTGCACAGTTCCAAGCTTGTACCTCACTGCTGAGAGGTACTGGTGTGGACAACCTTCTACCACCTGTTCCTCTGAAGTTTTTCTCTGCTGGATTAGACAACCCTTTACTGACTGGCATTTACAGATTCAGATGCAAGTTCCTTCGCCATTTATTTTTTGATAAGATGAGCAGATAACAGAAGAAAAAGATAACACTGCATCTTATTTTATTAAGTCTCAGCGATTATTTCCTATCTTCACTGCAGTTGTCATCACTTTTGGTTCAAGTCAGTGACCTGAGACCCAATGTTCTGAATTTTTTGTATGAACTGGAAGCACTCCAACTCCTGTGCAATATTATCATTTTTAATAATGTACGCTACCGCAGCTCCTATTCTCTGAACATTTTTTTCCCAAGGGAAGTGAGCCATAAACTGCACCATCCAAGTTAAATGTAGACTTTTCCCATTACTTTCAGCATGATTTGAAGAGTTTCTGAGACTCAGGCAAAAACTCTGAACCACAAGTCAGCGACATGAGTGCTGACTGACCATTTCCATTACCTTAAAATTGTTTGTGAGGAAAAGACATCTCTGCTCCTCAAGGAGTAAAATGAGACCAGAGCACATTAACAGTTTTACTGAGCTGTCCAGCCCCATATCCTGCCCTTGATGCCATCAGCTGTGGTTGTAGCAGAAAAGAATATAAAAGATTGCTCTTCATATGCTCTACTCTTTCAATTCCCACAGTTAGTGGTACCCTGGTTTTCTGGTATGGAGATTGGAATATCACATTCACTTCTGCTGGTTGGCCTCCAATACAATTTTGCCCATTTTAACCCCTATCCCACCCTGCAGCAGGGGGGAGGTTCCACAATTTAAGGATGTGCTGTATGGAAAGCATGACAATTCCCTTTTTGAAGTTCAAACCTGCCACCCCAAAGTGTGGTGTGCCTCCTGACTCCTGTTTCCAGAGGAGCTGTGGGCAGTTTTTCTCTCTTCACATTTTTTTGCTGCTTCCTAGATGAAGAGCTCCCCCTCAGCCTAGCAGGTGTTTCATTTCTGAACACAAGAGACACATATAGTCAGTGCTTTTCACACCTAAGAAATTTCAGTCCAAGCTCCTGGTTAGACTGAAACAGGAGTTCTGTGGTCATGTAGAACATCAGAGTCCAGAGACAAGACATCCACAGGCTTGGGTCCAGAAGGTGAGCATGCATGAGGGTGCCAAGTTTCAAGGCTGGAGCTAATATTTTTAGTCTGACTTTGCAGCAGCCCTACTTTTATAAGATTGCATTTGTTCTGACTGGTTTCTCACCTCAGCTTTCCCTGCCCAGTTCATTCTGTGGGTAAACACTGCACCCACCCACAACCTGCAGCGTGGCTCTGAAAATGGATCTCCAGCTAATACACAGCCACCTACAGAGCTGAAAGGCTTTCCTGGCATCTGAGGAGACCTCCTTGTCAAAGACAATTTGTTTTACATTTGGAAGGGGAATGCTGGGTTTTAAGTGCAGTGATCATAGATGCAGCTGCCACCACCTTATGTTCCATTTCAAATGATTAATAATATTTGTCAATTCTGATATGTCACTGTGTTTTATTGTTGTACAGCATGCTCCAAATGATGGCACTCTCTTCTGGATTGACCTGATTAATGATGGATGAATGTGCTCCATTTTATTGTAAGCCTCTCTTAACAGAATGGCTTAGGTTAAAAGAGAACAACCTCCACCAAATGTTATGAATTATAGCATCATTTAAAACACTTTTCCTTTCTCTTGTTGCGAACAGTTTAGTGACAATACCCAAAGAATTGAACTTAATTACTTCTGATCAAGCCCTGCTCCTCTGGATATAAACATCCCCTCAATTTTACTTTTACGATTTAAATTTTTTGCCCAGCAATGAAAGTGTCCTTCTGTCATTACAGTGCTTTATGTTCTACAACAGACCATTTCAGCACTGCAGATGCCCATCTTGTTCCTCATGAAAATTGCTCACAACATCACAAAACCCTTTAATGATTTATCCCACTTCCTGTGCCCCGACTGGAGGAGCTCCTTTGACGCAATGGTTGCAGCTCATAACAAAAAGATGGTATTTAGGCTATACATAGCTCTATTGTTATGTGACCTGAGGCTTTGTTTTCACATCAGCTGCTTGTCCAATTCCTTGTCAGTCTTGTTTAATCATCTGGTGTGGTCCTGTACAGCAAGGACTCTCTAATGTTGGTTGTTTGCTTAGAGCTTAGCTTAAGGGTGCCTCCATCTCAGCTATTGTAATGCACAGAATAAATAATATTAATAGTTTAAGTGGAGACAGCAAGAAAATCTTCATTTTCCTCTCTCTCCTAATTAGTATTACCCAGGTATTCTCCGTAGTTAGCACTGGCAAACATATGCTAATGGTAATCACTTACAAAAAGTAATAGCAGAAGTTTGAGGGTTGACTGCTACAATCAGTTAAAGAACCCAACAACAGTTTTCATGCATTAAAACCTGTCAAAATATGTTGTTCTACTAAGAAACAGAGCTTCTGACTACAAATGTTTCTCTAGGTGTCATATTTGCCACAACCTGTGAAGGAATTTGGGGGAGGTTTACTTGTTTCGTCTTTCAGATTGTTGCCGGAATAATGCGAAATATAAACAGCAGAACCACAAATCTTCACACAGCATCAGAATTAGTGTCATCCAGAAGCTTTTTCTCTTCTGAGACTCCTGTTGAGACTTTCTTTGCTCAGTGACTCACAGGTTAAGCAGATCCAGTGTTTCTGGTCTTGAAAGCAGACACAGGATTTTTGGAGATGCTAAAGATTTAATCTTTTGGACTATCTCACTGGCCCCCGCTTCCCATCCTGTCTGCAAGCATACCAAGTGGCATTTTTAACTCTCCTTAATGCAGTTAATGCAGTCACCTAAATCACAGACTTCTTTCCTTGAGTTTCTATGCAGGTTTTATAAACATAGGACGAATTTAGCAAAAATTAGTAAGTGCTTGTCTAGAATGTACAAAATCTGAAAACTCTACAGCTAGGCTGTTCTGAGCAGGATAAATCGAATTTAGGTAACCTCCTCACACATCCCCAAACTCTGAGGGTTTTCTACTCAATAAAAATAATAATGAAAATATTTATTTTCAGGGGAAGGAAAGCCTTGCTTGGGTGACATATTTTATTCCAGCATTTTGGATGACAACAATTATTGCAGTCTATCAATCCTTTCTTTCTGGCTGTCTGCCTCTTAGTGTCTAAAGACACTGCACAAGATCACTGTGGGTTCCAGTTTTAGTGGTGTAAATATTTAAGAAAAGTAAATATTTTCTTTAGATAAACATACAAGCCAAAACACTGGGCACACCTAAAACTGTCAGATATTAATGATTTTATATTTGCAGCAGCCTGGGAGGAAATCCTCTCAAGATGATAAACACAATTTAAAATAATGAACAAAATTTAAAAAGAGAACTGGACAGAATGCAATCAAGATAAAAATAAACATAGGAGTTATAATTTAGTAGAACTGGCTTCTCAACAATCAGTTCTATTTTATCCATTCTACCATTCCTACTTGCATCTTCTTATCTGACACGCATCTGTTGAGTACCAATGCCTGAAGAAAGAAAACAATTCCAAAAAAGTTTCAAATTTCAAAGGAATTCCAAAAAAATTCCATGAGATCAGCAGGAATGACTGATGGTGCCCACGAACTGCTTCTGTTTCGGCTGAAAGTATCATTGTAATGTGGTAATCTCAGAGTACACGAACAGCACATTGACTCATAATGTGTTACTCAAATATTGTAACGTGTTGTTATACTTTATACTGGTGAAAAACTTCCTTCCTAAAGCTCAGCTGGGCTCAGGATGCTTCACATTCACCTCAGAAGCAGCCCACAGACTTTCTGGTGAGCTCATTTTAGTCAGATTTTCTTCTGACTCACTCAAGTGTTTTCACCAAAAGGCGGATGAAATTAATGGTCGTAGAAATTTCTTTTTATCAAATTGGTTTGACCTTTATGCTCCATAGGAAACCTTGGCTTGAGGAAAACAGATGCTCTTCACAGAATTGAGGTATTTTTGCTTTCCTCCCACATAAAATGAACAAATTACCCACTGCATTTCTCAGTCTAGACTGCTTTTACTTTGGGGGACAAGGGATGAAGAAACATAAAATGTCTGCGAATGTGAGGGAAAGTACACAGTGATTCACTGTAACAATTTGCAGAACAACATAAAAATAGTGGTTGAGTCACAGCTGACCTTTCTGAAAAGGTAGATTCTCATCTACATTTTAAAGGGTGCACAATACTAAAACCAGAACGACACAGGCTCCATTATGTTACCCAAGTCTTGTGTCAGAAATAAAGTAGTAGAAGGTCTTTTATTCTGTAGGGTGTCCAACTAAATTGATCTATTTTCATTCTTTCTTTTTTTCCCCTCACAAACTCCTTTATTCCTCTGGAGAGATAACTTTACTTGGGTGGTTTGGGGTAGCTGCTTTAGCCCTGCTCCTATTTCAGCAGAGCTCTGTTATATCAAATCTGAGGAAATGGAGTTGACATTTTTGCCTTTTTTTTTTTCCAGTGAGTCATGTTTAGTTTTGCAGTCCCAGCCTGGCTTTCAGTAGGGTTCCTGCCTAATGGGGTTTGAAATTACATCTCCATGAGTTCTTACTTCCTGAGACACAGGCAGATTTGTTGTCTGGTTTTGAAGAACGTGAAGCCAGGTCTTCCACACCTCAGCAAAGTGTCCCATACACTGATTTATCAGCCAAAAAGATGAGAATGATCTCCCACCCCTCCCATGAGAGACTGAAATGGCTACAAAATGGCCTCATACCTGTTTTCCTGTGCAACCAAACTGTTTTACAATAAACCCACATGTATCTTTGTAAACACAGATTGTTCAATGTCATTTCGCTCTAATCCACCCTGAGGGATCTATTAACAAGAACCTGGGTTGCCTTCACCTTCTGTGGCAGGTCCATGACATTTAGGATGGTGAACAAGACCCTCTGAGGAGGAGAAGCAGCTCTACTCCATGAAAAAATAAATGGGGAATGAATGCTTCCATGCAGCACCAGGAAGAGCTGCATGGAGACACTCACTTGTCTCCAAAAGCCACATGGCTGGATGTCCCACCACTGCAAGAGGTCCAGCTGAGGCATGTAGAATATCCAAAATTGGAGTCATTAACTCTGATAGACCCAAGGTATAATGTGCAGGTCCTTGAGAGTTTAATCACAAGGTAGGGAAAGCAAGAAATTCCTCGGTCAAGAATCAGGTGACTCTCTCTATGCTTGTAGGTGAATTTAGAGAAGCTTGAGTGATGTAGGGTTTCCAGAGATGTTCCTGTCCTTCCTGAAATTGATTTCCCCGTAACACACGAGTCAAGTGAAGCCTTTGTCTGCTTTATCCACTCAGTCACTGGCTCTTCATTAACCACTTTGCACTGGAAGCGGTGTGTGAAGCTAGCTGTTAGAAGCACTCAGAGAACAATTTGAATAACCAATTAAAAAAAAATCCATGAAGACAAGCTGTATGGCAAATTAAATATGTTTGTGATGAAGAACAATAGCACAACACTAGAGGGGTGACTGCATTACTTCTCTGCATTATCTCAGCATTGGAGACAATTACTGGTCTATCAAAAATGCAGTTAGAGGACCAATTAAGCAATACTTGTGCTGGTTAGGGCACATGAACAACTTATTTGGTCACTTCTAAGGGGAGTGTTATTTAGGAGACCAAAGATATCAGACCAGCAAGGCATGACAGAGTTTGCTGTAATTTTTGCTCCCATTGCAAGGCTTCCTGTTACAATTATGAGATGTCATAGGTGAACTCTGATGTTAAAAAAAAAGTATTTATCTGTGCTTGTTAGGAGACAATGTTCTTCTTTTTGTTCAGCATTGTGAATTCTATTTTCATTAGTTCCTGCACTAGAGACATTCAGAAACGTGTCAGTGCTTCCAAGCACGTAATATCATTTTCACATGGACGTGACCTTTCTTTATCAAACCTGATTTTGACTGTTGAGACACATATGCACACCCAAGTTATTTATATATTTATTTACTTAGCTGGTTATTCATATTTAAAAACTTCAGGCTTTTTTTTTCTGAATAATACTCTTGGTTTCAGGAGAATGGTTAATTCAGGATTAGGGGAATCCTTAGGTGGCTGAAGACCTAGGGAATGATATCTCCTCTACAAAATGTCTTGATAGAGGTCTCGAAATATAATACATAAACATCAACTCCAGTACTTTGGGATGGAGTGTCCTTGAGATCCCACCATCAGAGTTAAGACCCACTTGCAAAATTTTGTTGATGTCATTTTTTGGCAATGCTTAAACAGGAGCATTTTTGCACTAAGAAACTCTAAGTGTTCCTTTAACAAGGACTTTCTGTTTTGAAGTCGCATCTTACCCCACTTTAGTCTGTGTGAAAGTAGGTCTTGAAGCTCAGCTGCTCATTTAGGATGATAGAACAGAAACTGTCCTGTTATAGGTGCTTCAGACTGCTGGGATGAGTTTCCTTTTGGGAGCTGCCTCTCCTGTAAAGACTCCAGGACAACATCTTTAGAGGTAGAGCAGACCTTCAGCAAGCCATGATGTTGTAATTACAGACTGCCAGGTGAGATAGACCTTATTCTTCCCAAATCTGTGCTAATTTCCAACAGAGAGAGAGCTAGATAAGATTTTCTCCTTTGTGCTCTGCTAAGATTGACCTCTCTTTTGATGAGAGAGCATCACTGCCTTTGCTGGGCACAACAGGTTGCAGACAGGCAGCTGACACTCAGAGAAATGCTGCTGTTCATGTTCTAGCTGGATGGTGGCTACTAATTGGATGCTAACGCAAATTACATCGTGACTGCCTGCAGCTGTGGATTTGCAATGCTGCATACTTGATATGCCCATTCAATCACACTCACTCAGACTCTTGTCCAATTTGTAAATGTTCACAAAAATCCAGGCACCGAGCTTCCAGGAATGAATGTGGGTGGCCTGAGTGCTCACATCGTTGTTACACAATGTATTTGGGATTAAAAAAGGTTCCTAAAATCAACTTCCAGAAGATAATTCATCTCACCTGTGTTAGGAAACTATTTTAAGGTAGCTTGTGCATGTACCAGCTGCTCAGATTTTTGTCTTGCTTCTTCATTTATAATGGATGTCTCCTTGATTTTAAAAGACAGAAGTATAGACTCCATTTAACAAGTGATCAGATCCTGCAGTCCTTTGCATTTATTGAATATAGTTATGCCACATGATACAAATTATAACTTGGTCTTCTTTTTCTATGCTAACATAAATCTGAATTTCCCCACCGGGTGTAATCACAGGCCTCATGCATGAGGATTTAGATTCACCAAGAGAGCAAAGGCTAATAAAACACCGCCCTGAAGATGGAATATCTCCTGTCTTTTATCTAATTTTTTTCCTTGTTCTCCCTCAGACTTCAGTGTTAGATGAGTTGGACCATTAGTTATTTTTATTATTACACCGACAAATGCAGAGTGAGGCAGGGGCACAAACTGGCTTTGATAGAGGTGTAGGATCCCTGCAAAGATGGGTACTCTGCTTAGGTGATGGCTAAACCAGAGAAGGACATTGTGTGTCGCCGTCCATGAAACCCAGGGTATAGACAAGAGATCCCACCTCCTCTACTTAGGCAGGAAAAGGGATTTGACTCCAGTTTTCAACTCAAAACGTGGAAAAGCCTCTCAAGACTTGGTGTGTGTGTGTGTTCTCTTTTTCTCCTAACTGATTGAAATGTGAAGGGGAAAGAGGTTACAGTCGCTTTTGATCATGATGATACTTTTGTCCTTTCAAGCCTGTACTCCTGAGGGCCTGCTGGGCCATTTTCAAAAGGCTAATGCTGAGGAACCTGCCTGTTCAAAGACTCTCTTTTTATTCTTTTTAACATTAATTGCCCAAATGTTACCTGTCACTGGTCTTCTTCAGCTTAAGCACTGCAGGTCAAAGTACAGAGCATTAAGAACTGGATGTTAAAGTCTGCAACCTCCCACTCTGCACAGAAGCTGAATTTGCAAATAGTGGGAGTATCTCTGATTCCAGCTTTATTGCCACAGCATAGAAGTCACCACACACACTCCAAATGACGATTTCCATCTAAATCATGGCTTTGTGGCACAGTGGAATAGCTTGATGTGGCAAATCACTTCAGTTTTTATGGATGGTACTTTCCAAATGCCTTGGAAACCCTCACTCTGTGCATCTGTTGCATTCAGGACTGCATTTCTTATTGCATCCATTAAGACCATGCCCATGAAGGCAGATTTCAGAGAGTGGGTATCCCTTCGTATTATCTCAGGAAGGGGTGGATTTTGGGAAAGAGCCAGCGTTCCCAGGAGAACTTTCTGGGAAAGCAGCCACTTTGCAGGAGGTTCTGACATTATTCAGCAGGAGAAAACTTGGTTTGTGGAAATTCACCATCACTTGTGATTCAGGCTGATTTCTTTCTGTGAGCCAATGCTTGTGTGTGGTTACACCATTTATAAGCGTGTGAGGCTGCTCATTCCCATCATTTCCAATCAGACAGGCCTGGCCCTGAGTGCCTCGGCCTCACTAATGGATTTTAGCCCTGGGACAGCCCTGTGGAGTAGGACAAGATGAGCCTTCTTATATTTAAATGGCTTTCACAGGGTCACAAAGCCAATGAATAAGGGTATGAGGGGACAGAATTAGACACCCATCACCTTCTGTGTGACAAAGAGATCCACAGCAAATCCTGACTCCTCACTTGCCCCTTTGTCAGGGACTTCAGGTGTCTCCCAACCCTCTGTGAATCCCTTGAGGAGTTCCTCCAGCCCTCGGAAGTCAGAGTGGCAGCTGCACGTGCAGCTCAGACCATGCAGCAAATCCAACAGTCTGGTTAAGAAGACCTGGCCTCAGGAATCAGCAGCCTTGTGGCAACAAGCTGGGAAGGAAAAGATGGTCATCCAGCTAATTACTGCACAGATACGCTTTGGCATAGCCAGGCCAGGTCCAGGAAAACAAACCTTATGACACCACTTCCTCAGTTAAAGCTTTTAAAATCCACTTGCCATGTTTGCCTCTCCCTTCCTCTTTTCCCTCTTTCCTCTGACTTTCTGCTTATTTTTCCCTACTAGCAGTAAGTGCAACTTGTGCAAACAGTCGAGGAGCCTGTGCCCTCTCACTCTTCTCCCTGTGATTCATTATTATTAATAACTGGGATATTTTTGGCTTTTGCTCATCAGGCAGCTTGTACCAAATCAGCAGCCTGCCTTTCAGTGCTGCCAATCAAGCCTTTCGTTCTGCTTATGGGAGCAGAATGCCTTGTCCTGTTAGGGTTCCTCAGCAGTCCTGCTGTTGACACCACCCTTATCTAAAGCTTACATTTGGACTTGAATATATTCATATGTGTGTGTGTGGAGAAGGAAAATAGGTATGGGAGCAGCTCAGCTTTAAGCTGACCCTCTCTTTTGGAGGCACAGCAAAGACTGCAGCACCAGGGGATAAACATGCTCCATATGGCACCTGCCTTTTGATGAAGTGCTCCTCGGCTTGGGGAGACCTGTGGTGCTGTGTTCACTGTGCTGTACAGTGGGTTTGTTTTCATTTCCAGCCTGAAAATCTATGCAGCGCAGAGGGGGAGGAGAGTGGCTGTTAAAATGACATAAATAGTGGTACCAAACCAGATGGGAAAAGCAGGATAGAGAAAGGAAAACAAACATGTTAACCTTATAAAGGCGTTATGGGGCACAATTTTTTTAGCAGGGCCTATTGCAGTGGGACAAGGGGCAATGGCTTTAAGCTGACAGAGAATTGATTTAGACCAGATATTAGGAAGTGGTTTCTGACTATAAGGGTGGTGGAACACTGGCACAGGTTGCCCACAGAGGTGATACATTCCCTATCCCTGGAAACATTCAAGGCCAGGCTGAACAGGACTCTGAGCAACTTGGCCTGGCTGCAGATGTCCCTGCTCATTGTTGGGGGTTGGACTAGATGACCTTGAAATGTTCCTTCCAAAACAAACCATCCACTTCTTTTGTCATCTTTTTTTTTAATGGACTGTGAGGGGCATTGTTAATTATTGAGACATGCCTCTGCCAGAAGGTGCAGATGAGACTGTGTCCAGAAGTCAATAATATGGATTTTATTTAACAGCAAATATGAGGCAGAGAGATAGAAAGAAATAGAAAAGTGAGGGAAGAGGTAAAGAGAGCGAGAGAGACAGATTAAGCAGAAGATAGTCACCACCTGTGGATCCAGTGGTGTCCTGTTGGTCTGTTTTCACCCTGGGGTTCTTGGTTTGGGTGGGGTCTTGAGGTGGTTCAAAACCTTTCACTATTTATGCATTTTAGAAAATAAAGGAATTGATGCTCATTAGCTACACAGTTCTCTTCTTCTATTGGTTAAATGATTCCCTCACTTTCAATGCTATTTTGCCCCTTGCTCAGTATTTCTCTTTTTTTTTTGAGTTGGTGTGTTTCTTGTCTTGAGCTGGTGGGTTATGGTCTCCCCTTGCCGGAATTACCTTTTACCCAATCCAAACTGATTTCAGGTCAATTGCTTTCCTCGTGGCCCATAAATTCTGCATTCTTTGTGTGCACTATCAGAGGTATATTCTCCTCCCCCAGCTTTGCTAATGTCCCCCAGGTCTGAGATAACACTCAGACAGCAGCACCACCTTTATCTTGTCTCAAATTCTGTCATGGTAGCTTAATTTAAAGTTCAAATTCCAGGTATCCATAGAAGCATATTCAGGGTGGGGTGGGTTTTATAATGCATGTATTTATATTTTGTATATTTTGTTTATAGTGTTGATGCTTTAATAGGCGAGCTAATTACTGATACAAACAATCAGGAAAATACCAATAATTTATCCAAGATACCACTAACATAAGTAAATAGAAAATTCTTTGATCACTCCTGAACCATACAGGAGAATCAGGTGCAGCAGAAAACCAACAAAGAGAGTAGGATTAGCTCAGTGTTAAGCAAATATCACATATCTCCATGTGGCTGACCACCAGTTTGCCCAGGGACCCACAGGAATCCCTGCAATGCAAAGCAAACTGTTGAGATCAAATACTGGGAGTGGCAATGACCTCTGTGGATTTACTTTGTGAATTAATTTGGTCTTGATTGCACTTGCAGGTTCTCAAGACTGAGTGCTGGAAAAACTTGTGGTGTCACTTAATCTATCCCTTTTCTTTCCACTTTTTCCAGCATCCATTCCTGCCTCACGTGTTTTTCCCTGCTCTGCTCTCAGAGCTCAGGAGTTGGGCCATTATTTCATGGCCCAGCAGACCTCCAAGCACAGAGGATGTGCTGTCACAGGTTGCTGTGCATCACTGAGCTGCAGCAATTTGCCATGTGCCATGAGAAATAATGTAACTTCTGTTAACCCTCTGTCTCTGTGAGCAAAGCTAAATCAATTTTCTGTGCGTTTGCCTTGGGCTGAGGGTGTGAACAAGGACCAGGATGGTGATTTGGGTGAAGTGTGCCATTTTGTTAAGCCACGATAGTTCTGTCACCTTATAATTATTGTAATGGTCACAGCTTTATTTTAAAATTTAGCATGACATTTAGTATCATTTCACATTTATTTTTAAAATTTAAGATCAGTTATCTAATCCACCTTCTGACATTAAAAAAAGGTAAGGATCAAGTTTCTTTAATCCATATATCCCCAAATATGGGATTGTTGGCACCAAAACCAGTCCCTTTTGACAGCTAACAGTGTCTTCAGGGTCCCAGTGAGGACTTGTCTCCCTCTTTGGGCACCATCCTCTCTCTCCTTTTCTATTCTTTCTAAAAAAAGACAGAGAAGACACTTTCCTTCTCCTCAAGCCATTCTTCTCACTTCCTTCTCTTGCAACATCCCCTTCTTATCTCCAATTTATCCTTTATCTCCTTATCCCAGCACCACAGAAGGTCCCTGCCCCAAATCACAGTTCTGCACAATTAACAACATCTCCAGCAAGTGGTGTAAAAAATGTAAATATTGAGGAGACAAAGGTGAAATATCCTTAAAGTCCTAATGGAAAGGGCAGCCTGCAAGGAAAAAGCACAGCCTCACAACCTGCTTTTCTTCTGTGTTGCTCAAGCTGGGACAACATCACTAAATTTTATTTGATGCTTTGTTTAGAATTTTCCTTTTGGTAATGATGAAAAGATTCATGAAAGAAGAATCATGAAAACTTGTTTCTTGGTAGCTATTTGCAGTATTTTCACCTTGATGATGGTCAACGCAAGTGGTGTTGGACTCAGGTTACTTTCAGTTTACTTTAATTTTGGGTTTTTTTCAGATGTGCCTGAAAGCATAAAACTTCCTCCTGCACTAGTGAGCTTAAGGTATTTTCAATTCAAAATCTTCCCCACCCATCACTCTCCACACATCAACCTGCCAATCCAGATCCCTTTGCAGCACTCTCAGTCACTTGTTAAAATGTTCTGTCATTTCTAATGCAGGCTGGCAGCTACAAGAGCTTGGTGTGTCTGATGCCAGTGTTCATGTGAACCAAACCTTGCATTTGCAATTTATCTTATTTGTAGACCTAAAGTGATCGTAGGCAAAGACCAGAAGACACTGAATACTGTTCTGATTAGTTTTGGGTCAAAAACCTTATGCCCACCTTCCTTCTGCTCCCCAGAAGGAGTCAGGAACTTGCACTTTATGGCCTGTCTTGTGATTCAAGGCATAATAATTTGTTTTTAAGAAGAAGATAAGAAAATCTGTGGGAGGTGATGGTCTCCTGAGGAGTGATGAGGGCTGCTTGAAACTTCGATACATCCAGATTTGATTTAATTTGAGATCAATCTCAAAAACAAAGATGGCAATATTTATGTAAGTGGAACTACCATGCAGTGTAACTGAATTACCACCACTTTTGCCATATGAGCTTCAAGAACAGTGGGTTAAGTCCATATAATTCATGGAAGGTCCGAATAGGTTCATTCACTGAGAAATGTCTCAGTGTCACAGCACCAGGCACACTGTTTTTGGCTTTATCACAACTGGGCAGTAGAGAAACATTTACTTTTTAGGGCACCAAGGTGTTGTACTGTGGGCAGGGTGATACCAGGGTGCAATAGGACAATAAAATCCCGTTTTAAAGGCAAAAGTCTGAACCAGAAGGACTATCAATGCACAAGTACTTGCCCATCCTTGGTGAGATCCGGAGGGGCTGTAAGTTGGACCAGATCCAGATGTGGTGTGTTTCTGGAACTGATTTTCTCCAGCTGAAGGTCAGACATGTCTGCTCTGCTTCTACTGAAGTCTAAATCCCTAGTGATTTTTAGATTGCATGCATTCAGTCTGCAAGAAAGAGGGGATGATAGTCCCAAATCCCTCAAGCATTCCCTGAAATCTCCCTGAATCCCTAAGACACTGTGAAACTCAGATTTCACCAGCCTGTGGTATTTTGGCTGAAAGTCCCCTGTACAACCAGGAAGAGGCAGTGGATGATGCATCTTACACATGGTAACATGTTGCAGTCCCCCTGAGGCTTGAACAGAACATGGACCATCTGGATTTTTGTAATGTGAAGTTCAATTAAAATGTTTTGATGTTAAGCACATGCAATTTTTGAGGATATAATTTTTTTTCTCTCCAGTTTTCTGTTTCTCTCTATTCTGTTAAAAACAAGAATAAGAGAGAGAGGAAGTTATAAATATTTCACATGAAAGTCCATATGGCTTCTATCGTCACACTAATATGCATTTAGGAATTATTCATTTTTTAATAAAATAAAAGCAGTTGAAATATGAATCTTGCTCTAATAAGCTAGGAAAATAAACTTTGGAAAGAGGCGTGACTTTCTAGACCTATGTATTGAAGACTGATGTGAATAAGGATTCTTCTGTCATGGGACAAGCCTCTACAGGTGAAATTGTCAATATTTATTCCTCCTGGGTCAAACCTTTCAGCTGACAGCTCCTGGACCATTGGCAAGTAGTTAGAAAAACCAGTCTCCTCTCAGTCATCTTGGAATTACCACATATTGACCTGCATGTCTAGCAAAATGAATATACTGGTCTGCAAACTGGTAAAAAGCGGTGAAAAAATTTCAAAAATAAAAAAGGTGAAAGCCCATTGCTTGAAACACTTTCCCCTTATTGTATGGGCACATCCCAGTGGAAGGTGGGGTTGGGAAACACCACCTGGAAAAGACCTTTGTGAAGAGTATGTGGCGCCTTCAACAAAGCTCCCTTGTTTCCAAGCATGACAGCTGTCTGTGCTGGAAGTAGTTCTTGGGACAAACACTTGGAGGTCTCTCGATATAAGGAAAGAGAAACGGGCAAAATGCTCTGGCTGGTTCACTGTTTTTGTATTTTGTGCAAGGACCTTTCTCATTTTGTTGGCCTGTTATTCATGATTGGGAATCTGAAATATTGTGGGTGCCAACAGGGCAACACCTCCCTTTGGCATCCCATCCCTGGAAGTGTCCAAGGCCAGGCTGGATGGGCTTGGATCAGCCTGGGATAGTGGAAGGTGCCCATGCCCATGGCAGGGGACTGGAACTGGCTGATCTTTAAGATCCCTTCCAAACCAAACCATTTGGTGATTCCGTGATTCTCCCGAGGGCCTCCTCTGGTGGCTGTGTGTGCAAAGCCATTTTAACAGGGAATCCTTGCTTGCTGTCACTGCATGAGTGATGCCACTGCTGTGCTGAACAAAGTTCTGGCTCTGTGAGTAAAAGCACAATGAAAAGACAAAGTGAGGTGCTCTCAGTGTAATTAATTCAGGCCAGCTTTACAGCCCCAGTCCCGTGGTGGTGCACAGTTCACCCCATAGATCAAGCAGACACTTTGGATGCACTGCAGGAGTGTGCTGAGCTTTGGATGTACTGTGTGATTTTACTGCATGCAAGCTAGAATGGTTTTAAGAGTCAAATCCCCATCTCGCCTAAATTGGCAGGATGTTATAAATCGTTTCAAAGTTTAACACTTTGAAGCTGCCTTCTTCATATTAATGAAAAAGGACGGTCACATTCATGCAGAACCTGGTTGTGTTATTCAGTTCACTGCTGTTAATTGGGGCAAACCTCATTCTTACCCACTGTGGGCATGGATTTCGTTTTTGTGAAGCAGGCTGGAGAAATAGATGAGAGGCCTGTTTTGAAACTAGCTCAAGATCATACACTGTCTGATTTTTCCCTGGTCCAAAACACCTCTAGATGATGTCTATTTGGCATTCCATGTTTCCTGGGGAATACCCCCACCCCTTTTCCTTGTGGGTTTCAGGTCACATCTGCCAACTCTGAAATTTTCAGTGATTTGATGGGTGCCAACAGAACAGTCAAAAATAAATAAATCGATATGAACGTTGGTTGTTTTCCATGGAGTCAGAGCACCCGCTTCATCTCTAAGAGAAGTAATACAATTCCCTTATAATTAAACATAAGTTACACTGCTCATGATACAACTTCCGAAATGTGCTTGGAAATGGCTTCTGTGGGAAGTCTTTAAAGCTTAGTTTAAGCAGATGAACATTGCTGCAGAAATAAAGAGGATTATTCATGTGCTTACAGATAACTGCATGCATAAATTCTAGCAAGATTGAAGTCTTTTTGTTAAAGTGAAAAAAAGTAACAAATTTCACCTACTTTTTGTTTTGCTTATGTTTTATGCCAAGCTAGTAAGCACACTGTAAAAAAATAGAGTGCTTGAGTGAGTATATGGGATTATTTATATTGCCTTTCATCGACTTTTTAATTACTTCAAATAACATTAGGGTGCAGGTAATTCTCGGTTTAAATTCTTAAGTTAAAGAACCTTGGAAAAAATTGCAGTTTGAATCCCAAATGTTCTACATTCCTCAAGAAAATGTCTTCCCAGGACACATCAGGGATAAAATGCTTTGTTTACGTTGATTGATCTTGTATTATTACAGAACATCCAGATTTATTCAAACTACATGGTATGCTTAAAGATGATTAGTGACCCAGATTGAGAGAGGTCAATGAAACAATCTGAGAACAGCTTTCTGTCTTCATTAAACAGGAAAAGCATCTGTTCTGGTTCAAAATGTGCTCAAAGTTTGATTTTGCTAACTACTGATCAGTCAGAGCGATTTTAAATTATCTGGAAAACACTGCTTTTGTTTACCTGCTACTACATAAGTAATGTGACATTGCTTAGAGTTTTGTGCTTGATTTAAGCTCAGATGTCATAGAAGGATGAAGGGAAGGATGAAAGTGAAAGCAAAGCTGTGAATCGTAGAATGGTGTGGGTTGGAAGAGGACTTTAAAGATCATCTTGTTCCAACCTCCTGCCATGGGCAGGAAAAACTTCCACTAGACCAGGTTTCTCAAAGCCCCATCCAACTGGGCCTTGAACACTGAAGATTGATCAATGGCCCCTTCCTCCCCCAAGATCCAGTGCCAGGGCAAAGAACCTGCCACTCGAGATACTTTCTTGTTTGTGCCTGTTTTCTTTGGTTTTTTTAGTCTTTCTCCATGTAGCAGTGTGGGTGGCCAAAGCCCCCCAGACCCCTAAGGGCAATACCAACCCCAAGCCCTCGTGGTCAAAGGTTTAAGCCCTTTCTCTCAATCCTTGGTTAGGGTGAGAGCCCACAATCCCCCAGTTTCATGTTTATCATACTTATTTTCGGTTGGTTCATGTTTTCCCCTCCCCATTTTATGCACAAGGTTATTAATATTCATTATCCTTAATTAATATGTATATGTTGTAGAAAGTTCTCCTTATTCGATACCCCATTGGTTCCTCCTCCAAGTCCCTCCTATGTTCCATCCTCATTTGTCCCCTTAGCTGTCACCCTGCCTTTTATCTCTTGCCTTACTGGCTGTATCCCTTATCCCCGCCTGTCCTGCCCTCAGTATATAAGTTTAATCCCCTCATTAAAATTCGGCTCTTCATCCCTGTCCCTCTGTGACCATCAACCTTCATGTGGATTATCACACGAGGAGTCCCCTCTCTCCTTCTTTGCCTCCACCTGCACGCCCCATCACCTGCCCAGAGGAAGCTCCTTTGGGTGGGGGGCTGGTCCTCAAAATCCTTTGTTGCTGCCTCATTGAGGACGCAGCAAGCTGACCCCTGAGCTGTCCTGGGCTTGTGTGTGTTATCTCAGGAACCCCTAATAATGGAATGTAGATTACAGTGATATTAAGGCTTTTGACTCTTGACATCAAGGAAATGAACACTGGGAAGGATAAATAAGTATAGAGAATTTTATTACATATACAACACTTTAAAACCACTAAGTAGAAAATCCTGGGCTGGCTGTATTAAACCTCTCATTCCTTTACTTGTGGAAATGAAGTAATAAAATCTCTTTCAGATAGAAAGCGCACATTAGCTATGCCATAGTGTAGGTAGATAGGAATGAGAGTGAAAATGACCTTAAGTATAAATTCTGCTTCCCAGCATTATGATATGCTGTACTGAAATCAACTGTAGCTTTTGGAAAATGGGATGAAAATCCAAACAGAAAGCAGAATCCTGCAAGTTTGGTTCTAGATACAGGAAGGACAAGATCATATTTTAATCAATAACCAAAGGACTACAGCCTTTCTGCAGTTTTGTTTTGGTTATAAGAACTCTTTTTCTATGTCTTAAAGGGAAGGGAACGTTCTTTGGACTTTCCTTTTTTTTTCCCCCCCCTCTATTATTCATTCCTATTCATAAAATAAGTGGCCCTGATTGAAAATTTTGACATTTATTTCTGGTGTCTCTTGCTGCTTTCCCAGCTCTGAAAATGTCAAATTGCTGATAATGGAATTGGAAGAATTGTAGGTATGAAAGAATACAATTTTGAAAGAACAGCAGATATTCTGAAGACCTTTAAAATCACCCAGCATCTGAATGTCCAACTTGATATCAAGAGTATTTCCCTTTATATCTAGAATCACAAAAGTGTCACATCATATTCTTCTACACAAGATATTTTCTATGTTTGGGACCATCTTGACATGATCAGGTAAAAACCAACAGCAGTAAGAAAATCCTAGGGGCTCTCTACATGATCTCTCTCTTCTGGGAGAGAGGTTTCTGCTTTATGGATCATGATTCAGAGTGTGATATCGTGTTAGTAACTGAAGGAAGTTTACAACGACAGAAATAATAATAGAAAAACACCTTAAAACATCTGACCACTCAGAAAACCTCAGAACTCACTGATCACAAGATGAAAAAATATTCACCAGTGAAGAAGAAAATTCCGCCCCAGGAATATTAAGGAAACATTAAGAACCATCCCAGTCCAAGAGGGCAGTTTTGGGCTAGTGCAGTGGTTTAGCTCCAAGTTACCAGGTTGCTTGGATACAATTATTGCCAAAATCCCAGTAGCTTTTTCTCCAAAAGAGCAGCCAGTGCCGAAGCTCACCGTGCTCACGTGCCCGAGCTGCCAGGCATTTCTTTGTGAAAGCATTCCCAGAGATGCTGTTTCTCATGCTGGGGCTTTGCATCCCACCACAGGAGCCCACTTTTCCACCCACTGCCGGAGGCAGAGCCCTCCAAAGCTTGTGGAGACACCACCTGAAGAAGGACTCCCTCAGTCCCCCATAAAGGTCGTTGGATACACAAGGATAAGAGGATGAAGATTTGACTTTTTCTCTGCCTCAGATGTCGGAGCAGCTGCTTTGAGGCTGTTCTATCCTCTGAAGGAACATTCTGTCTCAGCAAGCGAAGAAAGGAAAAGAGAGATCTTACACCATGATAATTACTTGAGCAAAAATAAACACACATATGGTGTGACATTTTCCTAATGCTCGGATCTTATTTGGAAGCAAATGTATTAATTAAAGGGGGGAGTAGAAAGGGAAAAAACAAACAACAATCTCTGAGTCATGAGAACATGACAAGCTGTCCTTTGAAAATGTTATTTTTATTTGTCATTGACACTGGTGTTAATTTATTAGGTGTAATAGTGTGTGCTTACTTATTTGTTGTTCAAAAGCAACAATTTTCTTCCTCATTGCTTTTTTGTTTCATGTTTCAGTTTTGTTTATTTTTATAGACAGTGCTGAGCTAAGAGGAAAATTCACCCCCGGATAAGGGCCCATATCAATGTCTTTTTGTCCTTGAAGCTCTCAAAAGCTGATGTTAAACTTTCCCTGGTCTCATAAAAGATGTGATTCGGCTTCAGAGGCAGGGCAGATATGAAATTCTCTTTGTTTCTCTTTGATGGTAAAATTCTCTTTCTATTTAAGACATGCTGCCCTTGTTCTTAGGCTTCAAATGAGAACATCTTTGACAATTGTCTTCAAGAATTAGAGGTAGAAATGCAGAGTGCAGTCCAGAAATGGCCATTCCGGGCAAATACTCACAGTGTTGATGAAGCGGCAATTAAGCAGAAACAAATCTTTAAAGACTGAACTTCACACAGAAAAAGAAAAAAGAGAAATGGATAAATCACATGTTTCTTCCCAACTGGGTACATAAACAGGCACTCGAGGAGGTCCCCTGGGGTTTTCTTATTGCTGCTGTTCTTCACATGACTATCCTTCTAGTTGTACAGAAGGGGAAAGCCATATGCCAACCCAGTGAAAACACAGAGATTTTACTACCCACAGCCTTTTATATTTTGCAGGCTTTTATAACTGTTTTTGTAACTATTGGTCCACAATATTAAAATGAAAACCTTTGGAAAGAACATAGTAATAGCTTTTTTTTTTTTAATGTTCTTTAGTAGTTTCCTACTCTCTTCTGTGAGGTTTTTCCTTGTGGAAGTATTTTAATTCCCCAGAAATGTAAAACAGTTCAATTTTATATTTTCCATTTTCTACTTTGCCTCTCTATTTTCATCTGTCTTCTCTTCTTTCTTGAAAGGAAAATAAGGAGATGAAAATAAATAATATTAAACCTGCAGATGCTGGAGGGAAAACCAAAATGCTAAAAAGCTATTTTGTTTTTTATTTAAATATGAAACCCCATTAGTAAATAATGACATTCTAGAGGAGAAATTTCCCTTCAGGAAAGTACAGCTTTAAGCTGAAAATATTTTAATGTAAGCTTTAATCGGTTCTTGAAATAAATGCCATGCTTCAATCTAAAAGAATGTTTGTTTTATTTCCATTTGCTTGTAATTTCAGAAAATGTACTAACTATAAGGCATCGTGAAATAAATCATGATATGTTTCAGTCAATTATATGTTGTAATAAAAACCCTGTAAGTGTTTTGAATCATGGCTGCTGTGTTCTTTCAGAAGATCTCTCAAACTTCTTGCCTAATCTGTGGAGCTGTTCACTCCCAGCACATTTTACAATCTATTCACTCCTGCAGAAGCCATCTGGTTCTCAACTCAGTCTTTCTCACATGCTTGGTTTCTTTTTTCTTCTTCTTCTTCTAAGAATCTTAGGCTAATAAAGACTTTTAAAAATATATAGTTGGTCTGGTTAAAGTACAATGCATGTTCTTTATGGAAAAAAAAATCAGCTGAAACAATTTTTCAGATTTTCAACAGTTGGTTTCTCCCACCCTCCTTTTCAAAAAACCCCCAACAAACCAAAAAACCCCCAATTTTCATTTGCATTTCCCCCCTTTTTCTTCTTTATTCTTTGTATTTTGTTTCCACCCCAGATGGAATATATAGATAAAGATAAAATATAGAGAGAAGCGGTATTTTAGGTGCCTGGAACTTGGTTATTTCCCCACTTGGGTTCTTGGACACTTCTTTAACCTCACTGAACTTCTGCCTGGCCTTGCCAAAAGTGCCAACATCAGCAATGGAAAGGAACAAATTTTCTCTGTATGGGGTTTTTTGGGACAGGAAAGAACTTAGAGCGCCCTGAAAAGGAGAGAAGGAGATTTCCTGGCAAGGAAAATGACAAAGTTGTTGTCGCTTCCTATTCAGCTCAAGATGCCATGAATAGTTCTTGCCGTCTGGATGGGACTTCATGGTTACTCTGGTGGATCATAACAAGTGGGGAATACGTTCTCTTATGCTCCCATTTTTCATTTCCAATCTATTTTTTTCCATTTCTAAACCTAAAACATCCTAGTGGGCACTCTAGAGAGGGTGTGGCAAATCCTCACTCTCACAAAGAAGTACAGTCAAGAGGGAACTAATGCACTTTATGTTAAATACATTGGGTTATCTTTATCTTAGTAAAGAGGAATTGTCAAAAAAAAAAAAAAAGGAAAAAAAAAAAAGCAGCAGCTGAGGAGGAGACTTGGCTCTGAATTTCTTTTCCTACAAAATAAATGGGTGTGATTAAGCTCCATGCTGGGTTACCATCCTACAGAGCTTCCTTTCACTGGGGTACCTGAGATGACAGCACGGTCCGGGCAGAAATAGGAATTATGGGACACAAGCCTTGAAGGAAATACTCAGCTTTACCTGGAACCATACATAGAATTCATCAGCAAGTTGAGAGTGTAAAATCTGCAAATAGGAAGGGCTGGTTGCCAGTCCTTCTAATTGCACCCCTTGTGTGTTGTTCACCCTTGCAATAGCCAACTGCTTAATAACAAAACGCCCTCAGGGCTTTCTACAGTTGATTTTCTTTCCCTGGTGCTGAATTATTTATTACTTTTCCTCCACCTACAGTCCTTCACAGTGTATTTTATCATTTCTATTTTAAAAAGTGTTAAAAAAATCCTCAAAATAAAAAAAAATAGCAATTTGAGAGGTTAACTTGGGGTCTGCCTGTTCTCTCCAATTTCTGTGCCAACTTTCAGCATAAAACTGATGATTTAATATATGTGAAGACATGTCTTTGGATTTCCAATGGAATTTTTAATACTGAATGGAGATTGACAATCGAGGATCAGAAACATGGTTCCAAGAGGCTTTTGTGCTCTTTCTTTCTGTGCTCAGCATAATTTTAACACTATTTTTTTAACATCAGATATAGAGAACACACAGAAGAGTTTAGATTAAATCCAATGACTCTCAGAAATGGAGGATTTTGAACAATTTGACCTTTTGGAAGAAAATTTTGTCAGAGAAAAAGATAAATCCAGATTTGTACATAATCAGGAGACTGACTTCTGTTTTTTCAAACACTTGCTGACAACAGAAGGAGAACCAAGGGGGAAATCTGTTTGCAGGGGCTAAGGGTGTATAAAGGAATAAATGAATTGCACAAGCAATGGCCAGCAGGGAAAGGAGAAACTGCTTTATTTTGTCTGTAATCGAAACTTCAACTCAAGGCACTATCAGCGTGAGGTGATTAGATTGGGGTGATTTAGATCTGCTGTCCAATTTGACCTGTTGCCATAGGGTTAGGAGTAATATGTATAAAAAACCCCACAGGACACTGACAGATGGGTAGCTGGAAATGTTGGCTTAATTGGAACCCATAGCTCTGATATGACAGATAGCATCAAGCCAGAAAGGAGCAGAGGTGTTTGGTCAAAATACCTGCCCCTTACTCAAGCTGTTCACGTTGTCATTCTGGATTTACCTTCCTTTAGGAAGTGAGATTCACAAAGACTTCTCCATTTAAAATATAAGCTGCTCACCTCAGGAGGCTGATCACACATTATTGTATATTTTTAGAGCTCTTACCATCATCTCAAAGCAGTTTTGTTTTCGGATTGAAAAAAGGGCCTGTTTAACTGAAAATTGATTAAACAACAAAAGGAAAATAAATTGCAATGCCAAGTATGAAAAATGACACATGAGTTGCATAACTGCAAAGATGAATAGCTGTGCCCGCGGGCAGGATCATTACAAACAGCATCCTCTAGCTGGTTTCACTGGACTTTGAATTTTCCCTGTACATGACTTAAGATTAATTAAATAAGGCAAAAAATGGTAGCTCTTTGGTATGAATAATTGTCACGTCTGCCAAAAGTAGCCGCTGGAAAAGAATTAATCATCTCTAGTTCAGTTCCTCTTCACCAGCAACTGGCTTTGTTATGAATGAAGTTCATGTGTATCATTGACTTACTCTTCTCAGTGATAATGAAGTCTCCTTCATTCAGACTAACAGATTTCTAAAATTCAATGAGGAAGCAGTATGCTAAAATTACAGCAAGATTGATTTGTGAAGTTTTCTGGAGGTGGTAGATACAGCTTCACTCGAGTACCATCAATCATCTGTAGACGGAGCTTATACACGTTTGTTTGGAAAGATAATGAGGCTTTCCAAAAAGCAGCCATAATGACACTTAGTCTGAGGATCAAATTCAAGAGAGAAACCTGGATAACCTGCATCTCTCAAGGAACAAACACTGAACACTCGAATCAATAAACACATCTACATATTTTGTTGTGCTGCCTGTAAGATGAAGAGACCTCTGTGCAAACCAGAGAGGAAGTGACCTATCCCTAAAATTTGGAGTGTGATTTTTCTCTTCTTGGCTAAACAGTTTTCTAAGGCCACTACGCAGTAAAAAAAAACTAGTGTCAAGAGGTTTTAGTAATATTTGTGGCAGCAGCCTTGATGAGCAAACAGTCCTGTCTTGTCATACAAGGCAGTGCACGTTCAGCAAATGAGAAAAAATAGTACTCATTAGGAAGCTCTACATTGATCCTCAGTACCTGAGCTTTTTATAAGGCCTGAAGAGTGAATTTTGACTTTCTTCAAGATCCATGTTAACCCAAGATATACTAATGCTAATATTCCCACTGGGCATGTAAACATGCATTCTTTTCAGATATTATACCTGAAGTAGTCCTAAAGATCTTCTGCAACAGTGAGTTACGTGTCAGGATTGGCCAATAGTTTAAGGGAAAGACAGCTGATTTATGAAAGGTCATGTAATGTATCTAGTTAACAATACGAGTAAGGTAAAGGCAAATCTTATTCTTGAATGTGCTCACAGGAGAACCTCGTGCCAAGTCCTGGGTGTTACCTTTGAATGTGAACTCCACACAACATCAGACTGCCTGCAATCAGACTGCTGTGTTCAGGGCTTTTTTTGACGCCACTTAAGAACTGGAACAAGAACTTGAGCAGGTGTCACACAGAAGGGATTCTTGAGCTTCTCATTGACTGTAAGTTGGGGAAGACTTTGGTTCTACCTTCCTCAGTTGGCAGAACAACAATCCTCCAGTGTGCATAGCTCTAAACACAAAGCAGAAGAGGTTTTGCTATACCCTGTGCAAGGCAGGAAGATAAATACTTGTTTTAGATTGCAGAAAAAAGGTGTGAGGTTTGCTGAATATTCGGGGACCCTTCTCAACTGCAGTGGTGATGCCACACAAAACCAGGCACTCTGAGTGATGCTGCATAGTCTTCACTGAGGCCTTTCTAATCACTTTAAACAGACCCCTGTCAGGGGTAATTGAAACATCATTATCATGTTCAGAGCAGATGATGATTTAGATGGACACATGGAGATGGTTCCAGAGTAAACAACTTTGTTTTGGCTGAGCAGTTCTGGCCCCTGCCAAGGATGTCTAATTGGGCAATGAGGACACTTCTCCATCGCCTGTGTGGTCTAGAAAACATTTCTGGAATGATGTGGCAACCACTGCACTTTGCCTAAAGAGAGCCATGATCACCCACCTCTCTTTCTCTGTGGTGTGCCTTATGCACTACTGTACTGCCAGGGAGATCAAAAAGGAGTGGAAAAGTACCTCTAGAATTAGTATACCTAAAATCATAGAATCATGGGATAATTTGAGTTGGAAGATCATCTAGTTCCAACCCCCCTGCCATGGAACCTCTCCCACTGAGATCCAGGCTGCTCCAGCACCAGACCCAAGTGGTTTGAGTCTGGCAGGTTCACATTTCCATAAGGTTTTGCCTTAAGCTGCTGTAGCTTTGTCTCTTCCCTTTTCTGAGTGCCTTGAGCTCTGTCCTGCTCTTTCCCTACGCCAGGCAAAAGCTGTCCTTTCTTTGACACAAATCTCAGCTTTCTTGTTTAGTTATACAAAATCTTACCATAAATCTTCAGAAAATGTGTAATAGGAATGAGGGGAAAAGTCGCCATCTCTGATGCAGTTCTCATCAAAGAATAAGTGGCTTTTTAATTAACCCTAAGGAGTTTTAGAAAGACAAGCCAATTTGTCTGTTTTACCATTAGTCTTGTTTCCGTAGCACACTTTGGGTGGCAGATAACAGGTCAGGTTTATTTTAATTAACTTTGGGTCACTAAAAAAAAGACAGACATTTATATCTCGTCCATCTTCTCTAATCTCAGTATCTTTCTCAAGAAGATTTGAATAGTAATAACACGGTAAGCTCTTCAGTTCATTAATTGTTCACGAATGAGAGAAAGAAGAAAAATTTTTAAAAAGGAGTTATGCTTCTTGCACCCTACAAAGCATTCTAGTCCTTTATAATACATGGTTTAATCTGCTCTCAATTAAATAAAACATATTGAAAAAAACTTTTTTCTGAAACGCAATTAATTTCAGATTAAACCTATTTTTATTCTTAGCACCCTAGCATGTGGGGATCATGAACTATGTAATCAGTGAAAGACAGAGAGAGGCACGTAAAGGTCTGAACACTGGATATTAAAAAAAGGGCAGGAGATAGGCCTAGGGAACGGAAGAAAACTCATCCAGTTTTCCACCTGTTATTTTGCAGCCAAATGTTACAGCCGTAAAATTTATGGGAATAGGGATCTCTTTCCACTCCTGGCATATGACATTTAGCACAATGGTGTGCTGATCTGCACAAGAAGATTGCATGGCTATTGGAAGATGACTGCTGCTCTGTTAAAGTAGGCATTTTTCCACCATCATTTTTACCAAATCCCTGAAACACAGAGCTGGGGCAGAAGCAGCAGTTGTTATTATTATTATTATTAGGTAATATAAATGTGTTATCATAAGGTAAAATACTGCATGTTATGGCCGCCACAACACAGGGGAAAATCTTCAAGTGATACTCCTATAAGAGAAAGTTTTCTCATCAGTTTCCAGTCTGACCCATTGGTGTGGTGATGCTGAGTCCCCATAGGATCTTTCACCCCAACTCCAGCAGATGCTGGTTGGAAAATAAATTCATATGTCTCTGAAATTAACAGACTGAACTCCACATCTGCAGACTGAAAATGTGAGGGTCTTCCTTGTAAGGGTCATCTGATCAGGAAATATTTTCTAAATCACTAATCGGTTTACTAACAAGAGCTTATTGTAGAGTCGCATTACCTGTGAACTCTTTGCCATACTTATTGGGTGCACTGGATTAAGCCAAGATGAGTATTTGCTAAACAGTGATTATCCAGTTTTTCTCATTATGTTAACATCCATCTCTCTTCAGGACTGTATATGAGTTCAGAGCCTTTTTTCCCAATGTTACCTGTCTGTCTCAACATTTCTCACCTTCAAAATTTCCCACTACTGCTGTTAGATGGGTTTTGTTCATATGAAACTCATTTTCCTCCCTTTATGAAAAAAATAAACAAGTTTTAAGAAAATTTGAGTCCCACTGCTTGAATTATTCATGGATTTTTTTTCCCCCAGCAATTTATCTACCAGCTCTGTGATTTTCTTCTCATTGTATCTTTAGTTTATACTTTTGGTAATACATAAACAATTCCACAAGTAATAAAGAAACAAGCAGCTGGCTGAGTGCTTTACTTGAGGAAAAAAACCAGACACTGCAAATACGTCCTTTTCAATAAAGCAAAGCAACTGGAGCTGGGTGCAACTGTGACACTGAGTCGAGCACAGCACTCTGAGCTTGCTTCTGATTTTGCTGTGGTACAAATTGTGGGTCTTTCCTTACTCTGGTTCATCTGATTCCTCACCCCGCTTCTCCATACTGGAAATCACGGGAATTAGAGAAGTGGGATCTTCTGTCAAGCCCGGATGATGAACCATAAACATCTAAATCAGTGTTCAGTGGATTTGGACAGAGGCTTTCCAAGTGAGAGGAAAGACTTGAATCGATTTCAGCACACTCTGGAGGGGCTGCCAGCCTCGTTCCCTCAGTCAGCAGGAGAAGCTCAAGCCCTTGCTTGCCTGAGCATGAGGTCTAAGTGCAGAAATAGTGATTTCAGTGCATGTTTTGTCCCTGCCTGACTGGGCTCTGTGTCTGTTCCAATTTCCATGTAAATCACTGGGAATTGCACTCCTAATTGATAGAGAAGACGGGTTAGATTTTAAAGGAGCTTTAAAAGGCTTGGAATCATAGCGGGGAGTCATAGAATATCCTCAGTTGGAAGGAATCAACAAGAATCATTGCATCCAACTCCTGGCTTTGCACAGCACACCCCAAAATCCCACCCTGTGCCCGAGAGGATTGTCCAAACCCTTCTTGAGCTCTGCCAGGCTGGTGCAGTGACCACTGCCCTGGGGAGCCTGTTCAGTGCCCAGCCACCCTCCGGGTGAACTTTTTCCTAAAATCCAACCTAAACCTCTCCTGCCACAAATTCAGGCCATTCCCTCGGGTCCTGTCGCTGTCACCAGAGACTGAGTTCATGTGAGAGCCAGGCCCTGTACCCATCTCCATTTGGTCCCAGACAGCTCTGGGATCATCAACTATGTTATTGTTTTTATTTTTTAAAAAATTAAAGCTCGTATGTGAAAATTTCTCCTTTTAATGCTAAAGGATGAAGCAAAATAGTCCAGAGAATGGAATTCAGTCAAAGGCCTGAACTGCAGAAGCAGGAATGTGTCCCCTTCCCATCTGGAGGCTTAATCGAGACCATTTCAATTATTTAGCTCATGAATGCAGCACCCTTGACATTGCAGTCAACATTTTAATTTCACATGAAATACAGTGCAATTATGGCCTACTGAGAGAAATGACAGCACCGTTTATGTCAGTCAGTAGAAAATTACAATCGGGTGGAACAATTACTGCAGTTTATTTTTGTTTATGAAGAAAATTATGCTTGTGGCTTCTTTCATACCCTGAGTACCTGATGGGCGGCTCATGACAGGAACAAAATCCCACAAAGTAATGCAGAATTATTAAGATAATTTCTCAAAACCACTTCCCCAAGGCAAATGCTAAACTTTTTCCCATTTTTACTTTTTATTTTTAATTTTAACATGACTTTTGGTGGAGAGTAGAATGATAAATTAATGGTATTTATATAGTTTTTAAGGCAAAGTTGGCACTTCCTGGGGATAATAATGCTCTATGAAATACTGCAGTGCTTTGCCTGGGGCTTCGTCTCAACTTTTCACCCATCACATCAGCACCTTGTAGGCTCCCATCAAGGGCATGAAAGTCTTTGTCATGGCATTGACAGTGCCCTTGCTTGTACCAGAAATGTGTCAGGCACTCCAGACAAATATTCCCAGCTTTTTTGCTGTGGGCCTAGGAATCGGGATTCTCAGAGAATAATTGCTAATTTTATAATAATTGTCTTTTTTCTCTGGAACAATAGCTGCTCAATGGCCTATTTACCAAAGGTTTTGAGCAGTTTAAAGGGTTCTCCATAGTTCATCTGATTAACTTTCCTTTTTCCTATTTATTTTAACCTGTTAATTAATTTACAAAAAGAAAGGAGAAAATAAAAGCCAGTAGTACTGCCTGATAAGTACTTGCTTGTTTTCTCAGGGGTTGGTGGAGATTTATTATTAAACAGTTTGAGGTGTAATTATGAACTAAATATAAATATCCGGAATATGAACACACTTAGCTAAACTGGTGATCTCTAAATATTACAACCCTTACACCTCATGTTATTTGTCTACACCTGTCTACCTCACAGGAGTTCTCGTGATTGATGTTAGTTCTTCTTCCAAGGGGTTTTGGAGATGTCTGAGGAACTATCCTGAAGCAGCATAAAAAGTAGAGCTTCTCTTTTTCTTCAGTAATTCAATATTCCTTTGTTTGCTCAGGGATAGGCCAAGTTTATCCTGGTTTTAGCCTAAGATTTGGGAGACACAGCACCTGGCCTCTGCTTCCTTCCCACAATTATGGGGAGATTACAACCCTCTTAAAGATTCAGAATTCACATGGTAACATGGATTTGCAGAACCACCTTTTTAATCATCCCTATTTTAATGATTCTTTTAGTTTTATAGTCTGTTTGAACCACTTAATGCTCTCAGAATTAATTTTTCTGTGGATCTTGGTATTTCCTTCGAGTATTTCTGTGTCTTTGGCTGAACTGTGTCCTCCTTAGCTCTCTACGCAGACAGCTCTGAGCTATGAGAAGTGTTAGCAAAGATGAAGCGGCAAAGCAGAGATGTTTAGAGTCCAGTATGCACATCCATTGATGTGCTTTTAATGTCTCTAATTGAAATTCTGATTTCAGATCTATGCAAAAAAGTTCCCTGATGCATTGAATCAAAGGTGTTCATTGTAGAGATGACCTCTGGGTTGTTCAAAATTGAAAAAAAATCACATACATGTGATGAAAGAAATTGTCCCTTAGAGATGCAATCTGTGAAGAGCTACAAATGATCTAATTAGTAATTTAGTAATCCCTCCTAACACTATGATGCCTGAAGGCAGCGAGGAGCCTTAATTCTTCACACTCAAACTGTGCCTGTTAAGCACTGGAGAAAGAACCACATTCTGGAGAGATGGGATGAGAAACGAGGATTTGAAAGGAACCTCTGGAATCAGGTGTAGACATCCCTTTTTAACTGAGTTTACACAAGTTCCTTTTATGCCAAGCTGTTCTGTGAGAGCACCATCATGTGCTGGTACATCCTGGCTAATTGAACATCAAGCCTATTAACTGAGTAATTTGTCTTTTACAGAGACTTTGCTAATGCACCATTGGGATAGTTTTTCATTATAGATGAATTGTTTTTTCCTTCAAGCACAGGTGAGATGTGTCTCACGTGGTACTGGCAGCCACCATTAACAGGTGCCTTTAAAAATGCTTTATCATTATTACATTATCATAGTTACTTAAAAAAAATAATAATCTCATTAACCTTATTAAAACATCCACTGATGCATGATCATATTTCCTGGCTATGAACTGCCAGGCACTAATGAGTCCTTTGAAAGCTGAAGTTTTACAGCAGGTACCCACTTGTGCTGCCGAAGAATTTATCCAAAAAAATCTTTATTTTCAACCTCATTTCCTTGGATACCTGGCTGTTTCATTTAATAAGCTGTTATGAAGCTTAGCACAGAATCCTTTGCTTCATAAAACAGATGCAGAGTTGTGTTATTCCATGTTGAATGTAAAAATTTCATTTTAAAAGGCTGTTTTTCAAAGCTTTGTTCAGTTCAATTCACCTCGTATTTGTAGCTAATATTCCCCTAAACAGACAAAATGAGTAGAAAAATTTGTAGTTTCTGATTTACATGCAGTTTGCCAGGAGACAGAATTCAGAACAGCACATTCTCCTGTAATATATTCCTTGGGAACCAAGTACCTTCTCATCGCTCACCTGCACTTTTAAAAAATTCATTTAGTGCAGTTGAAATTCCTCAGCTTAGCAGCTCTGGAGACAAACATCCTGTATGCACCCACAGAAAATGGGCTGCCTTAGGCAAAGCAATCCCACTGACTTCTTTGAGTCCTTATTAGCAGAGATGGCTGTTGGGCTCCTTCCCTCATAAAATTGCTTCTTTTATGGCCTTAATTCAGTGAGACCATGGGAATCTGTCCATCCTGCTTCAAGAAGATTTAGAAATTCATCTTTATCCTTTAGAAAATCCAAGCTAAGAGGTTCCTGCCATGGGAATTATTTTGGCAGATCACACCAGAAAGCAGCACTCAAATATTGGGTGGGGTGTGGGTCTCAATGGGTGGGGAGGGAAAGGAAGTTTATGCTCCTAAAAGGATATTGTTTTCAGGGGAGGAAAAACTGGTGAGTCCCACTGGACAGAAGCACAATGTGGCTTTTGGGTTGCTTCCCAAGAGTCTGCTGCCCGCTTCCCATGCTGCCTGGCTCTGTGGGAAGAAGGAAAAATCGGTGGGCACCAGAAGTCTCACTGAGAAGGGGAATTTCAGGCAGCAGCTTGTGAACCAGCCTCAGCCAGGTGTCTGTGGAACCTGGCAAATCCTGATCCCAGCTCCCCAGTGCCCCTGGTGTGGAGCCCAGCTCTGATGCAGACCAAAAGCCAAAGTGCAGGGACATCCTCAAGCAAGGTGTGTGAAAAGCCAGATGACTGGCAAACCTGGGGGTTTGCCTGCCAGCCAGCAGAGAAAGTGCTGGGCAGGTGGGCTGGCAGAAGATCAGGAGGATGGGGATGATAAAGAGCTTCAAGTTATGTTTAGTTTTTTGCAGGAGCCATGGAGAGCACCGCAGGAGCAGCAGAGTGGCAGAGAAACTCAAAGCGAAGAGAATGTTTGTTAATTTTTAATTGAACTCTGGGACAGAAGCCAGGGATCTGACAGAAACAAAGATATGATTCATAAAAGAAAGGCCACAGGTAGTGGGGGATGAATTTCGGGCTCTAAGATGGGTGATAAGCTCTTCTCCAACAACAGAAAATGTGAGGCAAATACATGAGAAACGTATTGCCTGAAAAGAGACATTCATAATAGTGTGTGAACAAAGAGTAAACATCATCATGTTGGAGACATGCTGTGATGTCCTTGATGGCATCAGAAGAATGCACTCAGTGGAGCAGCAGTGGACAAAATATTTGAGCCAGGGCTGGAGTGCCCTTCCTAATGGCAAAGAAATGGAGCATGTGTTTGACAGAGACACTTGTCCCCATTTCCCATCAGAGCAGCCCCTCCCAACAAGACAGAGCTGTGAAGAACAAAATGGATACTAATGTTTTCAAAGAATAAAGGGAGTAAATTGGCTTTTTTTCTCTGGTACCTGCAGCCCGACAAAAAGAAGCTCAGGTTTTTACTCCAGATAGTCCCTGAGCAACTCAGCAGGTATATAGGGAATAACACTGTGACGTCTTCAGCAGTAGGGAAGATGGCTGTGATGGTGCTCAAGCAATGATCTGCTTGAGAAACTGCCATTTTCACAGTTTGTTGAAGAGGTTGTTTGTACCCAAGGTGTTCCAGCCATAGATATCACCACTGCACAGCATGTAATGAAAGGGAATATTGTAAGCAGCTTTTAGACAGGTAATAAATGGATTTTTCATCAGGGAAAAGATGGTAGAAGTACATCCACAGCCTATTGTGGGATTTGGGAAGAGTCAGAGCTGATGGACTGAAATAAGTAACTGGTAACGAAGGCCGTATGTACCACAGGAGAAAAGCTAACAGCAAGGCAAACATGGAATAGCTTAGGTGGGAAAAGACCTTTAAATCATCAAGTCCAACCATTAACCCAGCACTATCACACCTGTTTCCCTGCCCTGTTGGAGGTGCTCCCCAGGGGTTTCTTTTATAGGTATGTGGGAGATTGGCCACAGTTGCTCCTGGCCCTGCCCAGGTCCCATCAGCTGAAATCAAATAGGTTGATCACAATAAGTGTGCTGACATCCATGTTGTGTTTATCCCAGAAGGGAAAAAATGGGCATAAAGATGTCTTGGAACAAAGATATATGTGCCAAACTCATCTGCTCAAAGCAGTTATCTGAGAGCACTGCAGTGCTAAGACACCTAATGACACTGAGGTATAAATCTCTATTGGAGTTAGAAACTGGCAAAAGTAAATTCTAGAAATCCTCATCCTAAAGAGCTCCTGGTGTGATCCCACTTTAACAACTTTACCTGCCTGAAAGTGTTGTGTCTTGTCAAGTCAGTTCAGCTCAGGTTAATATAATAACTCCTGGTTCGGTCCAAGACAATTTTTTTCCCCAATCTTTACATCTATTTTAGAAAGGGATTAATTTCTTGCTGTACTTGCCCAACTTCCTCCATAGACAAAAAAAAAAGCCAGTGTACAGTAAAAGAAAAGCAGTGTTTTATTTTATCCCAAGGATTTAATATTTTCAGGGATTTAATTAGGAGATGATATTGTTAATCTGGAATGGCCATAAGCCATTTATCACTGTGGATGGGAGAGAGTGGCAAACACCACCCCACACCTGAAAATACAAAGACTGTGTTTCCTCCCCAGCTACGAGTGTGTGCCTTGCAAATTGAATGCAAACCAGGGTTGCTGGTTTTATTCAGATTCTCCAGAAGATTTGACATAGTGCAGTGAAGCAAAGTTCAGATCAAGACTGGAAAAAAGTAATAAACAGGTACTAGCACAGGGTGAAGTAGAGAATATGTTCCCTTTCCCCTACAGATTTTAAGGTGACATGTATTAATAGAGTCTCTAGGGAATTAATCTCTAGGTTATTAACCCTTAAAATGATATAGAAAAAAAATAATTTTAAAAGATACCTGAACATAATATATGCTTGAAGAGCATTAGACACATTTTCTTCTGGCCTCAACAGCTATTTCTTCTGAACAACTCTGACATCAAGGAAGCTATTGGAAGATGCATGTTCTGAAAATTCAGGTCAGCTTAAAAGACCACTCTAAGAGCCTCAAGGAGGAAAATACACAGACATTTTTACATTGCCTGGGTAGACAGCTCCCATTCACAGACCTGAGTTAACCAAAGAGGAAAATGGTGAAATCAAAAATATTTTTGTTTAATGTGACATGAGGATCACATGGTCACACTGTAGAAGACACGGAGTTAAATAAGGAGTCTACATGGGCAAAGCTAAGCTATGCTGTATGAACCTCATTTGTTTCCAGTTAAGAGTCACTTATTAAATCCTAGTAAATGAGATTTGGAAGAATTGAGTGTCCAGTGGAGGTTGGGGAGGGTTCCAGGATCAGGTCCCAGCAGTAGAAGCCTGTTCTGAGTTGTTTTCTGATGCAATAACCACTGTGTCTGTCAACTAAAGGAAGTTATTTGATATTTTTAACATCGCTGTAGTTGCACCTTTTCATATTCTCGTGTTGAGTCAGTTTCACTGCCCTGTCTTAAATTTTTAATAGTTTGTCTGTTAAAATATAGAGTATCCAGTTTGTTAAGAACAGAAGTGCAAACTTTGTAAGAGCACCCTGAAAATGAGCTGTCTGGGAACCGAGCTCAAAGCTTAGGGCGATATTTCTCACAACTATTCATTTTGTGAAAAAGAACACCCTGAGCTATTATTCCAGGAAGCAAAAACAGTCTTTTACACAACGAGGTGAAAGCACCTGGCATTAACTCAATTTTCATTTATTCACTGCTTTACAGAACTTGCAACTTCTGACTATTTATAGTACAAAGTATTGACAAGTTTTGAGGAATTTCACTGTCTTTGGTCATGAAGTTCAGCTGCTCCTGACTTACCTGTCATGTTTCTTTGCACAATTCTATTAATTAATGCAGAAGTGTGGAATTAATTAGTCCTACAGTCTTGTCTAACAGTCTCACCTAGTGAGTCTTTCCTGGCTAAGGCGTTTTCTGGGTTGCCAGCCCCTCTCTTGCCTCCAGTCCCTCTCTCTGTGCCAGCACAGGGCTGCTGTTCTCACTCCTCGGTGGGTTGCACCCCTCCTGGGCTGCAGAGAAACCTCCCTGCTCACAGGGACCCACTCCTCAGGGATTTCTGATTGTGTAAACCAAAGGGAGCATTAAAGAGCTGCAGTCAGTGGAGTTATTAATTAGGAACCGTGGTTTAATTATCTGTTGGCTTTGACACTGAAAAGAGAGTAGAACTTCAAAGGAAAGGAAATGAGAAACCTAAAAGACTTTCAGGATGAATTGAAAAGCACCCTTATTCTCCTATTATTATTATTACTGTTATTAACTGTAAAATTAGCCTTTCACATGTCTTTTATAATATAAAATCCTGGTATCTCTAAGAAAATCCTCTGAATGGCCCAGGTGATGTATAGAATGGGCTGTGAAAATGGCATCTCACAAGAAGAATGATGAGGAACCCCAAAAAAGGAATCTTTTATTGATAAATCATTGTCTTGTGGGCTTTTAAATATGCTATATGCAAAACTATGATTTATTAAGCATTTCTGTCTCTAAGCAAGCTCTAGGTGGAGACATTTATCCATAAAATTATTTTCTTTAACAAAGTTTTTGAGATGAACAAACCACTCCCATTTGAAAAAAAATACTTTGAGAACTCATTTTCAGACTCAAGCTTACTACAAAAGTAATATAAATTATTAAGTGATAAAATTTAACACAAATGTGACTAAAAAACCCACTTTGTAAGCGTAAACTAAATCTGTAAATAAATGATATGGTATTAACCTATACACATCTTAAAAAAATGCAGATTAAAAATTATTTTCTTTATATACTCCCTTTTGATTTAAAATGTAACCAGTGTTAAGATCAAACAAATACTCAATTTTCTTTCTTAAAAAAAAATTGGTTTTTTGACTGTCCTTAAAATGTTGTGAAGGCATATTACATTACATTTCTGAGGAAAATTCCCATAGTTATTTAACAAATAATGAGATAGTTGTATTTAGTATGGCCTATGTATATCTTATATTCATATTTATATATATAAATGTATATCTTGCAGTGCTGGGTAAAAACAGATATTAAATTTCATAATTTTGCTAATGACATAGGCAGTTATGAACATAGTGAAGCTCACAGACTCGCAGACAGACAGAGAGACAGACTGACAGACAGACAGACTGACAGACCTGTTTATCAGTGTGCTTTTTGCAGCAATCGTTACTCTTCCCATTAAGTGCAGTAACAAATCTGCTGGATTCAGTGCAAGCACAAAACCAGACTCAATTCCTCTATAATTTCATGCATAGCAGGAGGATTGCCTCCGTTCTGTTCCCACCATTTCAAACCCCCATCTCACAACATTTGGGTCTCTGTGTACTTCCAGCAGCTTGACCAGCCCTTGCTGCAAGACACACAGCCTTGCACTAATGTGCCTAGTTATTTGAGGGGTTTGCTTCTCCCTAAGCCAGGAGATAACAAGGGAATGAAAACGAAATGTGAAACATTCAGTATTTGCACACTGGAGGTGTCAGAGCAGCTCAGAGCAGCAGCCCAGCTCCTCCAGTTCTCTGTCCTTCTTCATCCCCACCAGGACCAGCAGTTCAGGAGAGGCTGGCAGGAGCTCTGTCCCACGGACAGGCAGCAACCTGTGCTGGGCACTTTGTTTGCACCCTTCCTCTGAAGAGCTGTGATCTGTGGAGCACTTAATTTAATTTATCTTCCAGTGCTTGTGTTGCCATTAAACACAGCAACTCCTGAGAGCCTTGTGTGGCTCTGGGTTGACCCTGGCTGGATGCCAAGTCCCCACCAAAGATGCTCCATCACTTCCTTCCTCAGCTGGACAGGGGTGAGGGAAAATAAGGAAGGGCTCTTGGGTCAAATAAAGGGAGGGGGAGATCACTCACCGGTCGCTGTCACAGGAAAAATAGACACGACTGAAGGAAACTAATTTATTACCAATCAAATCAGAGTAGGGTGATGAGAAATAAAACCAAATTTTAAAAACACATCCTTCCCACCCCTCTCTTCTTCACAGGCTCAAATTCACTCCCAAATTCCCTACTTTTTTGCCTCCAGTGGCACAGGGGGATGGGGAATGGGGGCTGTGGTCGCTTCATCACGTGCTGTCTCTGCTGCCCCTCGCCATGGAAACCCAATATACCTTGTTATCCCTACGAATATACCTGGTACTTTCCCTATGGCAACAGCCTTCCCTAGAAAACAATTTCTTGTCTTTCTAACATGCAGTGGGTGAATACAACATACTGTCCAGTTTGACTGTCCTAACATTTCATTTTATTTAATGATCCTGTGTGGTGGGAAGAGAAAGTCATCATGATTAAATATACATAATTCCCTTTTGCATCATTTTCTGCATTACATCTTCATTAATACATATGATGTTTAAAGAGAGAATTATTCCCTCTCCCTTTTTTATTGACTTAAACTCTCCCCTTTTCCTGCAATCTAAAGGAAGGCAGGACCACAAAAACATAAAAAAAAAGCAAGAGAAATCATTGAAAATTCATCCTGTGAGAGATTTGTGTCTGTTGGGCTACTTCACACCTAATATCTGCTTCTTGCTGTGCTGAACTAGAGATGCATGGTTGGTTCTCCCAGTAAAATTCATGTGTGTTGCCCAGTTTTATTCCCCAGCAGGAGACTGCAGTGAGGTCAGACACTGAGCAAGGCCAGACCCATCTGCACTGTGTTTTTTCTGGGAGTTGCTGTTTTTCTTCTTGCTACCTTGAATTATCCACAAAATCGCCCTTCTGACCCCATTCCCCTGCTTCCGTGGGAAGGGGCCCTTGCTCTCCCCTGGTTTGGCTGCAGCTCTGGGCTGTGGGAATGAATACACGGCTTTTGTGCTGCAGATGACGACTGAAAATTCTGGTTTCTGATAGAAATCTTAAAATCCATTACAATGAAGAGGAATCCCCAGGAAAAAAAAATTCTGCCTTAGGAATTTCCTATCTCTCCTGGTCTCAGTCACCTCCGTGCAGGAATTAGTCACCTCTGGGCCTTTTTGATTCCGTGGTCTGAAACCTTCACCATCTTTAAGGGACTTTTCTAAATAAAGAACATGCAAGTTATAAAATGAGCACTCTGTGTGTTACTACACAAATTCATCATGAAAAAATCACTTATGCAGCTGATTTACTCTGCCACTCAAACACTTGAAAGAAACACTTGCAAAGATGGCAAAAGGTTGTAAAATATTTCAGGGAAAAACTTCAAGTAACCCCTTTGTTTTACATTATATAAAATATTTCTTCATTATTTAACTTCACATTTCCTGTTTATAAAAAAAACCCACCAAAACAACCAAACAACCCCCAAAAAATGTAATGCCTAAGCCACTCCCTGGCTTTAAACTCAGCACAGACAGGGCAGGCCTTGCATGTTTTCACCTACCCCAAAATTACCCACAGTAGCTGATAATGAGCAGTGCCAGCACTGACTCTGATAAGGAAAATGAATCCAGAAAGAAAAAAATCAAGTTCAGTTCTCAGGAAGTTGGCAACACCCACACCCAACAATGGGGGAAAAAAGTTAAAAAAAATCACTTCTGTTAAGTCTTAGCATTTTTCAGGCACTGTCGTTTTTATTCCTGGTCGCTGTACTTAGCATTTTAGAAGCAGATTGATATGTGGTTTCAAGATATTTAATAATGGACATTTAAAACTAAAAAATCTCCACTTTACCAGCTTTTCTCTCACCTTCATCTGGATGCAATAACTGTTGTCTCCTGCCTTCAGCACACACGTACTCCACGCTGTTTCATGGGGTTCTCATCAGACTGTTAATTAGTTCTGATATATTAACCCACTAGGCTGTGAAACAAGCCTTGGAGAGAAAACATGCTTTACTTTCCTCTTTACGTTATTTTATAGCAGTAGAACTCCATCAGTTTCCTGGTGTTGCTCCCAATAAACACGAATGAGAGCCGCAGAAGAGTTGAGGTTTGTGAAGAGGAGAGTGGAGCCAGGGCAGCTTGAGAAGAAAGCAGCAAGAGGAGTCACAGAATCACAGAATAGCCTGAGTTGGAAGGGATTCACCAGGATCATCGAGTCCAACTCCTGGCCCTGCACAGAGCAACCTAAAGAATCCCACCATGGACCTGAGAGCATTGTTCAAACACTCCTTGAGCTCTGTCAGCCTTGGTGCTGTGACCACTGTCCTGGGGAGCCTGTTCAGTGCCCAGCCACCCTCTGGGGGAAGAACCTTTTTCTAATATCCAACCTAAACCTCCCCTGACACAGCTTCATGCCACTGAATGAAAGCTGTTGTTATCACCTTTGCCAGTGATAAATACAGACAATTCAGAGAGACATTGATCTTAGCTCCCTTGGAAAGGCTCAGTTTCTTCAGATTTCTCCTCTGTCTTGCAAATCAATCTAATTTTTAAATCTCCATATTAAATAAGAGTACAGCTCTATTCCCAACAGCAATGCGTGTATTTCACTTAATGTATCCTTCATCTTTTCCTGTCTCTTAATTGGAATTGACAGATGCTTCTTGCCCAATTTCTTGGCTCTCCAGTGCACTCACTTCACTGTGCATGTTCATACAAACTCTTAATTACCAGTGTTACTTGAAAATGCATCTCTCTGCCATGCACATGGGTAGGGAGATGCTGTGACTCCATTCAGCATTTCCTTTGTTCAGGCATGGACCCTGGTGCTAAATGGAGTTTGCCAGTGTTTCCATGGAAACCAATCAAAATTCATGAAAGGACTGATTTGACTGGCTCCAACCAGCAATGTTTTACTTCGTCTGAGGGCCCAATAGCAAAAGATATCACTTTCATCTACTTGAGAGAGAGAGTGGATTAAATTGTGGCATCAAGGTTTGATCAGTTATCCAGCTGACTGCAGGGAGTTTTTCTGTTCATCCTTGATGGCAACACCCAGCTCCACAGCTCCATGCAGATCCCAATGCTTCTGGAGCACCTGGAGCAAAGCAGCACAGTGGAGGCGGTCCCAAGTCCTCCCCTTTCCTGCCTCTTTGCCCTCTGTGCAAATTTACAATAAATTCTTATCAGATCATAATATTCCAGCCGAGAGAATTTGGTGCATAATTATTCTGTTCTTACCTACCCTCACTTTACCAGTCTTTTAACACCAAGTCCTGATTTGTATCATTTTTCTTCCAAGTGGAGGAAGAAACTGCATAAAGTTTTATGCCAGACTTTATTTACTGTCTTGTACATTGTTGCAGTAATAAACTCAGCATGATTGCATGCATATATTAATTTAGAGCTTTGAAATGGGACCATTTACATGTATGATGTATCTTCAGTCTGAAGCTTCTTACAGCCAATTCTGTCCGACCCAGAGAAAAGCTGTGTCGTGCAACGATTCAGAAGAACTGCATCCCAAAATTCACTGTAGAGTTCTGCCACTGGATTGGATGAGAAATAACAGCACAGGGAAATGAAAAAGGATGGAGAAGAGGGGACACGGGTTTAACAGAGAGCTCTTCATGAGGACATAGGGAAAGGTCACCTCACTGGCTCTGTGGAGGACCAAATACAGTGAGGAGAACCAATTGTCCCCTGAACCGACGTGATAATTGACCCATGTGGGTCATTCCTGCCCTACACAGCTCTGAAGAGCTAGAGGTACTCCGTTGCTTTGACTAAAATGCTGGAAATAAGCAGCTGAAATCCATTTAAATCTGGTTTATGCACCCAAATCCTGCTTTTTAGCTGGGCTATTAGTCATCTTAACACCAGGTGAAGAGCTATTTGTTATTTAAATAGCTTAAACTCCTTGTAAAATAGCGTGTCTGCCTCTATATTTCTTTCTCTTAATCTGCAGTTCTCACCTTTACATTCATGGTTTTTTGGCTATAAAAGGAGCTGCACACAAACATCACTTTAAAGTTTAGAAAAGTTTGCACTTTGGTCCCACTGTGATGCAACACACTTTCAAAGAATGTGCCTTCACTCCCACAGCAAAGGCATATCCATTTTTTGTAGTCAAAGGACCTTTAAAGAAATTTCCTTTAATAAGGGTATACACTACGGAGTTCAGACAGAAAGAAAGGGACCCTTAGGAAAATTTATTGCTGGAATAATGGGAAAATGCCAAGACTAACTCGTCCACAGGGTAAAAATATACCACCTTTGTCCCAGTTCTGCGAACATATTGGTGAATAACTCAGCGTGGGGGGATGACCCCACTCAAGACACTGGGATAAAAGTGATGTTTGAAGAAATAATCCCAGTTATGAGCCCTTGGAGAATCAGAGCACGTTGGCTAAAGAGGGTCTGGTTATTTTGTCATGTTTCAAAGCACTTACTGAGCTTTGTCAACACTGCTAAAGCAGGGGGATACAGTTACAAGTTTTCAAGTATAGTCCATGTTTCTTGGTGTATGGGTGGTACCGTACAGGGGCAAAAAGAAATGTGCACCCAAGACAGGATGGGCAGGTGAAGGGAGGGGATTCTGCCCCTCTGCCCTCCTCAGGTGAGACCCCACCTGCAGAGCTGTGTCCAGCTCTGGGGTCCCAGCACAGGAAGGACGTGGAGCTGCTGGAGTGAGTCCAGAGGAGGCACCAAGGTGATCAGAGGGATGGAGCAGCTCTGCTATGAGGAAAAGCTGAGAGAGATGGGATTGTTCAGCCTGAAGAAAAAAAGGCTTTGGGGTGACCTCATTGTGGCCTCCCAGTGCCTGAAGGGAACCCACAAGAGAGATGGGGCAAGAGTATTTACGAGAGCCTGGGGTGACAGGACGAGGGGGGATGGCTTCAAACTGAAAGAGGGCAGGGTTAGACTGGATATTAGGAAAAATGTTCTCTGTGAGGGTGGTAAGGCCCTGGCACAGGGTGTCCAAAGAAGTTGTGACTGCCCCATCCCTGGAAGTGTCCAAGGTCGGGTTGGAGGGGCTTGGAGCAACCTGGATAGCGGAAGGTGTCCCTGCCCATGGAATGACACGGTTTTTAAAATCCTTTCCAACCCAAACCAGCCTCTGATTCTTTGATTCTGTGAGTACAACACGGGTCAAAGCACACTTGGATTTACTGGGATGGGGAATGGGGTTGGGCCACGGACCACTCTGTTGGCTCAAAACCTCTGTCTCCATCACTAAAGTGGCGAATGAACAACTAACCTGTCTCTGCGAGAAAATCTCATGAAAAGCACGCCTGGTCTGCCTCAACCTGTACTGAATGGAAACTTAAAAACAGATCAGCACCTTATACATTCTCACAATGCCTAAAAAATGCAGTCCTAAATTCTTCTGTACCTCTAACTGTTATACAGGTTATATTCTACTGCTTATATTTGTCATATAATAAATACAAAACCATACTTCCTGGTCAGTGGGCACAGAGTTTGTTAATTTATTTGTTTCTTTAGCATGTTTATTGCTGTTTGATGTTTTGTTTTAAAAATTTGTATTGATAGGCATCACTTGCAAAAATGAGTTTTGATAATATAGATGACTAAACTTTCCAGCTTTTGGAACAGCAATGAAAATAGAAGAAGGAGTAGTAATTTCAGAGAAAAAACCCCTTCATTTTAGAAGCAAAGGCAGTCAGCGCTAATGGCTTCAAAATATTTTCCTTCTACAATTAATAACCCAGTGACATGGATCTTTTCAGGCTATTACTGAAGAGCTGTGTGTTTGATACCACTGGCGTCACTTTAACAAATTGTTGTATGAAATAGCCCTTCAGAGCTTTTGTTGATTGATAACTGAGTTAAAGAAACTTCCTTTTGTAGGAAAAAGAGAGTGAGGTGGAGGGATGCAAATGACTTCTAACTGCAGATCAGAAAAGGGCCACTCCGTCATTCTGTCTGTGGCTTGTCAACATAAATTTCAGTAACTGTTCTTAAGAAAAAAAAGAAAGGAAGAAAGGAAGAAAATGAAGGACTGAGAGTGACATTTTAAACATCAATATTTCAAATAAGTTCCCACATAGTTTACACAGCAGGCTTAAGTTTTGCATAAATTAACAGAGAGAACTTTTTTTCGAACTCGTGATAGCATTGACTGATCTTCTCCAACAACTGCTGCGCATCATTTCTTCTTTCAAGATTCCCCCAATGCGAAAACCATTGTAGCTATTATTTTTTTTCTTTTTATGCTTTGATTTTCCTCCCCCTTCTAGCACTAGGACTCAGCTGCTGCTTTACAGACTTATGGCAGGGCACAGGTTTATGTGCTTACAGCAAGTTCAGCTCCATAAACCTGTTCTGGAGAGCAGAACCTATAAATGCTGACCTGCACAGACCACTGTGGGTTATGCCTCTGTCATATTTACTGGGCAAGGTGGAGATGAATCATTAAAGCAATGTCTGTAGGGAAAGGAAGAAGGTTTTGTCTTTCAAATCCTCTTGTAGGGAAAGGACAGCTCACCTGGAGCAAGATTAAGTCAATACAGAAGGTTTCACCTCTGAAATAATGTTAAAATTTCAGGCCTGATACAACATGCTTGGATATTCTCGGCTTTAATTTAGAACACATTTCTAGATGCTAAAATTATTTAATTTCCAGAAGATGAAAAATATCCCAGTCAGAATAAAAGCCTTTGAAAAATCTTATTATTTAACTCTAAAGACAGGAAACAAGCATTAAATATAGACATTACCAAGCATTTAAGCAGCATGAGAATTCACTTTCGTTCCTTATGGAGTAGGTCATCTTTAACAGCTGGAGAGGAAAGCAAACAAGGAGGCAGAATTTGAGAAAAAGCTGATTTAAATAATCTCAGTGTATAATTTTAGCCAGTAGAAGAGACACCTTCAAGATTTCTCCTGCTTTGGACAAAGCTATTACCAAAGAATACTCCAGGTCTGTGTATTTCTGCCCACTAGAACTTCACAGTTCAGTAATTACGAGACACAAAGCTGAAGAAAAAGAACTGTGCTTATAACAGGTATGACCTATGGCTAAAGCACAAAAGCTGCCTGCCTGAAAGACTGGGAGGAAGTTTTAAAGTGAACACAGGCTGGGTTTTTTAATCTCTGTGATGAAATGATTGTTTCATTTAAAAGCTGCATTGCGGGCAGGCCGAGAGGACTGTGTATTTAAGGTTGCCTGACACTTTCCATTACAAGGACCTGTTTTCAGACACTCATACCTTTGACAAATGTGAACTGTTTGGACTGAAATATCTCATGCCAGGTGTCTGCCTCAGAATTAATTCTGTGAGGAAGTTATGTCAAGGAAAGTTTAATGTTTTTCAAGTATAAGGTGAGGAAAAAATACTGTGCTTTGTTCTTAGTTAAAATAGGGACAATTTTTTTTAACTCCTAAGAAGAAAGACATCCATCTTGCAGAAGAGTTACTCAGAGTTTCTAGCGAGGTCTTTTCTGTGTATCAGTGTTTTGTCATCATCCACTTAAAAGTAGTTATTGTGTCTTTTTAAAGTCACAGTTTGAGATGGACTTGCAAAAAAAGCAGCTGCCAAAATATCCACATAGAGCGTACTCCTGCTGAGAATTGCTGTTGACTGGGAAATAATATCCTGAAATTTTAGTCTTAGATTGATTTTGAGTCAAGAAGGACATAGAAAGTATTTTTCCAGCCTGGTTCTGTCACTACACTGAGGTCCAGGAGTATCATTGCCATGGTTTAGAAATGGTATTCTCCAATTTAGTGCACAGAAAGTTTGACTTGCTTTAATTCTGGTATTTCTTATTACTTGGGGGTTGCTTTTTTACTATTATGGGTTTTCTTAAATCCAGTTGTGGGAATATGTTGTACAGTATCTGTCTGTTCATCCCTCAGTCCATCCACCCATCCATGAAGGGCATGAAGTGTCCTCTGTTCTGGCCAGTTTCTAGCTTATTTAGCTTTATCTGTGCAACAATATAGTGTCAGTTTGATCTTAATGAAATATTTTGCTCTTCTGCCAACCCCAAATTGTATATCCAGGGATGGTCGATATCTCTGCAGGATTTTTCCAATTCCTTTTGCTGAGACAACTGCCCTGGAAAGGCAGCAGTGTGGGCGGAGTCAGATCAGATGGATGCAGAGGCTCTGTGGCTCACATTTGAATGGACCTTGTACCACTCACTGGGCCAAGTGATGCAAAAGAATTTAAATTTTCTTGTCTTGCTCCTGCAATGGGTGCTCAATCTGCTTCTGCAGTGGTGCTGTGAACCTGAACCTCTGACAGGAATGGGTAAAAAAAAGCGTCTTCATTTGGTGTTCAGGGTCTTCAGATCACCACAGAACTCTGTGTGAAAGAAGATTTTGGGAACTTATTTTCACATTTGATATTTTTTTTAATGTGTGGTTGGCTAAACGTCAGTGAAAAATATCTCAGGTAGGATTGATCCCATATCACAGGTCAAAAGGACAGGTTCATTCATCTTCCAAGAGCTCTTCCAGCCCTATTCCTTGAGATTTTCAGGTTCAGTGACCAACATTTGCGTTGAATTTACATTGAATTTACATGGTGCTATGGGATATGCTTTTACAGAATGGATTAGGTTCCTTGTATGGAATTATGTCAAAATTAAGACACAGATATCTGCAGATAAACTATTTGCCTCAACTTTCATTATGACTGCCAGAGCCCTGGAGAGGGATTCAGGTGACTGAAAATAAGTGCCTACTGCTGTTTTAGATATCCTGAAGTACTCAGTGATTTGTTTTGAAGTCCAGTAGATGTACAGGTGTCACTTTGCTATTTCAATTTTGAAAATGCAGTTTTAACTGTTTTAATTCTGCCATGCTGATATGGTTATAATTAATCCAGCCCATTCAGGAAAATCCTAATGCTTTTAATTTACAAATATTTTGTTCTCAAGAGGGTATCTTTTATTCAGACCACTTTGTGGCCAGAAATATTTTGTGGTTAAGCTTATGGAGGATTTCTCTTGGGAATTTTTCCTTTGTAGGGCTAAAATTCTTTGAAATATTTCAGTTTCATTTTTCTATTTCTTTCATCTTTCTATTAAGAAATATTAATGGAATGACTACTTTGTTACTTTTTTTTTCCTCTAAAAGTAAACAAAAAACTTTCTATTCCTTCCTTTATAAAATGTAAATAGGCTAAAATAAATAAGGAGCAGAGTGCCTTTGCAGATTGGTCTTTTTGAGTTTAAATGTCCCAATTAAAACCTAGTGCTTGCTTCAAAACATCTGGTGAGTTTATGAGAATTCATATATTCCAGAGATATGACAATTCGTATGTACGTATTTTATTGCACTGTTCCTGTGAAATACAATGTAGACAGAAATATGGCCCCCTTGCCTCAGCAGGCTTGACAAAAGAGAAAAATAGGGCCACAAAAATTTCAAACAGGCTTGGAAATTTATCTGATCTGTGGAAGGTAGACCTAAGAGGAAGACAGACGTCCTGTGAGGTGATTTATACCCAAGTTTTTAAAGATACATAGATATTGGTCTTTGCAGCAGGAGTGAAGCTCAGTTCTGGTTCCTGGTGTATGAACTCCATAAGCATTTTGACCTGGAGGTGTGCAAAGAGGTCTCTTGGTGGCCAGATCTGGTGTTCAGAGGTGGGACACATGGACTGGTGCATCCCAGGGGTGAAGACACCAGTGAATTTGGTCCCTTGCTTGCTGTTCTGGGTTTCCAGTTCAAGATGAGTCCTACTGCTTTCTCCCTCAGTCACAGGGAACAAAGGGGTGGGGCTGTAGCCTTTGGTGACCTCACAGCTGTTGATGTGCAAATATTTAGGCTGAGTTTTCTGGGCAGTGTAAGAGGGAAAATTCCCGAGCTGCTGGTCCTTTCCGGAGCCTCTCAGGTTCTCAGGAAACAGCTCTGAGAGTACGTGGAAGGAGAAGGTCAGGACAGCACCAGAGGGTGCAGGTGGCCTCTGGGCCAGGGGAGGCTGGGACACCTCCTGAGCTGGGATGGGCGCAGCCTGCTCACATTTTGTGATGGACACCTGAGAATTTCTGTGTGTTTCACCCCAGGCTCCTCTCCTCAGAGAGGAGATTTCCTGGGCACAATTACACTCTTCAGATCAGACACTCGGGAACTGTCAAGGATGCTGAGGAAGCACTGAATTTTAGGTAACCTTTAGCTGGTCACTGAAGTGTGGTCAGTCTTGGTTGTGGGATCTGAGTGCCTGAGGTGTGGGAACTGGCTTCAGTCTTGGTCCCATTTCCTGTGGTTTGGAGCCTGTTCTCTGTCACTGCCTTTCTCTACAACTATAAACAAGTAAATTCACCCTCCTGGGTCCCTTTGTCCCCAGCCCTTTTCTCTGCCATAATAACTCTTCTGAGGCAGAGGCAGCCTGGCTCTGTGTGAGATGTGGAAAAGAAGGTCAGGGGCTCATTTGGTGCTCTGGGAACCCTGGTGTGACAAGGGAATCCCAACCCCTTACAGCCCCATGTTATCATGCTTAATGCAAAATGCTTTAGCATTAGAATTTGATGGAAAACTCTGACTGCTGTGGTGCACTTGGGAAACCACAAAATACCTTGGGATTCTTGTAGTCAATCTCTGCAGACTCCTAAGTATCCATTTGCCCTAAATTTCATGTGCTACATACCCAGAACTAATTTTTTTTTCTGCATTTAATTCTGCCATGATTCAAAGCTCTAAAATGTAACGCATTACAATTAGCCATTCCCACATCCCCAAAAGGTAAAACAAATTTCTGTCTTTAAAAAATTATTATTGCATCATTTTTCCAATAAACCCAGAGAACTTAGAAAGAATGATAAATTAGTAAAAATGATCCTTTGGGTACATTTTTAACCCTACCCAGCTTATAAATAGGTTGCATTAAAAAAACAAACAACCCCTGAAGTGCATTTTAGTAAGTAAAATAAAACTATTCAGATTTATTGCAGCTCAAGAAACAACAAACAAGCCAGCAGAAAAATAAAAGTAAAGAGTTTTACAACGTAACGAATGGCAATGTAGGAGCTATTATTTGTATGAAACTTGTTTAAAAATCAGCCTGCTGTTAGCAAGCTATATAACATTTTTCTACAATGTACTACTTCCCAATTTTGAATTTTTTTAATGAATGGGGGAATTACTGTTATTTCCTAAAGCACTCTGATCAAGAATTGTTATACTGAGGCATCCAGCTGACTTACTAGCTTGAAAACCAGAATGCAGGGAAGGAAAGGGAAAGCAAAAAGGAATCAATGGGTGCTAAATAACCCCAGCTGAAAAGAAAGCACATATCACAGATGCATTTAAGCATGGCATGTCCAGGAGTAGTAGGAATTAGCATAACTGCTGCCATGGAAATCAGCAAGGGTTTAATCATCAAGTTCTACGGGTGATGACTCAGAAAAACACTGAGTGCTTTTGAAAAATCTCGCTCCAATAATTTGACTTTTCCTTTTTTTTTTTTTTCTATGACTTGATAGTATTATGAGAAGGGGAAAAGAATAAAAGGCTGTGCTCCATTTTGTCACATCTGGCGTAGTGATAAATCCAGTCATGCAGTGATCTCTGTGCACCATTACAGAGTTGGAATTTGCTGACTGAGAACACCAAACACTTGAGGGGTTACAGATCTGAGCTGCATGACATTTTTGATTTGGTGAGTGAACTGCTTTGACACTTCTGAAATACTCTGTCAGTTCTATTTCATTCAAAACCACATGGATGGTTCAACCCTAAATCGTAAGTGGTTTAGGCTGTCCCAAAACTGCACTTTCAATGAGTAAGTGACTTGTCCTTCCCAAAATCTCCACATTTGCAGCTTGTAGTAAGAGCTGGAAGAAACATGCAGCTCCATAGCTCGTGTTAGTCCAATGGAAGCCAAATGGCAAATCACTGCCTTTTGATCAGCCCTGACTGACAGAGATGGCAAAGCTGACAGTGAATGCTGACAGAATAAGTCAGCACATGGCAGGTTTTAAACTGAGTGTATGAAGGAAGGAGTGAACCGAACTGAGAACAGAACTTTTTTTTCACAGTCTTTCCACTATGAAACTGCACCGTGTCAAGATAATTGAAAAAATGCTGATTTTTTTTTCCCTGCTCTCTGGAACAGAAATATGAAGCTTTTAATGAAAAAATTAGTATAATATTATTACGTTCCATAAAACAATTTAAAGCAGACAGAAAAGAAAGCCAACTCTTTGTAAAACACATTGATTTAAAATATGAAAGGAATATGTGAGGGCGGGGGAAAGGAACATGGCTTGTTGGTAATTACTGAAACACCTTTGATTTGTGTAGCCAATAAACCAGAATGAAATAGATGAGATGCTTTAGATAACGTAAGACAGGTCTTGTCCCTATAGCCTGACAACAGATCAAGAAAAAGTGGTTATGTTCTATTATGTCCCATTTGAGGTACCATTTCTGTCTCTAATGCTTTCCTATTGTTTATTTCTGTTCATCACTGGAGTGATTTCATTCTTGAAACATATGTATATTTTACAAAGCAGGTAAATAAAATTAGTAACTTTTTGCCAGGAGAAAGGTCTGGCATTTGGATTGTGAATGAAATTTGTGCATTTCAGCACAAAAAAAAATTTCTTCTTTCAGTGACTTCGGTTTCTTCTCATCTCCAGCACTTGGACCCAAGTCCTTTCAACAATGGTTATTTTTCTTGTTGTTCTGCTGAGTTTCTCTGCTTTGCTCTCCAAGTTTTGTGCTAGTGGAAAGAGAACATTAGTGATGTTGACCTTCCACTTAACTCTGATGAATGAAAAAGGCATCAGATATAATCTACTACTTACCAACGTCTGCACTGCACATGTTGAAGAGGTAACTGAGTAGCCTCCCAGGAAGGACAGGATGAAGTTGGCATCCTTCACCCCTGAGAGAGAGTAGCTATTACAGGACGAGTAAATACTCTCATCTTGCTTTCAGAGCCCCCATTATCCTGATCTGCCTCATGTGCCTCAGACAGAAGAAGACACGAGTTCACATTTCGAGGTGTTTGTACAACATCTTAAAAAGAAGGGGAAAAAGATCCCTTTGATTTTAGCTAGTAAATGCAGACTTTCACTTCTCCTTTCTGTAGAGAAAAGAGTCGCTGTCAAATTTGACTCCAGAGGTTTGTATGGAACAAAAGCTTGGGTAACCTGGCATCTCTTTCTTTTCTATTTTTAGTGACAGTTTAAAAAGGAAATTCCTAAAAGCGGATTTTCATTCTTTCTCCTCAGGGTACATCAAACTCAGCAGGTGGCAATATAAACTTTACCAGCTGACACAATGATTCTCACCCACACCACTGGAAGAACGATTCCTGAGGGGAAAAATAAAGTTAACTTTTAAAACTACACTTATCTGATATGATCAGAGAAGAGAAAACCGAAGTCAGCAATTGCACAAATACTTTAAGGCATTCATTCCATACACTTGTCTTCGAAACTTAATTGCTCTGGTTTCCCACTGGAGTCAGTGCATGAAGGAATGGTTCCTCAGATGGTCTTTTGTGTTCAGATCTTGTGCTTGTCTTCATCCATCTCAGTGACGGATCTCAGATCTTCAGATCCCAGTGATGACAAGGTCTCAAAATTTTAAAGTCTAGAGTAATTATTCATTTATTACTAATCCCTCTTGCACCTTTGCCAACAAAGACACCTTTAACGAAGGAACGTCTGAGATGGGCCAGGCAGTGGTTAGAGTGACCTTAGTACTGATTGCCAGTTTCATCAAGCACCTTTTGACTCTTGTGAAAGCTTTCTGCTCTGTTTCTCACTCTGTCCTATGCTATTCTCACTCTTAATGCCTTCTATTCTCTTCCCAGCTCTGTTCTTCTCCACACTCTTCCTCACCAAATATGATCTCTCTCCTTCTCCTCACATTGTCTCTTCCACTTCTCACATCTTCTCTGCTCTTCAGAGCACATGCTGCAGTTACATATTAAATAAACACTGTACTAGTTCAAAAGCAAACCTGTGGGAGATCCCAAACCAGAATTACACTTTTAATAGGAAAATTAAGATAAAGGCAGTAATACAGAAACACTGACAGAGTCAGGATACAACCTGACACCCTGTTAGTCAGGGTGGTGGTAGCAGTCCGATTCAATGGTGGCTGCAGTCCTCTTGAAGTGATAGATGTGGTTCTGTTGAAGCAGTGATCCTGTAGAAGGGTCTGGTCTTCCTCTGGAGGTCCCGTGGTGGTTATGTAGCTCTTGTCCTCCAGGAATTCAGTAGGCAAGGTTGGCTGTGGTGTTCCAAACCTCAGATTATATCCAGGCAGGAATGCTTGGTTCCTCCCCCTGTGTGGAGCATCTCACAATGGGATGATGTAATTTTATCCGTCATGCAGTGAGACTTGGTGGCCCATTAACAGAAGATATTCCCTGGAGGGAGTTATCAGGGATGTGTCAGGGAAGAGACAAAGAACACTGCCCCACCTGGATTTAACAGTTTATGAAGATGGTGATAGAATACATACTTTCGGTTACATCTAACATTGTAACCTAAGATAAACACGAATAATACATAAATACTGGAATTAAAGAGATACATTTTTATTCCCAATATCAGTGCCCTGTAGCACACTCATGATTTGAAATCCCTGCCCCTGGCAGCTTTATTTGCATGATAGCTCTGTCCCCAGTGTGGTTTGTCCGTTGTGAAGCAATTCAGGCATGGAGAAACCCTTGTTGCACTATTTGTACAGTTGGGACTTGAAGCCTGTCTGCTCTCAGCTGTCACATTTATAATAATCTTTAAGAGCTTTTGTTCCAGCAACAGGGACCACAGGTTTCCAGGGGACTTGCAAAGAAGTGAGCACGTTAGGTGAGGGAGCGTGATGGTTCATACACACTCTTACCTGATGGCAATAATTTACTGTAATCCCCTTTTGTAACAGGCCAGACTAAAACCAGGATCAGATTTGGTGCAGGTAACAAGGATTCAGGAAAATAATTCACCCACCTCCATCGGCGCATGGCAGCTTGTGAAACTGTTGATATCTCATTCTGTGCAAATCCTCTGAAAACATGGTCCAGTTTGCTCTTGCTCTTTATCTAAAACTGCTACTAGGTAAGGAATTAAATAGTCAATACCTCAGATGGGGAGTTCGGAAGCTTGAGTTCGATTACTGAACAGACATTTCTTGAGTGACCTTGGGTAAATTACAAATTGACCTGTGGTTCTGGTTATTTATTGCTAGACCTCCTATGGGGGAAACTCCATGAAATACCAGGATTCTGTAGCAAGAACGGCTGCACGAATACTCTAAAGAGAAATGAAGTTGCAGCACACGATGTTTTCATTCATAGGTTGTCAATTTTGAATTACCTCAGAATATTGTCTGTGCTGGGGAGGGAACCCTGGTGATCCACATCATATCAAGCTGTGCAAAATAAATTCCCAGTTAAAGGGTATCAAGTCCTACCTCATTTTTCACACCACATCACTTTTGTGCAAACACTTAGAAATATAACTTTAATATCACTTTAATGGAAGCCAAATAATGTGCCCTTTCCATTCAATGGAAGATTAACCCTGGAAAAAAATAATTTACCGCCCATTGTTTTTGCCTTTTAAGTTAATGGAGCTTTTCAATTAATAACAATAAAGTAGGCTTTTACACAGAATATTAATTTCATACAAGCAATAGCCTCACCTTTTTTGTTCAGTTCAGTGTCATAATTTTCTTCTAACTCTCTCCTAACTCAAGGATGTTATTAGGAGGTATTGATGGCTGGCTATTGCTCATCTGTTGTATCTACAGTCAGTCACAGACCATTGTTGTAAAACTCCTAATGGCTTGGAAAGTGCTTTCTGGAGCAGAAAGAACTCAGTGTAAATTGCAAATCTCTGTGTGTATTTCCCAAGTGTCTGCACTTACAATGCCTTTAGTAGATGCAGGAGATTTACACAGGCAGACAGTGACAGGACAAGGGGGAATGGGTTTGAACTAAAGAGGAGAGATGCAGATTGGATGTCGGGAAGGAGTTCTTTGCTCAGTGATGAGGCCCTGGCACAGGCTGCCCAGAGAAACTGTGGCTTCCCCATCCCTGGAATTGTCCAAGGCCAATTGGATGGGGCTCTGAATAGCCTGATCTAGTGGGTGGCATCTCTGCCCATGGCAGGGGGTTGGAACTGGATGATCTTCAGGGTCCATTCCAACCTAAGCATTTCGATGGTTCTGTGAAATACCAGAGACCAGAGCACTTCAGCAGACACTGGTGGTTTCCAATGTCCTCGTGGCTCTGAGTTTCACCCATTTCTGGTTCAGTGCATCAGGATCTCCTCAGCAATCCTATTTTGTATACCAGAGATGTAGAGCAAAACAGACCATGCTGCCAAAGAACGAGGCACCTCTTCTCAGTAACTCCTGACATGAAATGATGCAAAGGAAGCAGATTTGGTTCTGTTCCACCCACTGCTGTCAAGAAAATCTCTTCCCCTGACCTTGGCTTTCAAGCCATGAAATAAAAAAAGGTCTTTACACAATGCCATGAACCCATTTCTGGGTTTTGGATATAGATGGCTCCCAAAGGGAATGTCAGCCAGTGAGTCCTCTCACTGAACAAATATTTAATTCTGCAGTCCAGGGTGACCATGAGCACATGTTATTGAGCCGTTCTAACCTCACTGCAGGAACAGACCTGACATGTCCTGGCTGTAGGGTCTGGTGTGCTCCTAATGCCCTTCCCTGCTCTGGCTCGTGTCGAGGTTTCCTGAGGTGCACCTTGTCGCTGCGCTTAGGTTTTCTAGCAAGGGACTAGGTGAAAAGGGGATGGTATCTATTGAATCACCTTGACATTGTGTCAAGACCCAAACAAACTATGAGTCCTAACTCAGGAACTGCTGGAAGCGTTATGGATAAGAACTACCCTGCAATGAAGGCACAAACATTGCGCTCAATTTTTTATTATCTCTTTGCTCCTGAACAAGGAGCTGGTACTGCCAGTCTATTTTAATTAGGGAGCTTCTATCTCTTGATTTAGCCACGCTGTCATGTCTTCTGCCAGTTCACTTGCCTCAGAACGCCAGGAATTTGTCATGTACTGAGCATCTCTCTGTGTCGGCTCAAGGGCTCAGGTCCATCTGAACTTAAGCCAGAAGAAATTTTGAAGCTGGTTTAAAGCTGCTCATCTCCACAGTCATTGAGAAGGGATTCACTTACAGTGGATGACTCATTCCAGTTGTCTCAGGCATTCATTTTTTGGGCATGTTGGAGTGCCCTGTGGAAATCTCTTACTTCTACTGTCCACAGGGCATCTATTTAAATAACATCTCCTGTGAACTTGAGGTAGTTGCCCAGATCCCCATAAGAGATATAATATTCATCTCCTGTGGAGACACAGGGCAGACAAACCAACTCCCTGATTTCACATGGGGAAATTTCTGAGCAGGTTTAATTTCAAACTGAATCTCACCCTCTTGTCTTAACCATTAGTGGGCTGAAGGCAGGTGACCTATGCAAGGTCACCTTTACAGGAATTTAGAATTGTTATCCTACTTTATTTTTGGGCATGTTGCAAGTCAGAAGGTGATACCAGAAACAAGACCTCACACATCAGAATTCTCATACATCTTGCATCATACCCCAAAAAGAGCAGAGTTTATATTATAGAGGACAGAAATTATTTAAAGGCAAATTTCAGATCCTACAGTACCGGGAGTAGGTGGTCTTGGTAATGGGAGGCTCTGGGAGAAGCCTCTGTGAGAAGAAGTCAAGGGCTGCCCTGTGGCAGACACTACAGCCCGTGGACCTGCTGTGGGACAAAGCTGAGCCCATCAGGGAATTTTGTGGTGCCTCTCTAGAAATGTATTTGAATAAGAGCAGAAAACACTGGGACAGTGGGAGGGAATCACAGAGAAACAACAGAGGGAACACCGAGGTCAGAGCAGCAGGAGATGCTTCAGGGTGGGGCAGATATCCCTGAAGGGGCTGCAGCCCCTGTGGATATGAGGGGCAGAGCAGGGGAAGAGTGAGAGGAAGGAGCAACACAAATTGTGGCAGCACAGCTGAAGGACCAAAAAGATATCCTAGAGAATTTCCGATTCCACTAGATGCTTTCCAGTGTGCACCTCAGTTAATTATTGACAGTCTATGCGCAGGAGTCTTAGAATCAGACAGGGGCCAATTCAAAGCAGCAACACTGACTCTCTTGGAACTGCAAGGAAACATGATAAGGACTGGTCTATTTAAAAAAAAAATATGTTACTGGGGAGCCAGGCCTTTGAATGTTTTCGTAAGCAAAGGTTTCAAGCCTAATGGCAAATTAATAAAAGCAGAATCTAACTTAAATCTGACAGGATTTAAACTGAAGCAGTTGCCATAGTAACTTTGCTGTTGACAAGCAATGCTTAAAAAATTTCCTGTGAATTCGAAGCACTGTTTGGTGCTGCTGAGAGGTACACAACGAAATGATTCCATTAAATGTCCCCTGGAGGAAGCACTCAAGTGCTTGGATGCATCTCAACTATGAGCACACACTCCACACAGCCAGGTACATTACTGACCTTTCGGGTATCACAGGAGATTAGAGGATGTGTCAATCCATGACCAATTTAAAAAAAAAAAAAATCTAATAAAAAAAAGAAGACGTGTGAGCTTGAAGCATTAACTCCTGCAATGTGTTGGGGCTATAATCACTTTATCTTACAATGGCCACATATGCAACATGAATCTCCACTGTTGCTAATCAGATAGTTCCACACCATGATCTGTTAAAACCTGAATTTGTTTTTTACATGCTTTTCTTGTGCATCAACAAGCTCAGAGAGTCTCTTTTTCTTTTCTTTCCTTTAGATGTAAAGGTTTTCTGCAAAAATCAGTTTTATCTGTTGAATGAACGTTGAATAATCTGGTGGCACTTCTGCAGACCTGATATCAGAAATCTATGATAGTGTTCTTCAAAAATGACTCTCTTTTGTGTGGCTTGTCTGTGAGGAAATTAGCCTGCAGCAAGTCCAGGTTTTCCCATTCACAGAGCCTTTCCTTTCAGCACCACAAAAACACAGTACTTTCTTTCAATTTTTCTCTCCTCTAAGAAAATAATATTCATGACACTTTTAAAATAAAACTATGGAGAATGTCTTCCTGATATTCCTCTGGGAAAACTTATACTGTGTGCAGTCTTAAAAAAAGTACCCACACTTATTCAGAATAACATTATGGTTTTTAAACCTGTGACATTGTCCTTTCTGCCCTTGTTCATGTATGTTAAAGCACTGGAAAAACATTATTTATGGAAAATGAGAATTCAGTACATGAAAGCACATGTAAGAAAAGATGTATCCTTTCACACTGATGTACCTATGACTCTCATTAGAGATTCAGAGTGGTACAACACTGTCAAGACAGAATATACACAGCTTTTAAGTTTGCATGGGTCAAATATTTTGTTTGTAAGTCATATTGGTGATTCCTATAGAATGAACAACTCAAGCATTTCACAGTGTGGGGCAGAAATAGTCAGTGTTGATGTGAGTTTCCTCTTAGCAAAACCCCCCTGGGGTCCAGGTAGGAAGCTGGGCATCTTCCTCTAGACATGATCCTTCATTTGAAAGAACTTTGCAGTTTCATGAGCAAATAAAGATACTATTAAAGACAAGGACTGCAAATCAACTTCATGTAGTTCCAAGAGGGCCCTTGCAAAGTGCTTCCATTTGAAAGACGTGGGGTTTGGTGCCATACTTACAGTCTTTAAGATCTGTTCAACCGAATTTTGAACAAACAAAACCTTCAACTGAGCAAACTTTTCTGGTGTTATACGGAAGTGCATCTGCTCTTAGCACAGACAGCAGTATTTAGAATAAAATACCGACACACACCCTTTTTACAGGAGTTTGATCCCTGTTCAGGACCTCTATCAAAGCCATTTGTTATCTTAAGTCTATTTCTCCTGATTTCTGTTCTGATCTCAATTTCTCTGAGTAGGTGCTGTGAACACCTGTCTCTTGAAACACTCAGACATTTCCAACAGCCATACAGCACAGCCAGCAGGAGCTAAAATGCTGAAAATATGGTCATGATTAGAACCAGGTTCAAAGCCATGCAGCTGACTGCTTTTAACCTCTTCCACTCTCTATATATCTCCCGGTACGAACTGGGAGATCTCCTGCTGGAGCTAAGAAAGCTACACTGATTTATACCAGCCAAGCATTACAGGGCAATGGACTGTTTAGAGAATTTTATCTACAGCTTAGCTGTCACATAAACAGCTGAAACTACACTTACTTAAATAAAGTCTTCCTTGATTTATGCTGGTGCAGTGACAGTAGAATTTCACTCATGTTCCACTCCATGCTGCACTCAGTGGCATTTGTGAAGTTATAGAACGTCAGCTGCATTTATAGAGAAAAAGAGTTTCATTGCATTTAATGAAATTGCCTCTAGCAGAATGCTACTCTATTTTTTTTATTTTTTAAGAAAGCAGTAATGAGTTACTCGTTTTTGTGAGTTACACACCACGTTATGCCAGTTTAGGAATTGAAACCTGTGATCATTTCTGGGTATTTTTTCCTAGTTAAGCTCAGAACAATTGCATACTAGTTAGCTGAAGTGAATCATTATTTTGTCAAATCCCAGAGACCCTCTGCACTAAACTAATTCTCTTTCAAAAGTCACACCATAGATTGGCTGTCCCCAAAAGCAAGACATTTCTTGCTGCTTGTGGGAATTGAGATGCTTTTAATAAGGCTGAGCTGCTCTATGTGATACAAGTCTTGTTCAACAAACTCTGCCTGCTGCTTGATTGCTTTAAAGAAAATGTTTTTCTCTTTCTCCATTACCAATATGATTCCAAACAACTGCAGTCTGTAGGTTAATATATAAATGCAAAATAAAATATTCACTGGGCAAGCAATGTGGGACTAAAAATCCTTTAAATAAATTAATCTAAAGGCAAACAGGCCAATGATTTTACCTTTATGAGACCTTGAAAGTGTTCTATATCTGTCCTTAACATCAATCTTCTCCCATGTGTCTGTCCACATGCACTTCTGTAGCATTTTTCCTGGATGGGTGAACAGATTTTCGTCAGTGAGATGTCAGCCCGAAGCCTGTGACCCAGAGGGTAATTTATCAGGTTCTATTTTGAGCTTGAGGGTTTGAAAGGTATTGAGAGGACCTGCAGCCTCTGACAAGCCAAGGATTTTCCAGAGGGTGAGTTCCTGGCAAATGCACGTACAAGACTTTGTTCTACGGAAAGAAAATAAGTATTTAGGTGAGAATTCATCTGTTTAGGTGAGCATTAATCTGTTCCCACTCATTTTTCTTGGTGAGATGGATGTCTTCAACAGATGCATTGACTGATATGATTCTCTTTCAACGAGTGCAGAAATCCAAACCAATCTGCTCCGTTCCAAAATGTCCCAGAGTACATTTAAGAATATCAGTTCTCTCCTAAGCCCACACTCGGTAGTTACCAGATGAGGTTTACCAGGTCATGTTACAGAGAAAAGTTGGAGGAAGAAAACATGAGGGACAGAGACCAGTGCATGAAGCAGCTGCAATTTCTAAGGGAGCTTGATATAATTTGAAATCCAAGGTGGGCACTCAAGGTAAGTTGGGGGAAGTAAAGGATTCAACCTGTGGCCCAACATAGCCCAGAGGTGCTGGAAGGGAAGGTTCCTTATGTGCTTGGCTTCACACATCTGCTGACAGACAGCTCTGGTTGTGGAGCTCTGATCACATGGATAAATCAACCTGTGTGACAGAGAATTCATAGAACCATTTCAGTTGGAAAAGACCCCTAAGATCATCAGGTCCAACCGTTCTCCCAGCACTGCCAAGGCCACCACTGACCCTTGTCCTCAAGTGCCACATCCACACAGCTTTTAAACCCCTCCAGGGATGGTCACTCCACCACTGCTAGGTCTTGGCAACCCTTTTGGTGAAGGAATTTTTCCTAATAACCAATCCAAAAGATTTGAACTGTTTAATCTAATCCTACTGCATTTGTTCGATACAATTTGGAGATGTACTCATACAAACAGAGTGGTGAACTGAATCATCTCAGGAAGAGTTTAACACTCAGTAGTGGGTAGAGGGAATTTTCCTTTCCAGTTTCATTGCTGGACTTGAAATTCTAAGTTTGTGTGCTGCCTTTGTCTCCATGGAAATGGAGGCAGAGCTCTAACACTACCTCTGCTAAAGTTTGGACATGGTAAATGTTATAAAATATTGGTAAGAAAGAAGAGATGATCTGTACTGATTCAAGAAACTCATAATGTTGGCAAAAATGTATGTATACAAATCTTTAAAATTGAATTAATTTTTCAGTACAAATGAAAGTAACTGTTTATTCATTTTTTTTCCTTCAATGGACAGAAATCAAAAAGAAATAAAAATAAGCTAAAAAACATTCAGAGAAGGAAAAGAAAAAGATGATAGATGAAAGGAAAATAATACTAATTGATGATTTAAATAATGCCAATTATATTTGGACTTTATTCATTTCCTCTCAGGAAGAGCAGCATCCCCAGATCCCTTTAGATAAAACCTCTAGATTTCCTTCTATCTGCTCTGTCAAAAACAATCTGTGCTTTAGTCAAGCACGAAGTCAAGCATGAAGTACTAGGTTAAAACTCAGAGGAACTGAGTGAAAATAAAGGGAAGGAAAATCAGCTTTCTGAGCTGTTGGTCTTTTGGGCCCTATAACTTAGAAAGTTTTAGGATTGAAACAAACAAATTCAGCAGATTGCCTCGTGACAGTGGCACAGAGCGAGCTGAGTAGTGCCAAAGAACCACATCCTAGCCTCAAAAATTGGCAGTAATTAGAATAATATACTTTTTAACTACCACTGAACTTGCAGTCCTGGCAGACCCTCGGTGCTTCACAAGTGCTGCTTGATGCCCTTTCAGCTACAGGGGCTTATTAGGAGCCATCAAAACAAGCACCCAGTTATTGCAGTGTTAATGTGTTTTTAATCGTAATTATTCATTGCATCTGTAATTTTGAGTCAATTACATACCAGCCTGCCCATGTCAAATAATGCCATTTCCTCCAAAGCTGAAAACTTCCAGAAGAGGTGCACTTAAAATAGTCTATGGCATGCAAAGCATATGGCAGGTCTTAATAGGGCTTAATTAAGTGCTTGTTTAAATCAAAATGCCGCAAAAATATTTATTCTATTTTTATGTGTAATTAAAGTGCATTTGTAAAATTATGTTAATTACTAGACATGGGAGGAAAAAGAACCCCTCTTTCAAATGCATTAAACAAGCCAAAGAACACTGTGCATTTACCTTACTTAATGAGATAACACTTGCAAAGTATTCGAAACCTTGAAGGGCAACATTTTCTTTTATTCATTATTGCTATTCCAATTGCTTTTTAGAAAAATTGGTTATTTGCTTAAATCATAGACTCAGAGAATGGTTTGGTTTGGAAGGGATCTTAAAGATCACCCAGTCCCACCCCCTGCCATGGACAGCGACACCTTCCACTATCCCAGGTTGCTCCAAGCCCCATCCAACCTGGCCTTGGACATTTCCAGGGATGGAGCAGCCTCAGCTTCTCTGGGCACCCTGTGCCAGGGCCTCACCACCCTCACAGGAAAGAATTCCTTCCTGATATCTAATATAAATCTATTCTTTCTCAGCTTAAAGCCATTTAATTTTAATTTTAATTTTAATTTTAATTTTAATTTTAATTTTAATTTTAACCTTTATTTTAATTTTATTTCATTTTGCAATGCCACATTTTTCACACCTCTTCTCCAGGCTGAACAACACCAACTCTCTTAGTTTGTTTTCATAGGAGAGGTCCTCCAGCTCTATAATTTTTGTTTGTTTTTCTTTTTTTCTTTTTTGTTTTGTTTTTGTTGCTCCCTGCCACGCTTTGGCTCAAAGGGGCTCCGAGGCGTGGAGCAGGGTGAAGAGCATGCAGAGATATCTGCAGGAGCTCCATTGTTTCTCCATCTACTCACCCTGCTGACATTCTATGGGACAAACATTCCGCTGGGTCACCACGTCTGTGTCCAGGGAAGGCACAATTGTTATCACCCTGTAGCAACAAGGCTCTCAGTGAGAGGTCCCACAGGTGCCTCTATTCCACAATTCCAAGATCAGAGAAGGGGAAAGAGTTATGCAAAACATTTTCCTTTTCTGAGTGTCCACACCGTGCTTCAGAGGGCAGCTGCTGTCTGTGGATGCCCTTCCCTAAATGTTAGCCACGACCAAGGCAGGCTGTACATCCGTGTACAGAATTCCAAAGGGCTGAATTCAAAAGGCTAAAATCCCTCGTTCTGCCGGGAGAATGTCAACTTTATGATTTGAGGAGAACAAAGGAGAGGAGAGACAATATCCTCCTTTCTCCCCCGCTGTGAAAGATGTTGTATTACAGGAGGTTTGTGGATTTGCTTTTACCTGTCTCTGACAGCACCACATCTGTCCTGGCCAGTCAATACAATGTGATTATGCTTTGGATTTCTAGCTCCCATTAACAGTTCTCCCTTTGTAGCAGGGCTGAAGAGCCACACGAAATGTAATGGGCTGCTGTCTTTTCAGATTGCCCCCCAAAGAATGGATAATTATATCAATTTTCCAGCTGCTTTTGAGGCAGGAGTTTGGTGCAGTGTGGGGTCACATTCTGTACTTGCTTAACTGGAAGTGCAGCAGTATTTTCTCTGACTTGAACAAATGACTGTCCTATAACTCATAACAAGGCAGCTGCTGCACTGTTTTGCCTCAAAGTTTCCATCCATAAATGAGAATGGTTTTGAATTTGATGTGCTTTTATTGATGTGTAATATAAAACAAATGTATAAACTGCATACAGGGACACTAACTCACCCTGGAATTGCAGGTAACCAGAGTGGGTGCAGCAACTCTTTAAAACCTATTTAATGTTACAAAGTAATACAAATATATACTCATATGTGTTTGTTGCTGATCTAGCCACATTTCTCTATCCAAATGGATATGCAGTGCAAGTTTCTTTCATTTCTTCCCATTTTTGGAATGGTTGCTTCCAACCTCTCAGAATCAATCCATGCTCGGGAAGATCTGTTAGAGAATGGGGCAGTTCCACAGTCCCTATGCAACACAATCAACAAAATACAACAGACAGAGGGAAAGGCACAAGGAAAATGATAAAAAAAATCTGAAGTTGGAGACGTTGCTGTGCAAGGCAATCAAACCAAATACTAAAATTCAGTTTAATCAAGACATCCATATTAAAGTACCCAGTCAAAAATAAACCCTTCAGCTGAAGGGAAAGAACACAGGTATATGGGTCTGGGAGAGATGTGAGACACATGTTATTGAAATCAATGCACCTGATATCCAGCTCCAAAAAAAGACAAAAATTATGCGTTTTGAGCACAGACAAGGTCATGCAATCCCACTGAGTTCCCACTGTGAAACTGTGTTCTGCGTGCAGCAACTCCATGGACGTCTGAGGGCTGGGGTAGGTTATAGGATCAAAAAGGTTTCTGCTTGTGGGTGTAGAGGAATAATGTGCCACCCACAGGCACTGTGGTCACTGTGTTTTGAGAAATCAAATGTCTAATGGCAAAGAAGAGAAGGAAATGGTCTCTCAGTGGTGCTGTAGCCAGTGAGACATGCTGTAGGTGCTCCTCTCTGGGTGAGACACAGCATTTGTTTTTCTGTGTTTTTACTCACCACAGGCTCATGATCTGACAATTTTCCAGTCATTCATCTTAAGTGTTATTCCTCTCCTTTTTCTGATTCACCTGCAAGAATAAGAAGGATGGGTGGGGGAAAACCCTTAAAAATAATCAAACTTCCTGCCAGCAGTGCACACTGAAGTCAATGCTGATCTGCATTAATTGCAGCCTGGAAACTGTCCCACCACCTTTCCATCTGTGCCAGACTGCCAGCCCCACTCCAACACCTTGCACACAGGGGAGACAGAGAAATGAATTTAGCCTCCACAATTCCAGCTTATCCATTTGTGGGATGTGTCTGAACCTGCTGCAGTTCCCTGGGCATCACCCCCTCAAGGGAGCAGTGGAGGACAAAAAGCTTTGGTCCTGTCCCTCCAAGAGCACACATCCCATATCCGGCTCCAAGTTTCAGCGCAACTGCTGTATTTTCTCCCATGTTTTATTACATCATTTCCCTGTAACACATGCATCTGTAATGCCTGGTTCTTTGCTTCTTTTGTCCAGGGTTGAATGCTGGCATTAGAGTATTTCATTCTCCAGCTCCAAAACGAAGCAGTGGTGAGGAAATACCATGAGCAGCAAACATCTTGTTCCACCTTTCAGACAGAAAGAAGCCGAGCCATCCTAAACTGGCAAGCTCAAGGCTCACAGTAAATATCTGTTATAAAGCCTCAGCAGGTACAGAGGGTCAGCAAAGGAAATAACCTGGGCAATCTCCTTGTTCCCTGAAGGAACTATTGGAGTGGCTTAGATATGCTTCAAGGGCTTTAGGCTATGAACAATTAATAGTAATTCTCTTTCAGCTCAGCCCCAGGAAATTCCCAAATATTATGACCTGCAGCAGAATAACAGGTGTGTAACAACGTGACAGCCTTGGATTTGTTACACTTTGTTGTTATAAATAAGCCCCATCTCCAGTTACTGCTCACGTTAATCTGTACGTTCGTTCCCTGGGTTTGATGTTTACTTCTAGCTTGATACTTAATTAAATATTGTCAAAATAAAGCCATTACTGATGCCATGTGTTGATGTAAGCACTGTGTTTAGTCTGTTCACTGATTGTGTGGGTTTAGATTGAGATTCAGACCTCTAACAGGAAAAAAAAAAGGCCCCTGGAGAACCCTCAGGGTAAGAATTGCAATGCAGCAATGCTTTACCTCAGGTTACTGCTTTTCCCGTCAGTGACCCAGGCTCTTTTCCACCACTTGCATTTCAATGGACCTGTCCCTCATTCTGGGTAAGCTGCAAATCTGAGCCAGGGGAAGCCAGTTCCTTCTAAGTGTCTCTGGAGTTTTGTGTATTCATGGAAGAGGATGAATGTTTGGGGGTTAGTTAGGACACTGTCAACACTTCATTAAGACTGCTTCCTATTTGGCTGGCATTTTCCTTGCACTGAAATACTTGTTATTACTTGCACCAGGAATAGCAAACATGCATTTTAATATTTTGGTATTCATTAATGGTCCTTTCCTCCTTCTGCATGTCAATGCTTTATTTCCAAGACTATCAGGATTGTCCAAGGCCATGAAAGTAGCAGATTCTGCCAGGAAATAAAAAAACCCAAAACTGTGAGTATTGTTTTTTGTTTTTAAACTCCTGTTTCACAACATTTTCTATCAGTTTAGCCATCTAAATGTGTCTGCTATACAGCCTCCTTCCCTTAGTCAGCCTGAGCCTACTGGGATTCCTAGACAAAGCCTCCTTTTGCAGAGGGAACTGCAAGTTTAGATTGGAAGTCTGATTTTTGATGACAGCTGATGCATTTGATAAGCGTACCTTTAATGGCTGTCACAACAGGAACACACGCTTCAATTCTAATTTTTACTTCCTTTCCCCTCTGAACTTTGCTGTCATCAGAAATGGGATTTTGGAAAGGAATTTTCTGGACGTTTTAGGACATCTACTCATTTCTTTACTGCAGCTTGTCAATCACAGGTAATGGGAAAGATGAAATCACTGTACAGATAGACAAGAATGCATTGCCTGAAGGCAGCTTTGCCTTACAATTAATAATTTTACCTGCAGTTTTTCACCAAACTTTTCTCCTATATGACAGGAAGAAGTGCTGTGGCAGTGAGATACCTTGAGCTCATCATAAACTTGATTTATCCAGAACTGTCTTTGAAGAATACCTGGAATTACATGGTCACATTTGGTCTCCCCTGTTACAGCTGTCCCCAAACAGTTTTATGGCCTGTTCCACAAACATTGTTAGGGAGGAGGACAGGATGTTTGAAGAAATGGACAACTGTGTGGAAAAAATGCTGTTCTGCAAGAAGCACCAAGTGTACTCCAGGGCTGAGACCCTTGTCACCTGTCTGGCTACTTTCACTTGTCCACCTGAGCTCCCTTAGCCTCCAGTGTGAAAAAGAAACACTTTAAAGTGTGATTTATCTGGCCAGGTTTAGATGCCTGTTTTAGCACAGGATGAATTGCACTGTTAGTGTCTCCTCCTCCTCCTCTCTCTTGACTATTAAGGGAGTGCAGGACAAGATACAGTGCAGTGATCTACACCAGGAATGTCTGCTTTTGCTCAGATTAATCCCATTCCTGATACCTGGATTTCAAGTTGCCAACATACTCTTCAACCTGACGCCATCAGCACCATGAAGCATAAAATTGGGCTTAAGGCTAACACAAATGATGGATGTTGTGTCTCAATATCCTGAAATAAATCAGGAGAATTGTGCTTACAGCTGAAGGCTGAGTTGGTGAGGGCTCACCTGTGCCTGGTCCATCCCAGGGGAAAGACACCAGGACATAAATCCTGTACCACTGCCATTAGCATCCTTGTTCAAATTTCTAAGTAATTACTTTCAGTGCATGAAGACAAGTTTTAGCTGGTTATGAATACTTAGAAATGAGACTGTTTCCCAGCACGCTTTCCCCTTTCTATTTTTATACTCACACAGAGAAAAAACCCAGTTTATTTATCTTGACATTGTCACTGAATTTGCACTGAATTTGTGTAAATTTTGCAACTTTGTGTGAATGTAAAGGAAGAGGAAGCTGACTGTCTCATCACAGATCCTACCTGTCTGTGAACCCTTGTCCTGACAGCATGGAGATGGTTACAAAAAGACTCTGGTTTCCTTACCCAATTTGCTGAATGATCTGAAAGGAGGCTGTACAGGAATCACAGGAAAACTTGGATATAGCAGTGGCTTGGCTGTCCAGGAATTCTTTTCCTTCTGTTTTAAGCAGTGCCCTCCAGAGGTTGCTGCAGGGTGCTCGGGTCTCCTTCTTATTTATTAGAAATTATTAGAAAACTAAATAAAATACATTCATTTTGTCACAGGAGAGATTCTTGAAGTAAATGCCATGACAAACTAAAAACGAATAAACTGTAGAACCTGATGGGTTGTGATTATGTAAATAGACTGTGAGCCAAGCCAGGCCAGCACAGCTGAGGTCTGTGATGCAGTGAGAGCTTCAGGCACACCTGAGTTTTCTGGGACAGAGCTTGACTGATAGCCCAAGGGTTCAGCACCACTCACAGGCCTACCTGCACACCTCAGCAAAAACTGAATTTTGTGCCCAATTCCTCTACAATATCACCTTTCCTGTCACCTGCCTGATGCAGTTGTTTCCCGAATAGCAGCATAGATGTATCCAAATTTTGCAGAGACGGGTCATCTATGGCAAAACACACCAGCAGAATAAAGCAGAAGCACTGCCTGTGTGCCTGACCATCTTCTAAATAAAACCTCTCATGCTCATTTCTAGCAGTTTCAAATTCAGCAAGAAAAACTGGTCTGATTAACCTGACGTGGAGGTAAAGCTCTGTATGAGAAGTACCCTCCAAATAACAAGCTTTGAGGCCTTTGATTAGCAAAAAGGTCATTGATGGTTTAATGCCCATTTCCCAGATGCCACATTAATGAGAATAAACTCATTTAAAAGATTTGTGATAAGTAATTAAGCCACTGTAGGACTGCTTTAGCACATTCCCCATCACTCCAAGGGCAAGTAAGAACAAAAGTAATATTTTCCTGTGTGAGCAATAATGAGAGAGGAAGGAGACTCATTATTGTTTTCTGCCTGGGTGTTTTGGTGGGCTGGTTCCTTCCTCAACCATTCCTGTTTGCTAAAGCTGAGTGCCCTGTAAATGAGAATAAGCCTTTATGAATGACTCTTGCAGAGTCTTCCAGGGCCCTTGTGCTGTGTTAGTTGTGTTTCATCCAGAGAAACTGAGTCACTGGAAGCCATGGGAGCTGTGTGTCACCCATGTCTGCAGAGGAAGAACCTCTGTGTCCCAGAATGAATCCAACAGGGGTGGGAACTCTTTAACAAATTAAATCAGAGTCCCTGGAGCAGCACCTTAAGTAAAGGAAGCAACATGATGTCTCCATTTTTCCAGCTACTACATGCTCTGAGCAGCCAGGTACTTTTCTCTTTATGGCCCTTGGACCTATAATATCGTGAATTTTTACTATATTAATTTCTTTCCTGTTGATACCCATCCTCCTGAGTCTTTCACATTTTATTAGTTTTCCATTTTACTCTGTTTAGAAGCCACAGACATTTCCAACTCTTCTCTGCCCACCCTCAGAAAAAAAAATGCAGAAACCAAAGACTGAAGGGAAAGAAGAAAACCCCACTTACCTTACACTTTTCTTTCTTCCAATTTTATATCAGAGCTGGTTTAGTAAACAAGAAATTAAATAAAAAATCAGCTTAATTCAGACAACAATTTCGAATTTGAAATGTCATTTGAATCTAAGACATTTAAATTGCCCTAAGTAATGTCTTCATAGACATTTTAATTTGGAAGTTAAGTTTTCAACAAGATCACTTTTTTTTTTCACACAGATGTTTTGGGTGATTAAAGGACAAGAAGCTCTACTATTTGCACTCATAAAGCACCAGCACGACTTAACTTCACTGTCCCTTGGCCTGAGGAGTTGTGGAATCAAATCAAGCAGTGCTTTCCTAGAATCCCTGTCTGCATGATTGTGGGTTTTGCTCCATAAAAGCAATCATTTTCTCCGCCAGCACTTTCTAAAGGCAGCTGAAAACTGTGTGGATTTTCCTTTTTGAAGGGAATAATTTAGTGAGAGACTTCAAGAACTGAATGCCAACCCTCACGATCAGACCAAGAAAAGTGAGTTTGTAAATTGAACCCCTTTGGTTTTGCCTCTGCTGCTGATGAAAAGCAATGAAAATGTGCTGAGTGTGGAGGACCAGGAGTAAGAATGTTTTGTTTCAAACATTCGGACTATTGCACCAGCAAAAATTGTGGTTAGAAGTAACCTTGGAAGTAACTCTGTGGAAGTGTGCTGTAAATGTTTAATTCTGTTAGGCAGAATTTTTGAGAAGTTTGTAGGAGGAGTGGGGAGCTTGTTGAAGTTCTGGTAAAATTAAGGTCTTGTTGACCAACCTCCTTGAGAATAAACAGTGGGCCAGTTGCTGGAGTTAAGGCAACTTTATAATAAAAGCATAAGAGTTCTCTGGCTCTGGGCTGGAGTCTGTTCAGTGTTAGGATAATTAATAATGGATTTTGTTCCCCTTGTCCATGGGTCATGACACTGAGGCATTAAGTTACTTGGAATATCTGGGATAAATCTGTTGGATTGTCTTCACCTGCTTTGGTGGTATCTGTTCAGAATAACTGTGGAGTCAAGTGAGATTTGAGCCTCATTTTTGTTATGGCTGACTGGAGGCAGATGTGGTGCATTTGGGCAGCTGAACTTCAGCTGAAGTATTTACAGCTTGCAGAAAAATGGTGACATTTGGAAGGGATGTGCAGTGTTTAAAGATGGTTGATTTCATATGTTTTAAGAGATCCCTAGGTGTGGATGCTTTCAAGTTAAGATCCTGGGAGTTTTTAAGTCAGTGGATTTGTTTAGCTACTGGAGTGAGTTCTTTTGGGCTAGACATATGGGAACTTTTCAGCCTAATTGGTTTGCAGCTGTACATCACTTTCATGCTGAAGAGAGGGCTGGTCTCTCCAGGAGATTATTTATTCTACTTTCCCTAAAGCTCTATCTAAAAAGGAAGAAATGTCCAGTGGTTAAGATGTTAGTTTGATACCGAGTTCTGATTTAATTAATTCTTTGAAAGGCTGGCTGGATGCTTCTCCAGGAAGCCACATGGAAATAAAATTTGCATCAGTCATAACTGAATCCACAAAATATGCCTCTGACAGATTTTGGTCCCATTTTATTCTCAGGCTATGCTCATTAAATTAACATGCCTATTTATATAATTCTGGCACTTTAAACCCCAGTGTTTGGAGTGAATGGTTCAGGAAAAGCACTAGAATGTCTGCTTGAGTAATCCATGGAGTTTTCCAACATACTGTATTTATGACCGAAGGTGTTGAAAAACAATTTTCAGATCTAGTTACAGATACAGATTTAGATGTCCAAGGAATTAATATTAGAAAGAGGTAATGTGGTTTGTTTGTGATCCCATCTCAATTATTTTGTAATTGCTGATTTAGGATCTTTCTGGCCATAGGTTATTTTAGGATCATTTTAATATTGAACTTACCCAACTTTCATTGTTTTCAATAGTTACTGCATGAACCCTGCTATATTTTTGGCCACTATGAATCAAGATGGGAATGCTCTGAACATAAAATATGGAGGTAAGAAAAGTAATTATCTTTTTCTTTAATAGGTCCTGTATTTTGATATTTGATTGCGAGTGATTCCTTATTCCTTACATACATTCTCAATTTCTTCCATAATTTGTTCTTATATGATATTTTTTTCCAGATTTATTCTTAATATTTCAGATTCTTGTTCCTGCTTTCCTCCAGTCTTTGTTTTTCCATTATCTACCACAAACTCTGTTTTCCTCTTCTTTTATTCTTTTTTGTCCACAAGTTTTTTAACTTGTTGTTTGATGTTTTATTCTATACACAGTTGAATCAAGAATTCCCACATCTCCTTTATAAAGAAGCAACAACAAAAACCACAAACCACACATAACACAACACAAAACAAAACACATCACACACATTTCTTTCGGATTAAATATTAAAAAAATGTGATTGTTGTCAATAGCAAAGAGCATGAGTGGCAGGAAATCCTGAGGGTTTTCAAAGACATTTTCCCATTCTGTACTTTTACAGATGTACTAAATATGCCGGGATGTAGAAATAAACATTTGGAAAGTAGAGGCGCTTGCCCCGGTCAGTAGATGTACAAGGGAAGGGTGGTGAGAATTTACTGGCTGGACAAAGCAGCTTTTTGAAAGCAGAATATTTGGCAATTCATGTGAAAGAAATGACCACTGAGTTTAAAAATTACTAAAACATTCACCTTTGAAACTGATAGATGCTGGTGGTATCATCATAAAGTTGTCAGACTATTTGTTTTCATCGTTCAACCAAATTTAAGAGCTTCCTGTCCCCACATAATGACTGGGAAAACCAGGCAAAGTAGAGGATTGAAATTAAAAGGCTGAACTAGAAGCCTGTAGAATACAGAGAGCAGCACAGTTAAAGACCAAGACAGGAACAGAAGATACTATGCCCTGTGCAATAAAACAGATTTGTTTGGCAAAATGTCTTCTTTTGTCCTTAAAGCCTATGAATCTACTACCCTGCTCATGGAAGGAACCAACTTTTGCTCATGCATGCTGGATCAATACCCTCTGAAGGGAAAACAGCACAGTTCCTGCAGAAATCTGAGTCGAGTCAGATCATCTGACAGAAGAAAAAAAACCTCTGAAAGAAGAATGAAGCCTTGAGGAACAACTTATGCTAATGGAACAAGCAAAATTAAATGGGGACATGATGTCCCCCAGGAATGGAAGGGCCATCAAGAAAAAGCATCAAGAAAGATCTAAATCTTTCATTTAAATAATATTTAGATTTGGATGTTTTCCTCTTCTCTGCATTATAAAAATAACTGGGATATTAGGAGAAAGACCAGCTCTTATTTTAACAGCTGTGTGACCAGCACGAGGTATAATGCATTCCTGGTGGCTTACACCACCATTAATTACTTATAAACAGGACACTGTGGCAATAGCTGCAGAAATAAGCTGGCTGAAAAGAGTTTATTTCTTTCAGAAGATGACTTGTGTGATGTTAGTTCCCTTTCAGAAATACGTGAGGAGGTAGAGCAAGGGAATCCCTGTTTAAATGGAGTTGACTGATGAGAAATCCCTTGGCATTTTACAGAGCAATCATGTGAATAAATTGTTAGTTGTGAGCAGCACATGTAACTAAGTATATTTAATATGGATTTTTTTTTTTTTAAATCTGTAGTGATGTAGTGGTTCTGATACATTGCACCCAAATTACAACCAGGCCAGAAGAGCACTGTAACAGATCAAAGATGAAGATCCTGGACTTCAGTCAGATCTCTGTCAGAAGAGTTGCACTGGTAAACTTTTCAGAGTAGAATGTTTACCCACTGCCCTAACCTCAGTGGTGCTTGTCTAGAGCTCCTTAGTGTTGAGTGTAATTTTTTCTTCCTCCTGAAAAAGAGGTGTGTATTGGAAGAAATAAGGTTTGCAGGTTCCATTTATTTATCTTTTGTGTCACTCATTAGGCAAAACTGCTTTTGGCTGGTGATGAGCAGTTCTTTCAGAGCAAGCAGCCTTCTACTCATCGGAAGTGTTGATCAAGAAATGCCCTTGGTCTGTATTCTGGGCAGCAGATTAATATTGTGAATACAGCTGCTGAGTAAAACTAACTGTGTCTGACATGTATAGTTGTATTTAATATTAATTTTTACCTCTCTGATAGAGATACTACACAGTACATAGCAAAAACTTTACACTGAGGAATAATTTCAACACTATCAAGAATGTAGTTCAGAAGGCATCTGACTATCTTTCCTAGATTAGTGCCAATGAAACTTACTCCTCTCTTACTAGTTTTTGCCAAATCTTCTGTCAGCAGTAAAAGAAGGTTATTTCAGAGGCGGCACAGAGTTATTGTGTACTTCTCACACTGTGAATTTGTTATATTATCACTTCCTCCAAAGATTTTCCTTATTTAAGCCCACAGAAACATTTTGATAGTCTGTTTTTACAGAGTCCATAGCAACAGAGTTTTCATGGCATCCAAAATGATTTCTTCACTAAACTTAAGAAGTATTAAATGTGAACTACCTCAGCTTCTTTTATTAGGGAGTTGGATATTAGGAGGAAGCTCTTTGCTGTGGGGGTGCTGAGGCCCTGGCACAGGGTGCCCAGAGAAGCTGTGGATGCCACATCCCTGGAAGTGTCCAAGGCCAGGTTGGATGGGGCTCTGAGTGACTGTGGCAGGGAGGTAGAACTGGATGGTCTTCAAGGTTCTTTTCAACCCAAACCATTCCATGATTCTATTCTATGATTTTTATTCCACATTGCAATCTGTGAAAAACCTCCTAAAGCGTCTCCTGAAGGAACTCAACAAAATGATCAAATAGAGCTTCCTCTTTGCCTGTGTGATCAAATCCAGCAGTGGACATTTTGGGAACAGCACATTGTCCACTGACTCCACCTCTGAGCCTCCTAATTTATCTCATCACATTAAGCCTTTTTTCATTTCATTTAAATGCTTACATTAGATTTCCTGATTTTTTTTTTAAATTCATCATTGTCACTTGCAGAAGGCATCTTAAAAGTCCCCTGGAGGATTTCTGGATCTAGCAATGGACAAAGACATAGATAGAAACATCCAGGCTGTCCAGGGCTGCTAAACAAAGCACGAAGGAGCAACCACCAGTGAGAAACCTCCCCGTAAGCACAGTGTGCATTTGAGCTACTGCACCTGGAGATTAGGACTGGCAGCAGCTCGTGCTGGAATTAACTGCAAGTGAAGCTACAGAGCTGCTCGACAGCCAAACACCCTGTAGCTGTCAGCAGTGTCCAACCCACCTCTTGCAGTCCCTGGTGATCTTGCAGGATCAACACGCTGGGAAATGGCTTTGCACAGTGGTGACAAGTACCCCACATCCCAGCTCTTCATGCAGGGTACAGCATACAATATTTAAGTTTTTCTGCTTTTCAGCTGACTGCTCCAGTAGTTTAACCAGTTCCACCCATTCACAAACAAGCTGACCTAGTTCCACCCCCATGCCATGGGCCAGGAACACCTTCCACTAGAGCAGGTCACTCAGAGCCCCATCCAGCCTGGCCTTAGACACTTCCAGGGATGTGACAGCCACATCTGGGCAACCTGTGCCAGGGCCTCACCACCCTCACAGGGAAGAATTTCTCCCTAATACCTAATCAAAATCTCTCCCCTTTTACTCTACTCTCTTTCCAGTTGTATTTGCACTTTTTCAATTTATAGATGGATCCACTCTTCGTGCAGAAATGCAATTATGACGATCAGCCTTTTTGCAAAGGGACTTTAATGACAGTAAGAACTTTTCTGTTGATGGGACGGGAGGGAATAAAACTTTTCTAACAAACCCTGCCTGTCTGGAGAAGAGCTGGAGTGGAATTTGAGTTTTCCTTGTATTCTCAAAAGTTTTTCAGTTGTTGATGAAAGTTCCCCTCGTGGGTTTGTTTAGCATCAGAGTGGTGCCCGTTGTGCACTCAGCTTTAGACAAGACCCTGCTGCCTACTCATTCATTTTCTTTTTTGCTAATGGACGGAGAAACAGGCACTTCCAGGATTCAGGTGTTTAAGGTGGGTGATCTAAATGGCTTCCAAGAATGACCTGTTTCTGTCTGCTGATTAGAAAGGGAGTTCAGAGATCAAGCTCAGTTGCAGGTGTTTATCCTCAGATTTCTATGCTGGGAGAATCCCAATCCAGTCTGTGAGTTCCATGAGAGCCCCTGGCACTCATGGCTGAATCAGCACACAAGGCAAACTCAAGTGGATCAAATATTTTCTCCCTTATGTGTGGGCTCTGTGTCTTGACTGTTTTCCCTGAATCTTGTCCTGTACACAGATGTTGTGAGTTCTCTCTTTCAAGGTTTATTTCAAAGCTTTTTGCAGTTAAAGGTTTTTCATCATCCTCTAAGAACTTCAGAAAAGATTGATTTATTTAAGAAAGTTCCTTTTCCCATGAACATCTGTAATGGCTGTAACACTGAGCTTCATTTTGCACACCATACTGGTGCAAAAGTCTAGTCTAGAATCTTATTTTAAAATAATTTACTGTTCATTTACATAAAACCCTTTTGTTTTAAAGCTGACAATGTTGGTAGGGAGCAGAGAGGTATCATTAAACGTCCGAGATGAAGTTGCCTTGTCAAGTTTAACTTTGTTTCTTGTATACCCTGCTGACTTTTTAAACGCAACCATTGTCTTAAGGAGGGGAGGAAGAGGGAGTGAATCAAAATGAATCACACTTTATGGTTTTTCGTGTGTTTGGACAATTGTCTGTCACATATCTAATGAAGACTAAGGCTTAGACACATCAATTGCAATGGGAAGCATCCTGGAAGATATAAAAAGTTAGTAGGGTCAAGCTGTAAAGGTTGAAGAAACTTAAGAAAGTATTGAGAACTCTCTAGTAACTCCAACAAAGTCATGTACTGAATAAAGATTAGCTCTGAAGTGTGGATGTTTCCCTTCGGTAATTACCATCTACACCTCCAGCTTTTTAATATGAAATTAGCCTCTTCCCATATTTTAGAAAAGCCAGTGTAGGAAATGGGCAGTTTGTAAGTCACAACAAAATTCCAACCTGGTCTGTAAGAACCAAAAACTTGTCAGAAAGAAAGCATTCAATACTCCAAAATATGTTTGAAATTACCAGGGTATTCCACATTCCTGTGGTGCACCCTAGAATGATCTATTCAGTTTTCAAATGCTTCCTGAGAAAAGTATAAGAAGCAGCTGGGATGTTTTACCTATTTCTACTGGATTATAAAAGTAAACCACCCAGAATTAACATTACTGCATTATATAACCAGAATTGCATTATCATTAACATTGATTATAATTCTAAAAATATGTTAGACCTACTCATTCTTACATCACCTTTATATGCTTCCTTCTTAAGCTGCTGCCATACAGAAGGAAGGCAGAAGCTGTGGGCTTGGAAAACTTTGGAAATGGGGGTCACTTTATAAAACCTGTGACATAAACCACACCATGGCTGTAATCCACACTTCTGCTGTGTCTTGGCATTTTAGGAGCTGCAAAATCAAAGACCAAACACTCTCCCACCAACAGCCTCCCCACTCTGTGGGGTTCTGCAGTTTAACTGTGAAGAACATGTTCTGTTGTTTTTTGACCCGGGAAGATTTCCTTGTTTCTGCCTTTGGCAGCTGAAATTCCTCTGGTACTTGACACACGTGGTTTTATAGACCAGCAGCTAATTGTACAGTGGGGACACTCCATCCCCACCCTCTGACTGATTAAAAGCCATCTGCACCCTCTTGCCAAGCTCCAGACACAATAAATCAAGAGCAGTCCAGGAGCAGAGGCCAGCAGGAAAGGGGCATCGATCTTGCCCAGTGTCATGGGGTTGACAGCAGGATGATGCTGATCACTGTGAGATGCTAAACTTCAATGATTAAAGAGGTCCATCCACCAGCAATGGTCACTGCCAGGATGACCAATGCCAGAGGCATCCTGGCAGAAAGTCTTTAAGACAATAAAGAAAACAAGCACTCGAAATCACTCAGATTAATTGAACAGAATGAAAACTTTTTCAGGTGCTGATAAATTGAAAGGGAAGAAGTGAATTAAAGCTGTTCATATTTAATGATATTATTGTGAAGGCAGAAAATTCTAAGTGTTAAAGAGGCAAAGGTTTTAAATTTTATTATCTTTGTATTTATATGTATCCATTGTATCCATTATATGTATTTCTTTCATGTTACCCTTATTATCTACTATCTTTTTTTCCCCTATAGTAAGGAAGTACACATATTATGAAAATTGAGAGGTTTCCCTCCATGTTGAGTAATCAGACCCAAAGGAGGACATCCAAGTGTCTGGGCTGGTTCACAGTGTCACTCTGTTCCCAATTCCTTGTCAGAGTTCTAAAGTTGGAGAGTTCCTAGGGACATACCTAAATATATTATTTCTGTATATGTGTATGTATATTTATATGTATATGTATAGGTGTATATCTATACTTATATTTAGTGTGTGGCACAGAAATCTTGGACAAAAATCACTAGAAAACTGTTCTAAAAACTTCTGCCACAGAATGTCCTAACCAAACTTCCCTCAGAGGGAGGTTGGGCACTGAACAGGCTCCCCAGGGCAGTGGTCACAGAACCAAACCTGACAGAGCTCGAGAAGAGTTTGGACAATGCTCTCAGGCACAGGGTGGGATTTTTGGGGTTGTCCTATGTGGGGCCAGGAGCTGGACTCAATGATTCTTGTGGATCCCTTCCAACTCAGGACATTCTATGATTGTATAATTCTATGAAGCTTGAATGTCTGGATTTGACGACCAATTCATATTGAGTGATTATCGATAATTCTGTCCTTAGATCTGACAAATCCCTCTGCCACACGTCACTGTCTTCAAGGCAAAACCATCAGCAAGGAGGGTGGATCCATAACTCAGCTGCTACAGTTTATTGCCCAAAAACATCAGCTAGTAGGAAAATTTGTGGCCAGGCAACATAAATCCAGTACAGGTGGGTCAATGAATATTTTTTCTGAAGTTAATAGAAATATGAAATGGGAAGCATTGGAGAAATTAGCAGAGACTACCACCTCCACTGTGAGATGCTGCAGTCATGGCACAAATAAATTGCTTTCACCCTGTGCCCATGGCCAATCTGTGTCAGAGCCTCAGATTCTCACTTGTGGATTAGACAATTTACCATATTTGTTGTTTAAGAAGGTCCATGTAATCTTTAACAAAAATATTAACTTTGCTAATAAGAATTGTCTTTTAATCCATATAAATAATTTGGTTTCTGTGTGATCAGTAATTTGCAATACCCCTCATTTACTGCATCCTAATTTTGGGGGGGTTTGCCCCTTACCTATAGTCATATGAGACATTATAACAAGAATCAGCAATATTTGCTCAAACTTTTATCCCCAAATCCATCACCCCACGTTGTGATCTGACCAAGACCATCAGGTTTATTCTTCAGGGTAAAATTAGATGGCTCTGTGCATATTATTTTATTAGTGTCCACGTACAGTGCACATTGCTTCTTAAATTGATTGATCTACTAATGTTGTTATTGAGGAATAAAAGCAAATTTGTGGCTTAAAACAAACAAAAAAAAGAATGAGAGACTAGAAACAGCATAAGCTGGAGGATCAGTAAAGGAATATGAAAATATGAAAATAGAATATGTTGTAACCACAGCAAGGGAACAGACTTGAAAGTGTTCCCTTCCTCCTCCTAGCTATTCCCTCTGCCCCCATCGAAAGCTGTATCTATGAAATTTGCAATTAATGAAACTTCCTAGAATCAGGAAAAGGCACGTCTAAGCTGTGGAAACTGGCCTGATGATAATTTTATTTTTCTAATATTTCTTTCATATATTTATCTCTTCAGGCCTATGGGTTTCTGTTTCCCATTTGCTGAACAGTTTTAGACTTCAAACAAAATTAAATAAGCAGCTGTTTAAAATAAAGTGAAGGAGACATTTCTGAGCCTCTTGGAAGCAAGGACTGAAGAATGTAGCTAGGAGAGACCTTTATCTGATATAATGTATAGGTTATAAGTTCTTTTTGTTCAGAGAAACCTGTTGAACACCCAGAACTCTTTTACAGAAGACTTCCATTGCCTGTTTGATTTATTTGCACTTTTCTTATGGATTGTTTCAATACCTTTCCTACTGCAAGTTCAAATTTACTAACCAGAGGCTCTAAGCATTAGAATCCAGGTCCCACTATTCCCTTTTCAAAATGAATGTGGTTACTGTGGGTCAGGTACATGGGTTTCATATTTGGTGGTGTTCTAACAAATGAGATTAAAAAGATGTGCAGGACTGGTTCTTCAGGCCTGTGGGCCCAGGTGCAAAGTGGAAAGTGGTGTTCCCAGTTGAAAGGAAAGCTGAAGCAAGGTGGAAAAGCATCCTCTCTGTTCGAGAGCATTCAAAATGCTTCGTTTTCAAATGCAGCTGAAGTGCTGTGAAATCACTGACCATGAGGAAAAGCAAACTGTGCTTGTGGTCTCTCATGAAGACAGTGGTCCATTGATCTTTCCAAGCTGGTACAGGAGAATCCGTGTCACACTTCCACAGAGGACCAGGGGGAGCAGCTGAACAAAAGCATTTAACCGTTTGTTCACCTCAGGGAATTAAACTCAGGGGAGTATCTTACACCCACCTGGCTTTAAAACTGCCCACCCCAACCACTTAGCAGCTTCTGTAGCTGTCAGGCAACTGCAAACAAATCCAAGTCAATGTCAGGAATTTAAAAAAAAAAAGTCATCATCAACTTCCTGCAGAGGTTACAGGTAGGGTCTGTGGTGTGAATTATATATTTTTAATATTTTCCCCTAGCTTTTACTTAGAAATTTATCTTGTCTGTGGATGAGAGCTTTGTGCAAGGCAGAGACCCTTAGAGGGTTTCTGTTGAATATTCCCTTACTCACTAACCATAGGAGAGAAGCAGAATTGTCCTGAGTTATTTGTATACACTGCAATTAATTTCTGACACTAATGAGAAATACACTAATGCAATGCACACCAGATCAGCTTTCCTGCTATGTTCCTCTTTGTATTGACTTGCAAATTATGGCAGTCCAAGCTTGGTAAAGAATGCTTTCAAACTAATATGAACCTCACACAATTCATTATAATATTTCAGCTATAATATGGTATGTCATATTAGCTCAGCACAGCAGAGAACCAATAAAACTGCTACATTAAAACAAGGGTTTCATTTCCATGCTGTTGGTAGTCAGACTGTCCTTCATCTGGCAGAAACAAAGTGGAACTGACCATTTTAAAGGTTTGAGATTAAAACACAAATTGATGTGGGTTAGAAATCTACGCAGAAATCCTCGTTTTAATGAGGGTTCTGATTCTCTTATCTCTGAGTCAGAAGAATTTTGATATTTTAATATTGGAAACATACGACTGCACAGATAGATCCTTCTTTCAAGTCAAGAATCTAAACAAGGTGCAGCATGTGATTGTGATGAAGAAGTGATTTGTGAAGGGTGGAATGTGTTATACATGTAGGGAAACACAAACTTATCCAGCTGTACTGCTAAAAACCCCCAAAACATTGCTCTGGACATAGAATGGAAGGATTGGACATATTTTATTATTTAAAATAGTTCTGAAGACATTTTTGTAAGACTGGGGATCAGGAAGGAAGATAATTATAGAAGATAATTATAGAAATCATCCTTTCCAGAGAAAAGGAACCTCCAAAATTTAGGGGTTTGGCTTAGGTGACGTTTCAATTTCTGGAAGTTTCAGAAGCCTTTTGAAAAAACTCTTGGCCTAAATATTGTTTATCTCATATTGTTCTAGAAGGAGAGTCTGTCAACGATTCATGGCTGTTAGGATCTGGTTATTATTCCTTTCCAGTTGTTTTGCCTGGAGTGGGATACAATAAACACTAATACTAAGCATTTTGTCAAGAGGTAATGAAAAATCTATGTGTTATCACAGAAACGGGACTTCGGAGGCCATGTAGAGGTGGAATTAATTTCACTTGAAGCAGTAAGAGCAGGCTAGTGAGACTGCAGTGTTTTCATCCCGTGGTTAGAGAAAAAAGAAAGTGTTAAATCTCCAGGGTTTGTCTGTAGCTGTACTTCCTGACTCATGTTGGGCAAATCACTTAAATACCTTTTGTTGGCTTTACCAACTCCAAAATCGTGAGTGATTTCAGTGACTTGTAAAACCCTTCCTTTTTTCTGAAGGAAAATGTTGAAAAAGTCTAGACACACAAACATAAGCAAATTGAAATGCTGTCTAAAATGATGTAAAGCAGAGAGGGACAAAAGCTGTGCTGGAGCAATTAACAGCATTTTTATTGACATTGGAGAAGTTGCTGGTTCTGATAAGAAAAGGAGCTGGTTCAAAAGATAGAGCATGTGTTGAGACAGGACCAAGAAAGTCATGAGCTCTGAAAATGCAAAATTCGGTGAGAAAAGTATGGATTCAGCAAACAAGTTTGCTCTCTGAATGAAAGAATATGGCCATATTCTTGCAGCTTGGGGCAAAATAGTTCTTGCTTCACTCCTTTATACGGCAGTAACACTACCAAGTTATTTCCATACCTGAGACAGCCTTTCCAAACTGATGTGCTGTACTGAGACAATGAAATACAGGTTAATGTTATCACAACATTCTGTTGAAAAGGTTCCACAAAATTAAAAAGCTGCTTCAAAAATATCTTTGAGGAAAGTTAAGCTTATCTGCAGTTTTTCTAAGTTGTGTGTTGAGGAAAGAAGTTGACGGCCATTAGAATGTTGGCAGTATGTGAAAAATGAAGGAAATGGATGATAAAGTGCCTTAGGAATTAGGCTGGGTAATAATTGCTAAACCCAGAACTGGTCTATGTGGGAACCCAAAAGTGAAAGAATCACCTTCAGTGAGAGAATTACCTTCACTGAGCGCAGAAGGAAAGGTACATTCAACTTTTCCAAAGATTCATCAAGACTCCAGAAATGACCCAGGCTCTCTCAGGCTTTTCTTTTGTTTTAGTCTGAGTTTACACAGTCCAAGTGTTGAGTCTCTCTCCACCTGCACACAAACAGACATTGCAAAATCCTGCCAAGAACCTCAGAGCTTAGACTTAGAAAGAGTTGGGCACCAATTTTGTGGTGCTAGGGAGAATTACATTTTAAGAGGTGAAATAAAGATGTCACATTGGAGAATCTGCAGAGCATTTGGAGTGGTTTAGCCTTCCCCTGCCTCCAGGTGTGTTTGCTTTTCTGTTGCACAAACCTCCAGCAGAAACAGATGTCTGTATGCAGGGCTGTATTTCTGTGTTGGCAGGAATTAGAGATGTTCAAACAACTCCCTCAAATCTTTGGTGTTGCACAGAGCATGTGAACAAGTTAATTCTCATCTAATCACACCAAGTCAAGTTCATTCTCTGACTGAGTGAAGTGTTAGAATAATAACACAAAAATAAAAAAAAACCCCATTCAGGCATTGAATACATCAGATTCACTGACAGAACAATGTAAAGAGCTTCAATAATGAGATCTGACCTAAAATAATCAGTTTTTCCATAAAGGAGCTTATTAGTTAGCTCATGGATCTAAAATACAGTAAGGGCATATAATGGATGATGAAAAAAATAGTGGTTTTATTTTACGAATTTCTTTTGTTACAGCTCTCGAAATCACTGTAAGACTAAACTCAAAGTGCTCTGGAGTAAAAACATGGTACCAGAAGGAAATACTACAGCCATTCACTGTGCAAAGGCCAAAGACACTGAAGGTCTATGAACCCCATTATTTCCGAGTTTCCCCCAAGGCCTTAATGAAAGGTTAATAATGAAAAGGTGACTCAAACATTCACCTGAGCCTAGTTTTTCTCTCCAGGCTATTGCTGCCCCAGTATCCTGGTTTAGACCTCATAGAATTATAGGATCACTAAAGTTAGAAAAGATCCCCAAGACCTTTGAGTTCAAACATTAATCCAACACCTCCATGTTCACCACTAAACCTTATCCCCAAGAGACACATTCACACACCTTTTGAACACTTCCACACAACGAATTAAGGGTACAGATTCAGTAGCAGTCACTTTTATCTCTCCATCTCGAAAATTTAGAATAATTTTTAGAAGTAGCAGGCACAGTTAGGAGCTTGTTTACAAATAACTGCCTCAAGAATATCTCTGTTCTCTTGATTTAATTCCGTACTTCCTGGAAATGGTAGAAAGTACCCAAATTTCTCTTTGTATCTACACATATTTGAGTGGAATATGCCTGAGTGGGATTTGTAATTAACCAAGCTGGAAAGTAACACTAAACTTGTCAAGTTGTTGAATAGGATTAGCCCCAGGAAAAGAGAATCCAACAACTGACTGGTTACATATTGAATTGTTTTTCAGCTCTGTGTTGTGGTTCAACCCCACCCAGAACCTCAGCCCCACACAGCTGCTCATTCACTCCCCCACAGTGGGATGAGAGTGGGAACTGGAACGGTAAAAGTGAGAAAAAGTCATGCGTTGAGACAAAAATAATTTAATGATAATAATAAAAGAAAATATTACTGAGAGACATAAAACCCAAGAGGGACGAGTGCTGCAAATAAAACCGAATGTTCACCACCACCAAGCCCTTGGGCAGTGCCCGTTCCCAGAAACCTCTCCTCTTGTTTATATGCTGAGGATGGTTTGGAATATCCCATTGTCCATCTGGGGTCAGCTGTCCCAGCTGTGCCCCCTCCCAACCCTTTGTTTGCCCCCAGCCTACCCAGGGGCTGTATGCCCATTCATTTTTTTGGTTTTCTGAGCTCTTTATTATCCCTTCTCTGGTCATTCTATCACCCTCTTAAGCTCACCATCCCTTTCTCCTTGGAGTGTCTCTCATTTTGAGATTTATGGCTACCTGGAGAGTAAAAGGAAAGAATCAGAGGTGTCAGTTAAGTTTTGGAGAGCAGAAACTCTACCTCAGGCTTTTGAACCAGAGTTTGTCTTCTGCTGTGGTGACATTTTGGTACCTGCCAGATTAATGGGAATTTTTCCTGATTAAGAGTGGGCCAAAATTGGAAAAAAATTACCTTGTGCTTTGGTAGCAGAATTACCATCTGAATTTCTTTCTGTTTGCATGGGGTTTTGGGTTTCTTTTGCTGATTGTTTTGGGGGTCTTTGTAATTTTTATTCGTTTCTTTATTTGCTTTAATAGCTGAAGAAACTAGATAGTAAGCTTGCAATTAATGTGATAGAGACGAGAACTTGATTTCTGTGGTTGCGTCCTTGTTCTTTTAAAAGAACATTCCAGAAAGAATGGTTGTTTGCAAAATAAAACTTTTCTAACAAAACCAGGGAACTTTTTACCTCTGTAAAATAATCAGGAAACCTGGAGCACTATTGATTTCATTTGTGATGCTGCAGGAAGAAAAGACATAAGGCAAATGGTATTTGAAGTAAGTGAATCAGATCAATTATTTTCATTTTGCAAAGGCTGGTCAAGAGAGTTTTTCTCCGACTTGCTCTTGCTGACCTGGGAATTTTGTGTCAGAAACACCTTTTAATCAGGTTCTAAAATGATACAGAAGTACTGGCTTTGGAGGAGAGTGTTCAGTCTGTGCAATTGGGAATGACTGGTCCTAGTGTGGGGTAAAATATCTCAAAGAGAATTAGTCAGGTACTTAACAAGCCCAGAAGAAATCCATAGAAAAATTAATAAATAAGGGTAACAAAAAAAGAATTTGGTTGTAATGGTGTCGTGTGTGTGTGATATTTTGTATATGATACTGCATATATAAGCAGATTTTCTTAAGTGTATTTGACAGGATAAGTTTTATATAGCAGACATTAAACAAAATAGGAATAAAAGTTACGATTTTCATGTTCTGGAAATCTGAAACGCTATACATTTCCATCCTTTGGAAATCTGACACACTATACATTTCATCCTTTGGAAATCAAGAGCATTAAATGATTTTAAATTATGATCTCAGTGATAGAGAAAACAGTGCATAGGAATTCAAAATCACTGACTTTTAGGTTTTGCTTTCAATTCTGACTACAGGGCTCTATACATATGTCTACTAATATATATTGGTGTTTCTCACATATAAGTGTTTTATAACACTTCTCCGCCATGGATTTTGACATTTGTATTTATTAGATACATGTTTGAAAAGTGCAAAGAAATCTTTCATTTGGGGGGGGGATTGTGTTGACCTAAGGGCACATGAGTTTGTTCAATGTTTCTCAGTGTGATTGGTGCTCATTAGTGGCTCTTAGGCTTTCATTAAAGCTGCCTGCAGTGTTTTGTTGATTGTGTTCTCTTTGAGGCCAAACTTTTTTTCCCCTGATTAGCTCTGACTGCAAAAGGAAATCCTTGGGGATGGTTTCAATGAAATAGATTTGGCTGATCTTAAATTTTCACTGAGTGAACACCTTGCAACAAAAACTTCTTGGTTGCCAATATCTGACACTAAACCCCAAAGTATCAGGTCAAAAGAACACAGTTCTTTTAGACATCTTGTGCAGATCTCATGATTATTATAGACCTTAGTAGAGAGTGACATTTCTGATAGCTTTTTGCAGTAGAAATTGAAACGATTTTATAAACAAACCCACTTTTTCAGAAAAGAAGTCACTTCTGAGGATACTTTGATTGTGTTTCCTAAATACAAGTGTTATCATAATTTACGCAGTGTCTGTGGCATGTGAGTATCATGGAAAGTTATCAGTAAAAGCAAAGTTGCAATGAGCTGACTTTATGATTTTTTGTTGCTGTTTTGTTTTTAACTGGTAATCAAGGCAGGATTCAGCTTGGAGATAAGCTCTGCACACAGAGATGTATTGTTATGGCTTTTTCTGAGGTTTGAAGCCTTTGAACCTCTGTACACTGTCTAATACCATGCTGTTAATGCTACAGAGCATCAGTTGTAGTTGAAATGGGTGAAATTGGCCAGTTTGATTCTGTTCCAGTATTGCATCACTGGTGAGTTGATGCTCTTCAGTCACGGCTGCAGCAAGGTTTACTTATTTAATTAATATGGGGAGATTTCTGTACCTTCAGACTAAAAACCCTTAAGTTTCTGTTTTCACAGCCAGTTATTTCACAGCAATACCAGTGTGACTGGTGTTTCCTCTTGCTCTAAGGTCTTCATTGTTCTCAGTCTGTTTTGGGGAATTACAGCTGAAGTCAAGCCTGTAAGATTTTCAATAATAAAAGTATAGGTGACCATAATTTGAGCTCAGCCAGGCAGAGAAGAGCCCTGCTCTTCCAGCTTGGCCAAGTCCATGTTTCCAGGACCCAGGCACAACTACCAGCAGGGTAGATGCTGCCAGCTTCCTTCTCATATCATTTGCAAAAAAAAAATAGGCAAAAAGGGAAATGGATAATAAAATTCCAGCAAAGAGCTTATTGGCTGTTAATGGCTCACCTGCATAATTATACTGCAAATAATATACATTATACATGCAATACTAATATTCACCAAAGATAAAGGTCCTGAGGTACATTGAGAACTTCCCAGCTGGGTTTAATATAATTACAAGATGAAATAAATGGTATTCATAAGAGGTCAGAATATCACCACAGAGCCTAATGAATTATTGATGATAACCTCTAAGATGACCCGTTGCCTCTGATTTTTCTCTCATTCTTTCCCATTTCAGTGATGAAGCTTCTAAGGAGAAAGCCATCATTTAAATTATTAAGGAAGAAAAACCATAAGTCCTTGTCTTTATTTTTGAAAAAAAATGCCGTGTTTAGGAAACAAGCAACTAAAAGTGATTTTGCCAGTCTGAATTTCTCCTGTAGGTTATATAGAATAAGAGTGTTTTGTCACATTTATTTCTCCAAAACCAAAGTCTATTCCCATGTCATTACTTTCTCACTTTGTACGATGCTTTGAGGTGGTAATTTTTCAAAGGTTAGTTCCTCACCTAATTTAGTCCAGTGACTCGAGTCTGATTCAAATATGGGCTGTAAAGTTAATATAAGAAAGTAACAAAAGAATAGTTTCTGTGTTACTCCTTAACCTTAACCCAGAAGTGTCTGGGGCTGCCTGAGGGTGCCAGTGACTGAAAACAGCTGATTCCTAGAAAGTAGAAAACAAGCAAACAAACTAAAAGATTAAGGCAAAAAACCCCCCCTGGTTGGGCTCTTCAGAGTCTCACAAACTGTAAATCACTATTTATTAGCTTGAAATATAAGCACATTATAACCATCTTAAAAGGAAAGTGACACTAAATATCTGGAACACCACCCAAGTAGATAAAGACAAGAGAACCAGTGATTAAATTAGAAATGTGTAAATAGCATATTTGAATGGAACACCTGATGACTTTGTGTGCATCAATAAATACAAGCATAAGTGCTGAAGGATAATGGCTGCTGCTCAGAGTTCCTTACCATTTTCATTCTAACCACAGAGCAGATCTGAGCTAGAGTATTGCTACAGCAATGAATATCAACCAGATGTAAAATGCTATTTTTAGTCTTTTTACTACTCCTAAGCCATTAACTGAGCCTTAAAAGCACAAGGGCAAAGCATTAGCCATACTAGTATTAGTTCCTATTTTTGACAGGGAGAAACTGAAGGATAAATCCTATATTTGAGATGAACTAAGAATAAGATTTCATCTATTTTCCCTACTGATTTCAATTACTTCAATGATGGTATCCTAAGCCATTTGTAAGAGCTTTTAGACTTCCCATTCCAAGTATATATTATTTACAGTTGTAGCTGAAGAATGTCATGGATAAAATTTAGAATTTCCTGATTAACTGTCCTCTTTATCCACTTTTTCTTTCTCTAAAAGTCTTTTCAGCCTCATTCACGGTGTAACTTCCATATTAAAGCAATGCCTTCATTCTTTGGTGATTTGGAGACAGCTCTGCTCCTGAGCCAAAGAGGATGTATTATTTAGAAGATTTTTTGTTTTCAGCATTTCCTTCTTTTGATCTGGGAGTGGAAGTAGCAGTTTGTTTATGCAAACACAAAATAAATGTTGTTAATTAGCACCTGAAACTCTCTTAAGGCAGTGTTTATGTATGTCCATTAATGTGGTAGCATGAATGAAGCCTTTAGGAGGAGCAGGATTTCCACAGTAGATCTTGCAGTAGCTCCAGTCCTAGAAACAGGTTTTGTAACACAGGAATTTCAGTATTTATGGTTTTTCTTTGTTGTTCTCCCTGGTATTAACTGGTCATTGAGACTTGGATAAAGGTCCAATGTTTAAATTCCAGGAAACCTTTGTGGTTTCTGAATGTGTTACACTGAGGTACTATGAGCTTTTCTAGAATGCTCATGTCCTGGGAAATTCCGTACTCCGTGATTTTTGTGTTTCTCTTCCTAAGGCAGTAAAGATGCTGTTACCACCACTTCTTTGTGGTGGTGAGGCCCTGGCACAGGGTGCCCAGAGAAGCTGAGGCTGCTCCCTCCCTGGAAATGTCCAAGGCCAGGTTGGATGGGGCTTGGAGCAACCTGGGATAGGGGAAGGTGTCCCTGCCCATGGCAGGGCGTGGAATGAGATGATCATTAAAGCCCCTTCCAACCCAAGCCACTCTATAATTCTGATTTTTTTCACCCTTATTAAAGCCTGTCTTCTTCCCTGCTCCATCCAGTGTCTGGGCAGCAGCACTGAGATGATTTAGACACGGTGATCTCTGCTCACTTAAGGCATTTTCATCCAAGAAGCCCACCTGTGGCTCTGCTGTTTCTCATTATTCATGGACAAAGACACAAAGATGCTCACAAAAGAACCTCAGCAGAATGATTTGTGACCCCTTTATTCTACGAGTTGTTCACAGGATGATTTACAGAGTTGGATTCTACTCAGCCTGGCTAAAGGTGAAGAGATGCAGGCTTCCTTATGCAAGGCAACGCTAAATAAAGGCTGCCAAGGAGTGTGTGAGACAGGCTATTAGTGCCTAGTCACGGAAGGGATAGAACTGAAATTAATTCCTTGTGACCTGTCTGCTGCCAGAGAATAGTTATTAATTATCTGATCTGTCTGTACATTTTTTCCTCCAGGATCTCTCGAGCTACCTTGAGCTGAACCTGGATCACACAGAGGGCTGTGCCTTGTTCTTGCAGATGCAAGGAAGAAAGGAACTCTAACTTTTCCTTCCTTCCTTCCCCAGCATGCACAGTTTGCTCAGGTGACACTCTAGCTGGCGTAGTTCATTTTTTCTTAGGCACTGAAGGACTTTTGAAGGTGAGTAAAAGATCTGTATTTGCTGCTGTTTGTGTGTGTGATGTTCACCTTGAAGAACAATCTGTTCTGCACGCCCGGTGTTTACTCTGTGAAAGAGTCTCCTTTCTGTAATGGGTCAGGCTGACTTTGTTGATTTGACTGCAGCTTCCTCTAGCTATGTTCTTTCCACTCACTGGACAGCACTTTTATGACTAGTCATTAATGGAACATCAGTACAGCCAGCACTCTGATGTATTAATAAAAACAGCAGTGTCATCAGCAAAGAATGTTTTAAGGGTAAATGGGTTTTGTAACTTGTTCGAAGGCTCCCTGCTTTGCTTTGCTAACGCTTACACTGGAGGGCTTTAAAAGAGGAAGAGAGAAGTGTTTTGAAAAGAAGGAGAAGTTTCACAGCACTTTAGTTGAAATGGAAATAGTTTTTATTGCTCTCATCCTGTACCAGCAGTGCAGAGCAGCAGCAGTGTCCTGGAGGAGGAGCTCTGTCTGCACTCGAGGTACCTGCAAGGTGTGTGAGATCTGCAAAGCCTGAAGCAAAGCTGTGGTAGCTTAAAATCACGTGAAAACCCACAGAATGTGGAGATGGATAGCAAAGAAGAAATTGCAAACAGGTCTGGAGTCCCTGTTTTCTGACACATGTTCTTACCATGATGGGCTGAACTGATCCTTGATAGGGAGCCAAAATGTGGCTGAAATTTCTGCGAAAGATCACAAAGGCATATGAAGGGGTTCTACTACTACTATTACTGTTATATTTATTATTATTATTATTATTATTATTATTATTATTATTATTATTATTATTATTATTATTATTATTATTATTATTATTATTCCCTGCTTTATCCTAGACCCCAATATTTCTACCACTGAGGAGGAAATGCCAGTGCCTGACATTCTTGAAAGTAATTTGCAGATTACTCAAGGTGGGAGGTGTTATTTCTCTGCAGGTACAACATGCAGCCTGGGTTTTTAAAGGATTAATTGTAAAAATCACACAATGTTTACTTGGCCCCCTTCCATTTATCAAGGAAAAGGCATCTGGGAATGTGGAAAGCTTGACTTGTACATTTCTGTTAATGAGAACCAAACCCATTTCTACTGTTTAAAACAAAGGGCCACGGTATCAGTCTGAAATTAGTAAGATGAGCTGTAATACAGCTCTGAGTTTCATTTAGACACCAGAGTTATTGCTACGAGCTGCTGCTCTTGTAGAAAGAACATTCTTTTCTTTATTAATTTTTTATTTTGGCAAACAGTGTGTTCCAACACCTTAGGCAGGTCTTACAAAGCAGCTGTAAAGGCTGGCTGAGGGCTAACAGATGCAAAACTTGTTACTTTACCAGGCAGCCCTGCTTTGACAGTGACCTGCAGCTGAGCCTACGAATGCTGCTGCCTTCTAACCCTGTCCTCAGAACACGTTTTGTAAGGTTTGGTCTTTATTTTTAACCTGCAATATCCTTTTCAGCAATCTTATCTCAATCTTTTCTTGTTTTAGTAGCAACTATCAGACCATGAGATACTGGTAATCTGCTGATGTCAGTCAGTGGTGACAATGTGAAGGAGTGGGTTTTATTTGGGAGTTGGTGCATTATGTAAGAAGGACTGTAGAGGTCAGAGAGAAGGCTCATCTGATCCAGCAGCCCTGGCAGTGGTCCTTGGGGGACTGGTACAGAAAGGCAAGATGAGAAGTCAGATAATTCTTCCAAACCTGAATATTTTTATTTTTCACTTCATTTTTGTGTCACTGAGGACTCCTGGCTTATTCTTTACAAATCTTAATTCCTCAGAAGAAAATCACTTCAGACTTATGAGCATCTTATTCTTTGAGCTGTGTACAGTTCTATTATATCCTTCCCAAGCTGAGAGAACTGGAACACTATAAAGTTTCTAGGCTGTCCATGACACAGACTCTCTCCTTCCTCTCAAGTCCACTCCCACTCTTTCATTAAACTCGATTTCTTAAATTCTGCTAAACACTCAGCTGATGCTTGCAAGGAAATATGGTTATTTTTGTAAAACCAAGTCTGGTTTTCCTCCATGAACATCACTTTGCATTTATCTGAGTTGGATTTCACCTGCCAATCTATTATTGAGTTTCTTTGTCTTACAAAGTTCTTCTGGAATTCTGTCACTGTCCCCATCCTTACTATTTTAAATAACTCTGGTTGGAAGTTTCATAATGTCACTACTTTCTCCTTTTCTGTTCTTTACAAATAAGCAAAATAGCACCAGTTTAAATATGACCCTGCAGAACTCCACTTGAGACCACCACTTGCTCCTACCCACTGTGTTTCTCTTTTATTCAATAATTTATCTCTGCTGGGACCTTTTGCCTCAGTTCTGGTTGCTGTGTTTCATTAAAGGCATTTGATGAGTGACTTTCTCAAAAGGCTTTTCGAAATCCAAAAAGACCTTTTGTTAGCTGCAAATTTGTTGATCCCATTTAGGAAACTCCAAAAGGTTTGTGTGGCAGAACTTCAATTTGCAAATGCCAGAGTGGCTGTTTCAGTTTATCACATTTAAACAAAGGTCCACTTGACCTATTCCTTCCTACAGTTCCCAGTAATTTGGTCTATTCCTTAAGTGTCACTTAGAAACTTTCTCAGATTTGTTTTTCTTTGGTGCTGTTTTTTGCTATTTTTTTCAGTCCTCTAGTAAAAAGCAAGAAACTACACTCTGGTAATTGTAGAAAAACACTTTGTTCATCCTTGAGGGTTTTTGAGGATTTCTTGGTGAATAGCTATAATTTTTTGTGCATTGTATGGTGGTTACCTCTAGAATTCTGGAGATTTGTTACCATTCACTTTGCCAACCTATCCATTACATCTTTTGAAGGCACTTCAAAAGTTTCAGAAAGATAAGAGTGAGAATATTGAAATCTTTGCACCCTGTTCTGCAGTGAATACTAATAAATAGAACTGTTTTATTTCCCTGTCCTTTCCTGGATTTTATATTTGTAGTCCTGTGCTGGTTATGGCTGGGCTGGAATTCATTTTTTTTGGTCATAGGGTCTGTGTTTTGGATTTGTGCTGAAAATGCTGCTGGTAACTCTGAGATGTTTTAGTTCTTTAATTTAGTTTTTCTCTCTTTTTGCTATTTTCATGTTAATTACTGTGCATTTTATTTTATTTTATTTATTTTATTTTATTATTTTCTTTTCTTTTCTCTTTTCTTTTCTTTTTTCTTTTCTTTTCTTTTCTTTTCTTTTCTTTTCTTTTCTTTTCTTTTTTTCTTTTCTTTTCTTTTCTTTTCTTTTCTTTTCTTTTCTTTTCTTTTCTTTTCTTTTCTTTTCTTTTCTTTTCTTTTCTTTTCTTTTCTTTTCTTTTCTTTTTTCTTTTCTTTTCTTTTCATTTCAATTGTTAAACTGTTTTTACCTCAGCCCGTGAGTTTTCTCATTGTTCCTTCCCCCACACTGCTGGGAGGGAGGGTGAAGGAGCAGCTGTGTGGTTTCCCAGTTGCCAGTTGGGGTTATACCATGAAAAGTCCTCTCATCATTTGATGCTGTGGACTTTGTGGCAGTAGTGCTGTTTCTGATGTATTTGAGGAAATATGCTATTTTTAAAATCTTTTTAAATTATTTTTTTAAACTCCTGTCACTTTTTACTACAGCTTTTTGGGGGCCCTCTATTATTGTATTTTCACATTTAATCTGCCAGAATTTGACTGCTCTTTGTTTCTTCTTTGGATACCTTTGCTTTTTACAGAAACCCTCTCATGTACAACAACATTTTTTGCTTTGCTTCTAGGCCAGACCTTGTGTTCAGACCTATGTGCCAACTCTGTTGAGTGTCATCTCTAAGGTTTTTATTCTCTTATATAGTCTGAAATGCTTTTTAAGGGCTTTCTGTTTCCTTCTGCAGCTCCTGTTTTTGAAGATGAATGTAAGTCCTGTGGATTTGTTGTGCTTTGTGCACTCCCCTGGGAGTGTGTTGCTGTAACATAAGACTTTACCGAGACCAAACTGTGGAACAGCTTCTTCAACTCTTGGGCTAAATCCTGTAAAACTAAAGGCTCATATCTTCTCTTTTGGGTGCTCTAACCACCCCTTTGTGCTAATCATGGATTGCTTGGGTTATGTCCTCATACGTTTCTTCCTCACCTGAAGATGGGTTATTAAAGCTCCAGCTGCATTTCCAGCTGTTATTTTCTGTGTGATTTCTCACACAACGTATTTTATTAAGTGTTATCATCCTAGCTGGATGCTGCTTGTGCAGGTAATGTTGGTTCAAATCCACAGCTGCTTTAGCATATGGCTTTATTCCCCCACCCCAACCCTGGCAAAGTCTGCTTGCTCCTTTCTGAACTTTGTAACCTGGCACTAGAATGCCTTTCTGCTCCCAAATTTCCAGCATGCCTAGGATATTGAAATTATTTAAGGGAAAAAAATTAAATGAAAGCAAATGAGACTCCCCAGCAGCTCCCCTCTATTTATTAGTCCTCCAGTGTTTCTGTTGCAGTGTGTACCCTGTGGGCTTGATTTCCTTCTTGCCACCTGAGTGAGATGTCAGTCTTTGTTTTCCCTATGTAACTTTATCTATTCTGTGATTTATCCTTTATTTGAAAATAGAGAGTTTCCATGTTTTCACCCACTATTGTGTTGTCATCATAAGCATGTGTTCTCTTTATCTGCTTCCCCCACAGCTCCCTCTGACAGGTCCAACAGACCTCCTGAAGTGCCAGCAGGTGTTTTCCTGATGGTTCTGGTCAAAGCTGTCACTCTTCTTGAGGCTCTCCTTATTCTAGAGAATGCACACTCAATTCCAAAACCGTGTGATCCATCCCAAAATCAAACCCCCAGGGTGTTATAGATGTGATGGTAGATTTTCGCAGTCACAGTGACCAACATCATCTTTCTGGTTTGGACTCCGGGTACTCATGTTTTCAGAGATAAGAGAAAATGTGTCTGTTTCAATGGGGATGGATCTCTAGCATATTTTTTTTTTTTTAATGGTCTTTCAGACTAGCTTCTGGTGTGTGATAGTCCTGACATCACTCCGAATTTATATGCCTCTCATTTGTTGGTGGAGCAGGAGGGGTTTCATCTTCTTGGAGGCAAAAATACACAGCGGGGTCCCTCAGGTGGTTGCTCCCATACCCCAAATCCCCCTGCTCACCCAGTTCAGCCACTTTGGACACCAGTGGGAAACACCAGCAGGTTGCACTGTGAGCTTGCAGATAGTGTTTTATAAAGAGTCTCTTCACACTTTACCCATTTCAGTGACAAACTGGGTAATCCCCCTCTTATAGCTCGACTCCCATCTTCATTTCTTCATTTTGGATGGGTGATGGGGGTAGCCAATAGTGAACATTGCACTTAATGAATTTATCCAGGCTCCTCATCAGCTGCTGTCCTCAAGCACAAAGGGCTTGAACCTGGTGACTTTCTTTCACCCATTGCTGAATTCCAACAGCAGACAAAGTTAGGGGAATTTCTGTACCTGGGAGGAGAGAGAAGCCCTGGGATAGGCTGAGGAGGGTGTGGGACCTCTGCACGTGGAGATTGGAGAGAAGGATAAAGAGAATCTCCTGACAGTGGTGAGTCATCCTGTGAGACACAAAGGAAGGTTGAAGTTAAGTTAAATTCCTGCATTATTGGGTCTGTAAAGGCTCGGATAATTTCTGAAAATTAGCTATTTCTCCCTTGTAAAGCAGCCATTAATTTTCATAAATCAAAACCTTTCAAGCAGAAAGAATGTCTTCCTCCTTTTTGAGTAGGCAATGGTTTATGTTCACCTGGAGAACACGGCACCTACCTCCAACTTAATCTGGGGGGCTGAAGCTGATGGAAAGCTATCTAAAAATGAGATTTAAGTAAGGAAGAAATTATTAAGGTGTATTGTGAAGATAAGATGGAGAACTCCTTATCAGAAAATGTGGATAATCAGGTTTAAAAAGTAAAATGTTCAAGGGGAAAATAGACAAACTACTTAAAGGGAAAAACATTGAGAACTATTACATGTATAAAATACAACCCTGGCTCTGAGCTACAAATATTTGTGGGATGAGACATTAGTAGTGATGGGAGAAATATAATATCTACTTGGTTTGTGTATATATGGTTTTTTCCCCAGTGACCAATGGCAAAAACCTATTACAGAGAAGCTGCTGGCACAGATGGGCCTTTCAACTGAGCAGTCACTGTCATATACTGGGGAAATGCTACAGAAAAGAAATTTAATCAGAGGACATGTAAAAATACTGATAAGAGTAATTCTCTTGTTAGATTTCTCACACATTAATAACTTTAATTATACAGCTACCATAATCTACCTTGATATACAATTGCAGGTCAATCAATTAATTTTTTAAAACTGTTACTGAAGGTTTTTTAGAGTGAGGACTAAGTCTTTTCATCCCACACTTTAGCAGGCTTGTGTATCAGATTGGCTGTACAGCATCCTGGCTTTCCCTTCGGATAGGTGTAAATGGGATTATTGACAGCTCTAAAAGCAGGGTGTGAGGAGGCTGGGAACACTTTCCTGTCAGAAAGGTAATTGTGCTGAGTGAACTGAGTGAAATGTGCCCTTTTGGGAATCTCAGTCTGGCTGCCTCACCTTACCTCACCTGTGGAAATGTTCTGATCATTTTGTACATTGTGCTTGACGAATGTGTGATAAAAAGAAATGTGTGCAGACACTGTTTTGAAAAGAACAATGCAGCTGAAATTATGAAGTGTTTCACAATTGCTGCGTGGTTTGAAGCACTTTCCTGGGTGCTTCTGTCTGGGTATTCCTTTGTGTTTATGGGAGGGGATTTATATCACTAATTTACTTTCAAACACGACTTGGGAAATAAACAGGTTAAAAGCAAAGTATAAAGTAGGAAAATGCCTTGAACAACAAAAAAGCAGTGCTAAACTGATGCTTAGAGTTAGTCCCAGGGGTGTCTGTGCCTGGCTGTGTGCTGAATTTGCAAGCTCCGTAAAAGGATAAGTTGCCACAACTCAGATGAAATACCAAGTGAAAGTCAGTGGCTCAAATTAGTTGCTCAACTGAAGTTTCCTCACTCATTGTTATTTAAACAATCTGAGTTTAGTTTTTCAAAAAGATGAAGCAAAAAGAATTGGGAACTTGGTCCCTTTCTGGATGGAGCTGCAATGCCAGTTTGTGTGGGCGTAGGGCTGGAGTATTGATAAATTCTCTGTGCCCATCCATACTCCTTCACATTGGCAAGCACTGAGGTTTGCAGCCAATTCCCACATCCCATTTGCAATTTGATGCACTGCTCAGTCATGCTTCAGTGTGAGCTTTTGGAAAAAACCCCAAAAACCCGACATAACAAATTCCACAAATCCCCAAAGCCATCCCCCCTCGAAAGCCCCAGAATAAAACCTTCAAACCCTTCACAATTTTCCCCCAAAAACTTCAACCTCCTCAAGGATATCCTTGTTGTAGACTAAACTACTCAGGATTGAGAAGGAACATAATAAAAATTTGGTGTTGCTCCTCGGGTACCCATCAACGTGGTGAGAAAAAGCCTTTCACTGCAGGTGCTCATACCTGGCAGAAACACAGTCAGAGTTGTGAAATGCCTCCCTTTCTCCCTCTTCCTCTTCTTTATTCTCCTGCAAAAATAAAAAACTTTAGTCTTAGCTTCTTTGCCAAAAAAATGCGGCGCTTCCCAAATTTTTGAAGAGTGTGGTTAGCATTGATAAAGGCAAATTTGATTTCTGATCTGAAGAAATTATTTGTGCTGTGAATAATTCAGGGCTGAAGTTTCAAAAGGCTTTATTTCATCCTGAATAACCTGACAAAGAGTCACACATAAGTAAGAAGATTAATAAATTCTTCTTTCAAAGGAAACTTAGAAACAGTTCCTGAGAACCCTCCAAACCCCTTGCATTGTGGGTATTGTTTGGACTTAGAACCTTAAAACATATTTAGGTCCTCCTTTCTTCTCACTCCAGCTGGATTTAGGAAATTGAACGTCTTTCAAAGAGTTTTAAAAATCTATGCTTCACTAACTTGTCCTAAAGTGGATCAGAGAAAAGAATCTAGCTCAGATTTTGGAGCTTGATGCAACTGAAATGATGGTAAAGTCATTGTTCGAAAGCAAAAATAAAATTAAACGTAGGGTGAGAGCCATGTGCATCTTTGCAGTTGTGGCTCTCACTCTTCTCCCTGGGACTGAGGGGTCTGCTCACAAGGGTGTTTTATACCAGAAATTATCCCAGCACGGGTGAGAGATGCTGGGGGTGCAGTGGAGGGGGGATGTCTGTCACATTAAGGACTCTTCTGGAGGGAGTTGTGCAGATAAGAATGCTGGCAAGATGTAACACGGGCAGAGGCTGACTGACTCTGCCACTTGCCTGCTGAATCAATCTGAACCAGGCTTTTTCCTCTATTTCCTTTCATATATTTTCTATTTTTATGAAGTAACAACTTTATAGTTAAGCAAAGTAAGCACCTACCTGTGCTAGCAAGTTTTGAGCAGAACCAACCCAGGAATGCAAATCATTCATTAGCATCCCAACTTTTCCTTTTAAAGCCTGGCGAAGGGATAAATCTGATTCTTGCAGTGTATCACTGGGGAGCAAAAATAGTTTCTGCCTTTTCCAGACTACCCAATAATGGCGTGGATGTTTGCAATTTAGATTATAGGCACTGTGGAATCAGAGCAGTTGTACAGGGTCTAAGCACAACAAGATATTGATCTCAGCAGGAGGTGCAATGCAAACAGTAACAATATTAAATAAACAGTTTGAAAAAAGCTGAGGCAGAAACACAAACCCTACTATTTATTTGAGAACAATATTCCAAACTCAGATTCTGCTAACATCTATGTGAGCTTATAAATACCTTATTTACATGTAAATGGCCCTAAAAAAGGCTGCAAGGTGCTGGTCTCTGTGGACATTATTATCTTTTCTTCCCCAGCCTCTTCCAGAAGCCACAGAATTTTTATCAGCCTAATGTCTGATCTTTGATCAAACTAATTTGAAGTGTTTGTACTTTACACTCACATATATATCAAATTTATTAGCTAAAATTCTGTATGTGCAAACATAACAAATAAATAGACACATTAAATAGTAAATGCTATTTTTACACTGCTACTTGGAGTGGAAAAATCTTCTGAATAGGTGGTAAAGATTCTAAAGGAATAGAAGATTTTTTCCTTCTCTGTGTTGTTCAGGGAAAACCATATTCTCTCCCCATACATTTGTGCATTTGAAACTCTAAAGGCACAGGGACATGAAGTTACAATCAGTTTTATTTTGTCTTATATATTTGTACATATCAGGACTTATCCCATTCTAGCCTCCTCTGTATCATTATTCTCTACTTCCCTGTTGGGTTTGCTCAAAGAGATTCAGCTGTGCAAAATATCAGAAGATTAGGATCATTTTTATTATGTTAGATCAGCTAATTAGTATATACTTTGTCTGCTCAATTAAAGGAAAAATCCAGCATGAAAATCTTTGATCTAAACAGAGTTTACAAAAGCATCTCTGTGAAAATGAAAGTCGTGTTTTAGGCTTTCAGCTGGAATAATTCATTCAGGGCATGCCACTGCAGTGGGGAGCAAGCACACTCAGGAAGAAGGAGGTTTTATCTTTATAACAGTTGCACAAGATATTCCAGCTCTGTTCGGAGAATTCGTCACGTAAATGTCCAGGTTTCAATTCACACAGACTTTGCATCAGCTCCTCTAGTGTTCTTCACTCTGAATTACTCTCCAGTTTCCAGATCTCAGTGTAATTAGTCCTTCACTGTTGCAGAATAGAGCAGCCAGCCTGTGAGAGCTGAGCCACAGTTTAAGCACAATCCAGGATTCTAAAGGAGGCAAACTGTCAGAGCTGATCTTGTCAGATCTGTGACTGAAATACCTGAGCAATCTCATTCCACACCTGGCCCTATCCCCCCTCCAAACGGTCCTGAGGGCTTTTAGGGAAGCCACAGTCACCCCCAAGCTGAAGCAGCGCCCAGAGATTCTTGTCTCCTCAGCTCACTGCTGTTAATGCTTCTGTGGTTGTCTTGTGACTCTTCAGATGGTGCCTTTGGAGAGGTGCTTAAAGAATGATGCTTCAATCCCAGGCTAAACTGTGCCAGATGTAAGGGACGAAGAGATACTGAGATTCAAGGTTCTCATTTAGTTGATTTAGGCATCCAGAGCCAGAGTCCTGCTTCAGAACTTCAAAATCTGTGACATTCATGGAGCAGCAGGTGGGCAGGGCACCGGAATGTTGGTGGAGACTGCCAAATTCCAAGGTTCAGTGAGTGTGTTCCTTATCGTGCCAGGATCAGTACATGAAGGAAAAAACACACATCGCCTTGGTTTCAAAGCTGCTTTCTGCCTAAGTGTTTTGATTTAAAAATGAATTAACAGTCTTGGTCAGATAGTGAAAAAGTACTTTGAAACCTTACTTTGAATAATTTTTATCCCAGAACGTCAGCAGGGTTGCCAAAATTTGGTCTGATATGGATTCAAGAGCCACTATCTTCTAAACATTGTTCTGAATTTGGGCTCAGGAAATGACACAATCCATAGATTATGCAGAGTAAGATATTTCACATTGCCTTGTGCTCATCAGCTGATTCATTTTCATAGAAGACAAATAAAACACTCAAGGAAGAGAGTTTGGGAGAGTTGAGAAAGAGTAAAAAACCACAAAACAACAACAACAACAACAACAACAAAAAACCCAAAAACCCCAAAAAACCCAAAAAACCCCCAAACCCAATATAAGGAAACAACTCCTCCCCACTCAGAAGATGTGGTTTTTTACAAACAGAAGACCTCTTTGAGAAATCTGACAGATTCAGGGTGCATTTCTTAGTCTGCCATATCACAAGAGGTTAATGGCATCCATTTTAACAGGTAAATGCAATCCTAAAAAGTTATTTCTTTGAATCGTTGTCCAGAGCTGAACGTCCTGAGTGTGTGGTGCTTCCCACTCTTCCAGACAGGAGGTAGAAAAAAAGACTTTTCTTCCTATAAAGTTTAACAGCATGAACTCTGAAATGATGAATGTGGAGAGAAACAGAACAGATGGGATTTGTTTGTTATTAAGATTGAATAAGAAAGGGCCTGATAACAGCATATAAAATAACGAATAATCCAGGAAAGAAATTTAGAATTTAGGTCCTCTGTGATTCACAACATGAGAGAGATGATATTGAATGAAACTGAAAAATAGCACATTCAAAACTGGTAAAATGAACTATTTTTTCATATGGCATCTGATTTCACTGTGTAGCTAAATGCCAAGAAAGTTGCTAAGGCAAGAACTCAGGATGAGAGATGGAGAAGAGAATTGCAGAGCCAACCACAGTTCAGGGACTCAGTATTTGCTGCTAAAAAGTAAAGAAAGTTAAAAAAGAAAATGATTTTATGATTGTGATGAAAACTGTAAGGTGCCATCTTAGCCAACTCAGTTTTATGGTCTCTCTGGTTTGTGCAACTGATGAAAAGCAATCCCATTTTCCTGTTGGCTTTCCAGCTGCCTGATATTTATATTATGGAGGGAAGAATGATGTTTGGTATCACTTTTGAGCCCGTAGGTGGCAGGACAGGTGCCAGTGCCAGTGGTGACTTTGGTGCCACTGCCCTCACGGGTCCCAGCGCTGCTGCTCTCCTGGCCCTGAGTGACCCCTGGCTTTAACCAGGTCCTTTAAAAGGTGCTGTTTGTCAACATGAGGCAAACTCCCAGCTCTGGATGTGATCAGAGCCCTGCTGAGGAGCTGCTGCTGGTGCTGTGACAGCAGTGAGGTCTCCACGGGCTGGGTACATGGACTGGGCACTCCAGCACTTGCAGCAGCCCAGGGAAGGAGATGTTGGTCACAGAGAGCCCCAGCCAAGGGTGCTGTGGTTTCTGGGGCACAGCAATGGTTTGAATCTTCTTGTCCTCTAGCCCAGGAAAGAGAACCAACTTCTACATTACCAACATTTCAAGTTCTGCTTAACTTCTGTAATACCCAGAGGAGACATTTTTTCTGTGGGTGTATTTCTGACACGAAGCAAGAAAAGCTTTGAAATACAAGATTATTTCCCCTCTGTCTCCTCCAGCTGTCACAATGAACAGCCAGGTCACAAGAGATCACACTTCTATAAAGCACAGTAACAGATGTTTCGTGCTAATGTTTATTGAGTGCATCTTCTGAGTGCTGCAATTTGGAGCATTGAGGGGCAAAAATCTTTCAGGAACTTCACACCTACATCCACTACACACCTCTAAAAATCACTCTACAAACTAATTGTGAACAAGCATAAAGATTGTGTTAGCATTTCTGTACTTTGAAGATTGCATTTTAGCTTCTGCCAGGAAGGGAAGAAAAATGCATTGTTCCCTGTATTGACTTTCTGTTTTTTCAGTTGAGGCATTTTAAAGAGAGGATATTTCTGGGGACTGTCCCACCCATGTATGGATTTCTTCCATCCTGTTTTCTGCACCTACAGGGATGCCATGTTGAAGACTGGATCACTGACCTTACACAGAGCTCTAGTTCTGCCCTAAAATGAGCTTTCTGTAATCATTCAAGCTCTGTTACTTGGTTCTGTCAGTGGTCACTTTGGTATAGAATTGCTTGGGATGGATTTTTCTGGTTTTATTATTCTTTACACGTTATTAGAGGAGCTGAGTTTGGGGCCATAGAGGTTTACAGAACTGTGGTGGGTTCTGTCACACAACCCAACACCCACCAGCTCCTTGCTCATTGCCCTCCACAGCAGGTGGGAGAGAGAATCAGAAGAGAAGAAAAAACAACTTGGGGGTTGAAATAAAGACAAAAAGAAGACATGATGCAAAGGCAGACACTCACCACTTCCCACCAGCAAACTGATGCCCAGCAGGTCTCTGAACAGTGGGTCCTTTGGAAAGATTTCCCCAGTGCTGAGCGTGCTGTTTTATGGCATGGAACAACCCCTGATCGGTGGGGGCTGGCTGTGTCCTCTGTGTCCCCTCCCAGCCTCCTGCCCACCCCCAGCCCACTTGCTGAGGGGACAGACTGGGAAACAGAGAAGATCTGGAAGCTGTGTGAGCCCTGTTTGGCAATAGCTAAACCATGGGTGTGATTTCAGCACTTTTTTAGTCACAAATCCAAAGCACGGCACCATCTGGGCTGTTAGGAAGAAACTTAACTCTGTCCCAGCCAGACCCAATACAAGGACATAACAGCAACACTCACAATATTGTAAATGTAAGCAGGTTTATGGATTTCTTGTCTGTTGTTGTGCCTTAACTCCCCATTGCTTGGCACTTTACTGGAACTTGGACTGTGCATCAGCCAAACAGGGAAATCAGAACTTCTCTGTGTATTTACTGAGGACAGTGGTGTTGCTGCCATTCTCTGCAGCAGACCCAGAATTCACTTTTTTTATTCCCAAAGTTCAAATGTTACTACAGGTCCAGACAGAAAGAATTCAGAAGGAATCAGACTGTTGTTCAGTGCAAGGTATTAATTGCCTCATTGGATTTGCAATCTTTGAGAAGATCTTTAGTTCAGAGCAGTCATTAGACTAATGGAGAAAGCCATTAAAGAAATGCTGAATGTCCACATCGCCACCTTTTGCTTGTGCTCATAAAGCCACATAAGACCTGTGTCTGGTTTTGTCTTCTCTTCCTCTCCATGGTGATGCAAGGACAACTCTCATTTGACTCACGAGCCCACAGGGGCCTCTTCTTGCTCATTTCCAGGATTCACACACTTTGATGGCCTGTCTGTGGGATAACACCCTGTACCAGTAATAGAGGGTAGACAATAATAAAGTTGTTTCATTGGAGAGATTTCACACAACAGCGAGCAATTATTCTGAATGCCTTTGAAGACTGGAGCAGACTTGACTACGCTGGGAGCTGATAAAACGGTTCATTTGTCCCATTCTTCTGTTTATCACAAGTCATTCATTTTAACAGGCTGTTTCCAGCTCTGCTCCTGAACTTTACATAAGACTTCTTAAAAATCTTTTTACTTTTGATACATACAAGCAAATCAGGCCATTCAACAGGAGGCTCAAAACCAGGTGAGCCTAAGGAGATTAAAAATGACTAAAAAATGGTGCTACTGACAATAGTTTGTTGTTCATAATACAATTGTGCTGCCTTGCAGACCAAGACTGAAATACAGACTACACACATGGGCACTGGGAACAGAGAACCCCCTGGATCGTAACTATAATGGGAATGGGAGGGCTGAACCACTGCAAACCTCTTATGAGACCTTGGGTAAAACACCTCACGAGGCACCAAGTAGAGAATAAAATATTCTCCCTATAGTATCTTCTGGAGAACCTGTCCGAGATCTTTATCATAAAAAAATGTTTGTGGTTTGGCTGCAAAATAAACCCATCATTTTATTTGATGTCTTACAGTGATACCACAACATGGTCTGTAACCTTCTGAGCACAGAGACCTTTGTGTGTATTAAAAAAGCACTTGAGAATTCCCCCCAAAACAGAAATCCTGAGGGATTTACAGAGGGTAATTGAAAGTTACAATGCCAAGAACTGCATGTAGACTTCCTGAACTCAAGTTCTAGACCACAAGCAAAACCACATCTTGGGCCTGTCAAAGGGGGGCTGTGTAATTCCTGAGAAAGGATGTGTGAAACTAGGATGTTGCACAGTTTCCCCAGATATAAAGTTTTGACTATTTCCCTGGAAATAGGATAAAAAAATAGGGATCCTGGAGATAATAATTTAAGTGAAACTGGATGCTTTTATCGGTAGATAAGTACCTCAGCAGGCACCTGGACATACACAATATAAAAATTAATTTTATGTATCTCTATATACAGAAATATATTTAGAAATGATAGATAAAAATATATTCACATATAAAATATCTCTTTGGGTGAAGGAGGACGTAATACAGAAATTAAAAGGTTTCTGATTGTAAATCACCTTTCTGCAGTTACTTTGATGTGATGGGTTAAAATGTGATTTGTTATTATCAAGAGGAATTGTATTTTGGAGACAGATTTTGAATTAAATTGACTTTATTTACTAATGTCTCACAGCTTTGAAGTTCCATTTGTCTGATAAAGATTTTTACATTTTTCAGAGTCCACCCCATTAATTATTACGAATTTTACTGGGGGGGGGGGGGAACAGGAAACACTTTGAAATTTTCTCTCCACAAAACAGATGGGTCCTTTAAGTCTTATGCCATTATCCCCATATTCTGCACAGCAAAGCAGGAGCTTCAGTCTTATTTACTTCAGTGGTGTATTGACAACATCATCACCGAGCCAGATTCATCTGGCAGGTTTTTATGAGCTGCTTCATCACCAGGCTTGACTACAGGCAGAAAAGTTTGAGAAGTCCAGTTGTTTCCATCTGTGCTGGCACTGCTGCTTCCACAGCTGCAAGAGACGCCGAAGAAAGTTTCAGAACCAATGGGGGACATGGGCTGGGGACCCCATTCAGAGCTGGGACTTCACTGTGAGCCTTGCAATTAACTCATCCCACGCCCTGGACATGCTGGAGCCAGGCCAGCCTGACAGATGCAGTTATCAAGGCACGGGATATGAGGGGGAAATGAGACTCCAAGCAAGGTTCTCCACACCATATGTTTGGGGACTGCTCAAGGCCTTAGACTTTATGTAACAAAGCAATTCAATGACAAGATGCTGTTTAACCATATTTCCTCCTCTCGCTGCTCGTTGGGGAGGACTGGGCTCTTGTAGGAGGCATTTTCAGTGATCACAGAGGGTGGTTTGCCCAGTCATCGCTAATTACTAAGATCTTAATTTGCTAGCACCAGGAATTCCCCTCAGGCTTCCAACGTTATTGAATTAAGTCCTGGCCAAAGACAATTAGCTGCTCTTAAAAACGTCTGTTGCAGTCTCTGGGAAATGTGGGGATGCTCTTTATTTATGTGAGTTGAGGAACTTTTTTTTTCTCGGTTGCTCTGAATTCTGTGCAGTCTATTCAAAGGGATTTATTTCACTTTGTAGGACTAGTCACTGCTGTGGGGAATGAAGGTTCTGTTGTCTTTTTGTCTTTTCATTCACAAACACTTTATACATGGGATTCTGTCACCTAAGCCTGCTCAGAATGTACCAGTAAGCCTCTCTGCATGTGATCTATTTGCCAAATCTTTGCTGAGATTATAGGCAGCTTAACGGCTTTGTGCTGTGTGCTTGTCCATTTAAGCTCTGTGATGTACACAGAAATGGGAGGATGGTATCTAAAGTGTACATAGCAGGAGAGGAGGCATCCTTGGCTGCAGGGAGAGAGCCTGGAAGAGATTCTTGTGCCATTTCTTCGTTTAAGCACTCTGGTATTCCTGCAGAAGGAATGGGAAAGCCCTGGAAGTTTTGCCTTCATAGCACTCACGAACTGTGGAGATGTTTACGTTTGCTTGGAGAAAGGAGATCTGATTAACAATATCTGAGTGACCAAGGCAGCAGAGAAATCATTTTGGGTTCACACTAATTGTGCTTTGAAAAGGGAAAGCATGGGGAATGTTGCTTCTGGCTTGTTTCCCCTCGGGTGGAAAATCTGGGGACAGATATATACCAGATTTTTGGTGTCGAAGGATCCTAGCAGGCTGGTCATATTTTTTTACTGTTGATATATATAATTATAGTTTATGAGCATGCTAGGAATGGTCCAGGATGTGTTTAATGTATTGTTCCTCTGTCAACATTCCTTTTATTTGGATTATGGTGATTTGTGTGAGCCCTGATGCATTGGATATGGTTCTGATGAGACAGATGATTACAGAGCAGACAGGAAAGAAGAAAGGATGAATGGAGTGACAAGGAGGTAAAAACAAAATCTGTGTAATTTAAAACAAATTGGAAAGGGAAATCTAAAGTGAAGAGCATGGTAAATAAAGTTTAAGGTACATTTTAATGGACAGAAACTTATAAGTGTAGCTGCAACATTCCAGTCTGTCCTAGCCAGATATGAACCAGCTCTGAAACAGAAACTTTATTATAACATTTAGAGGGATGTGTGATGCCCTTCTTTCAGCTCGTGGGTGGTGATACAAACATGGACAAGACAGAAATTTGTGCACCTCTCAGTCTCTGTACCAAAACAAAAGATGATCCAGGGCAGGGAAGACACCGTGGATTCCCTTAGCTCATTTAACAGGCAGAACATTCTCCTTGAAGATTTCTTGGCTCAGTGTTCATAATTTTGCTACCTGCCCTGTGTTCATACTGTAAAGGCCCTAGAAGGAGGCTTAAAGAAAGACTACTAATTAAAGTCTGATGAGAAAATACTGATATTTACTATGTGTGGGAATTGGATCAATTTATTTTCTAGTGTAGAATTATGTAAAATAGATAAATTTTCTGTTAATGTAACTTAATAATAATGTCCATATATTTTTTGCATTAGGGAGCACAGAACTGGACAGAGTGGTCCATGTGCTCAAGCTTCTCTTCTCCATTCTTCAGCATTCAGAAACATGCCCCATGGGTTTTGCCAGCTGTATATCATGTCCTGGTGTCTGAAATCACAGAACCAGGTAACAGTTTTTGTTGTTCTAAAGCAAGTCACAAGCTAATGGCTGTTATCACTTCCCTTTGGAAAAGCAGGTATCCAAAGCTATACACTTCAATTTGCTTTTTAAGTTAATTAATATTCTTTCTCAAAAAAACCCCAAAAAACCCCAAAAACAAAAAACCAAAGGAAAAAACCCCACCATAGAATGTTCCCTATTGTTGAGAGTGATTTAGGAAAAGGGGGAAGGAGATGAGAGCTCCCTCTGGTAACAGAGTCCTGAATAAAGGTTTTTACATTAGGAGAATTTGTGTTATGCAGGGATGAAACAAGCTCCAGGAGAAAACTTTGGGTTAAATTTAGACTATTGTTTTCTGCATTACATGTGAAGCCTCTATGTAAATCAAGTTCCAATTTAACAGATATTCAGAAAATCGCCCAGGGCAGATTCTTTCAGGGACAAGAGACTGACACAGCTTGCTCACTGTTCAGTTAGGTCAAAGCATACAAAGAGCCAGAAAAACGTCAAGTGTGTGTTGAACAGTGGTTAAAATTCAGAGTCCTGTCACAATTTCATGGCAACCCTTTCAGTCTTGTCCCCAAGGGTTTTTCTCTTAGATTCCTCGTTTTTCTTCCCTTTGAATTCACATTGCTCTTTCCGTAGCAGAACCCACTTTCCTTTCTTTGCCTGTTCCCGCTTCGCCTAATTTAACCTTGCAATAAAATTCCAGCACTTTGCATGTATGACTTTACATGGAAATAGTCAGAGGAAAAGGAGCTTATGCATAATTTCTCTTTTCCTGTGTTCATCAGTCTAATAACCACAATGAACTATCCTTCATGAACACATGTAGCCCCTTTTTTGAAGCCTTTGACTTCTAGAGCACTTTAGTCCAGTGATTCCACAGATGAATTACATTTCCTCTATTGCATTTTGGATTGGCAGCAAAAAGAACCATTTAACACTGGTTCTTACACAGTGAGAAACTGAAGGGTCACCTCCTGTTCATCTTCTAAGGTCGACTCTTGAATTTTTAAAGGACTTTATCATGTTCTTTTTTTAATGTTAATTATTCCAAATAGATATGCTTGTAAATATGTAATTATCACTTATACCCTAATTGGAGAAGTATTCTTGCTTTCCATCAGCTCAGCAAGATTTACAAGAAAATAGAAGTAGTCTTTAAGGAGAAGCACTAGTTAGGTTTACTTATTTCAAACTTCTCCTAGAGTAGAGTTTACATCTGAAAACATTTTGTTTTGTTTCTTTGTTTTTTTAATGGGACATCAGATATGCTAGAGCATCCTATTCTAGATTTCCAGAGGTTTTCCTGACTTTTGATGGTGCTAAAACAGTTGAAAGCAACATTGACTTAAATATTAATGGAATTTTTGCTGAATTTTCCTAAAATTTGAGGGTTGTAGTGCCCTTAATTTATAAAGAAAAAATGAATTTAATCAAGCTGAGCTATGCCCAAATGTGAGGTTTAACTAAACCCCAGGGAAAACTTATCAGCAGATGATATAAAGGGAAGTTTGTGAGTCTTTTTTGATGATAAATCAAAAAGTTGTCATAGACAATATTGGGAAAATCTTTCTCCTCTGTTAGACAGGAGCGTCCGCCTAAATAGTCACAGAATATTATTTCTTACATCAACACTAGGGAACTCATCTATTGTTTCTGTTATGAAGATACAAAAATAAAAGATTAAGTATCAGCTATTTAACTGTGATTTCAAAATTTGTTGTTCCTGAGGTTTTTCAAAGTTTAAATGTCAGATCACTTTTTTGGGATTAAATAATATAAAGGTGTTGCCACAGGAAACACGATTTGAGAAAGCCTTCTGTTTATTCAGGCCAATAATGTAAAGAAGACAAAATTCCTTTCTTTGCACTCATGGTGGACAGAACACTGACAAAGCTGTAGAATCCCTGGATTTGTTTTTCACAGCTCTTCATAATACACTTTCTTTCCAGTTTGAATAACAATTCTTCATCTGGGAGTGAGAAAACATTCCACAATGGCAACTTAATACTGGTAATGAATGGGTAATCTCTCACTTTTATCGTGCTGGTGAATGGGTTTGCAATTTTTTTCTTTTATGAGTGACTTTATGTACTGAGGAGTTGATGTTGTTACTTGTGCTCCAGGGTTAGCTGAAGTAGGACAAATGTGTTCACCGAGGATGCAGGAGGTGAACGTATTCTTACTTTTAACTTGAAGGCTATGAACCTTCAAGTTAAAAATATGAAGGCATTTTAAGCCTTAAGTAAGCAAAAACGTGATAGACTGAGGAGAGGAGAGGAAAGGCCCTCTGAGCCTTCAGAACATGGAGACAGAGAAGGTCTCCAGGGCAATGGATAAAGAAGTTATGGCCACAGGAAGGAGAAAGTGAACTGAGGTTGTTACTGTTGAAGTGCATTTTTGCTGAATTTCAACCACATAAAAGTTAAGTTTCTACTCTACCCAATTCCCCAAATTCTGCTGTGTCAGGAGGGGAAAGATTGCCCTCCTCCAGTTTAGTGTAGACAACTGTCTTTGATAAACCACGCTGTGGAAGTACCCGTTTTTCTCCATGGATTCAGGCATAGGAATCTGATGACTTGCTCAGGCTGGATGTCTGTGTGTGTCAAGATAACCAAGTTCCTGAAGGCTCTTATTGAAAATGAACAGAGCTCGTCACTGGCACTGGAAGTTGAAGCTTCATTTTTGGCTACCCTGAGGTGGCAGGACATGGGTAGGGGGATGTTGCTGCCGCTGTGCTATTTGGGAGAGTAGAGGGGAGGCTGGAGAAAATCTGATGTATTCCTAGGATTTCATCCAATGCCCGATCATCACTGCTTTTTAAAAGGGATTGTTTTGTGAGAACACAGAAGCTTAAGTTGGGATCCATCCCCTAAAAGTCTCATAATCAAGACTGCTCCAAATAAACAACAGCAACAAAAAAAGAAACAGAAACCACCCAAATCAAACAAGAAAAAAATCTGCAGACCCTGATTCTTCTTTCAGACTGGTATTATACCAGGATTATACCTAGAACGAAGTTGACTGCTCTGTTTCCAGTTGCTTGATATTGCACAAGCTCAATACCTTCACTGCTACTGCCTCATCTCTCATGTTCTTCCATGCAGATTTAGAACAGAATCCAGACAAAAAACTGTCCACATGGAGGTGAAACTAAGGAATGAATGGGCAAAAAATCAATTTATGTATTAATATAATTTTTTAAACTTTTAAAATAACTGCTGCTCAGAAGCTTTTGGTCATATTCTAAGAATCTTTCAACTTAGTCCTCCAACATTTCTGGACAAGCTCGCTAGCATAGGTTTAACTGTCTGGGGATCTGTCTTCAATACTGAGCACCCTACATGGCTCACCCAAAATAGTTACTTTAGGCTTTCCTGTACTCAGTTTAGGCTTCTAAATGCTGCCAGGCTGGCACTCTTGGTATTGACATAGTTTGCTGAATACATACTGTAGTTTACTGAAATTTAAGATACATTTTTTAATCATAAGCAGTGTTCCACCCGTTATTGAGTAACCATTACATAATGGTTTGCTTCATTAACCATTTTGCAGAGACAGTAAAATATGAGATAATAGTGTATACTAAACTCTACTCATAGCCATGCCATGTTATTCAATCATATAAATAAAACAACATGAAGAGAAATTGCTCTGCCCTGCAAATGAAATCTAGATTTTGAGGCTACCATGTTTCCTAAAGAAAAAAAATGCAAAAAATTCCATTTCATGTATCTTGTTTGATTTGGAGCACTAGCATATTTTCTTAAAATGAGAGCATGCTGTGGAGAGTAAAATCTTGATTTTGTTTTTTTCACTCAGTTTTAGCTGCTCTTAGCACCCCATATGCTTTGAGATGCTCTGTGCTAGGCAGTCTTTAGGCAAAAGAATGAAAGTTCTTCTTTGAGAAGAGCGTGGTGTCTAAGCAAGTACAAGATGTAACACTGGGCAGTTACTGGATGCTGCCAAACACCTTCAGCTCAGAAAGGCACCACTTAGAATCTTGAAGAAAACAGAGTTCTCAGAGAAGAACAGAGTTGTTTTGTTCGCTTTTATCTGCTCTTTGTTGATATTCTCTATTTTGAAACACTCTTGTTTGATATTTGTTAGTATGTGGCTGGTTTGTAGCTGTGTTTCAGAATAAGCTGGTATTAAAATTGCTTGAAATGTCTCTAAAGTTCAGCATCCCATGTAGCAGAAGGATAATTAAAGTGGCATCAGCAGCAACAGTGTTAGCGGGGCTCTTGAAGCTTTTTTCTCTCTCTTTCTAAGCACCCAGTCACAAATCATCTTTTTCTCTAAATATTCTTTGCATTCACTGTGCCTGTTTAAATTAGCTCCCGCTGTACTGTAACCTCTCTGCCACACAGAGTCACTTTTGCTGTTTTGAGTCATTGTTCCACATGACTCATTTATTTCTTTGGGCTTGGCTTTTCCCGGCTTTTCCTGCAGGCTCATTAGCACAGCTCCATGTAATTTTGGTAGACTGCTCTCCCATTCCCCGCTACCTGTGGTGACAGAAGCCTCCTTTCTCCCTCACCTTCTCCCTCAAAGCTGGTGAAAAACAGCCCACTGAAGATTATATGGAGCATGAAATAGCCCAGGAATGGCTTTTCTCGTGCTACTTAAACTTCATTTAATGAAGCTGAAATACAATGCCATCAGCTGAAAAATGGGATGGGAATTCACCTCATTGGCTCAGGAAAGCATCTGTTGTGGTGATCTGAAGCTGTCTTTGCTAAAGGCTAAACAGAGCTATTTTTAAAGCACATTCCCATCATGGAAACAAGGAAATGGAGTCAGTGGAGCAGAGCACAGAGGAATGAGCTGGACTTTGGGATGTGTGTTGAAGGGGAGAGTTCAGAGCAGTGAGTCAGTGAAAATAATGTTTCGGTCATATCAAACTCTTAGGAAAATTGGTTTTTTAATTGTTTTATGTATGTCACCCTTATCATTCTCTTTTTAATTAAAGGGTGCTCGAAATTCTTGCCTTTTTTTTTTTTTTATTATTTCTGAATCTTCTCCATCTCCTCTTTAGCAGTAATATCTTGCCAAGCTGAACAGAATAGTTAAATAAAGATCATTGCCCCAGGCAAAATAAGAGTCTGAGATTGCTTCTTCATAATAGAAACCCATTCTAACCCAACCCAAAAATGCATATTTCACATCCATGTTTGGGTTTTAAGTTTGTTGATCCAACAAATGGAAGAAAACAATTAGAAATTTACTGATTCACTGAAATAACTAATGATCTGTACATTAGGAAGGAATAATGGACGTTGTGACATACAAGACTTATCCCTAAATTCTATGCAATCAATATTTAATTGCACAGAACCAACAGAATGAGGACAATAAAATCTCAAGAAATTAGAATCCTCCACTTTATTCTTGCAGAAAAAAAAAAATCCCTTTGAATTAAGACTTGGTAGAGTCAGTGAAGAGGGCTGGGTTCCATTAGTAAGCTCAGAAACTTTTCTTTCTCAGCTGCATAGAGATCCCCTTTCTACCCCTGCACAGACAAGCTGTCTGGATGCAGTCCTGAGCAACTGGTTCTATGTGGCCTCATCTGAGCAGGGACCTGGACCAGATGGTCTCCAGGGGTCCCTCCCAACATCAACCATTCTGCAATCTCTGATTTGTAATGAGAATAAAAGCGGGTGAATATATTATAAGGTATGTTCTTATTAATTTAACGAACACTAAATCTTGGCCTCAGACAAAATCTGCTATGATGGGTGATCCCTTTGGGATTTCCATTAATTTCCAGGTCTGTATTAACCACTGTGAAACCACCTCTTCTACATTAGAAATGTAATACAATACACTTATTAGAGTGTATTTTACACTCTTGAAGATGGACAGAACTTTAATATCTCAACTGTTTCTACAAGTGATGACAAGGGTATGATCTCCTAATCTGCGTTTTAGCCGAAAACATCTTTTGAAATCAAAAGAACTGGACTCACTACATTTGATAGGCACTGGATTTGTAAAAAAAATTTAGAGGAGAGCCTTGCTTCAAGTGTTATTTGGTTATACCAGACATTTGACATGTCGTGTGTTGTCACCAATGTGCACATTTACTATCAGAAATCTCCATATCTGACAGTGCTCATTTGTGAACAAATATAAAAATTGATACGTGTGTTTCTGCCAACTCAGACAGCCAGCCTGCTTTAAAACAATGATAAATCATTGTTAAAAGCTCAGGGGAATAATGTACAGGAGGAATGAATGCACCACATCTATTAGACAACTGTATCTATGAGCTGCTTTGTGAATCCTGACACTGAAGAATCCACTGTTCAAGCCCCAGTGATGTGCAGAATTGAAAGGACTCTAGTCCTGCATGGAGAAGTTATTATGAATTCACCACAGTTCCACGGCAGAAGCTGTTTGTTTGAGATGAAAAGACGCTATTACTGTCATACTGAAAGATGGCTCCTTTCAGCCAGCTCGGCCAGCCAGAGGTTTTGTCTGGAATGCATGAAAAACGGGATGTTTTTATAGCTTTCAAATGAAAAGAGGTGTGTAATAATGGCAGGTGGTTAGAAGCAATAAAACCAGTTCACCTTAAGCACCTTTCTTCAGAGCAGGCAATTTATATGTTACCTGAGGGGAAGGGCATCCACCCATGTATGACTGAAGAGCGTAGAGTTGTTTAATTTGTATTTATGGTTTCTGTTCTAAAATAGAGGTGAGAAGCATGAGTGGAGACGTGAAGGTTGAACAGCTGTAGACAGCCACAGGACCTACAGGAAAACACAGCAGCACCATCATGTTCTTCTGTGCTTCTCCTACTCCTTCTGACAGCTTTTAGAGTGAGGCTGAGCATGGTCCTACCGGGGGAAATTGAATCCTGGGTTTTACTGCAAGAGCCTTGAGGTTCATGTTCTTGGATCTCAGGGAGAACTGAATCTGGGTGTTTGGAGTTAGGCTGATTTTCAAGGACTAATCAGGTTATAAACAGGGCAGAAAATTATATCCATCCTATAGTAGTTTAACTCTCTGATATAAGAATATAAACCTACAAGTCTTATGGGAGAGTTTGTGCATAATGAAGAAATAGCTGCTGTTTTCGAGGAGCTGTTCCAGATATGGAGAAGCAGCCCAAGGACAGAAGCCAAGAGCTCACACAAAGCTGCCTTGCTCTCCTGAGGAATCTGCAACAGAGACCTCCCCTCACTGCAGAGAAAATCAAACCTTCAGACTGCATGTAGAGACAGAGGAAATGGGAGATGTGGAACAGTCTGGCTTTCAGTTCTTGCTCCTCCTTTCTGCCTGTCAATCTGTCCTCATCCCTGGAATAGTGTCCTTGTCAAAGGGAGGAGATGTGGCAATATCTCATCATACAGAATTTCACCTTGGTACCTATTACTCTGACACCCAGTCATGCTGGCAGTAAAAAACCACCAGGGAATTGTGCATATTTAGGGAGATGAACCAAGCAGGATCTGATCTGAGTGTCACCCTGAGAGCAGAGAGATGCTTTGTTCATCTGACACTTTTTAATAAAAGAAACCTTTAGTCCACACTTGGAGCACAAAACCAAATCAATTAATAAATCTTTTAAGTTCACATGTTTTTCTCTTATGAAAAAACAGCCTCTCTGTGCATAAAATGCATCAAGAGAACTGTAAGAAGAAATTCAAGCCATTTTCCTTTGCCATTGTGTCCTAATGAGAGTGTAGTATTGTGGGATATCTCCCAAACTGGCTTTGATGAATTTCCACATAAAGATGAAGGAGGAAAAATCTTTACTATGCATGTTTTTATTGTTCTTTTAATAGCAACTCCTTCACATGCGAAGAAACTGCAGCATAGGAGTGAAAAAACGGAAGCCCATGTCACAGCTGATGTTTATATACATTGTGAAAGAATGGTACAGACAATCATAAAGGTTTTAAATCTGACCTTATTAACAGACTTAGTTCCTATAGCCTTTATAAACGAAACAACTTGTTTTTGTCATTACTTCTGGGATCCAAAACCAAGCATGCATTTTGTTCTGTCTCAAGAAAATGTTGCTTTCTATTGGCCATTAGTAACCTAAAGCCATAAGTATCCCTGATCACCCATATAAATCTCCACTTTCACGAGAACTGAAGCTGCCAGATCAGTTGACTCGTCACGACGGAGGGCACAGGGGCTCGTGAGATGGAAACTGATATTTTGCAAACTGTTTTGCTTTATTTAAGCCGAATGCCATTGTAAACTTGAGAAGAGCTACAAGGAGAGTTAATTTGAAAACATAAAGGTCACCGAAGGCCTAACAAATGGAATGCCTGTGGCAAAAATGTACTCACTGACTTGAGCACTACCTCTGAAAATGAAAACAAACCAATGTAAGTTATAATCAATTTGAATGCACAGAAAGACTCTGGGTGTATTTCTTTAAAGCAGCCAAGCAGACACAACCTTAGTGCTGCTTCAGCCAGACAAGTCTGTTTGCTCTCATTTGATGTGTGGTGTTAGTAGTAAATAATGATAGCAAGTGCTGATACTGTGGAGCTGCTGACTGACAGAGCTGGGCCCCTTTGCTCACACAGAAATCATCCACCTGCTGAAATTCACTTATTTTCCATTGAATCTGCACCAGGTAATGACTCATTTCTGTAGCTGGCCTAAAGAAGTAAAGGCAGTACAAAGATTCTCCAGGTAGTGATGACTACAAGCTCCAAAACTGGAGGACAAATCTGTCATCTAATCCTAACGTGCTATATTTTATGAAAAAATAGAGTATTAGAGAAGCAAATAGATGCCAGTGAGAAGAATCAGAAGTGAAAATAAACTGTGTCTTTTAAGGAGTGGAAGCCAAAAAACAGGCTTGACCAAAATGCATGTAAATATATCTATATATATGTTTATACACTCACATGTGAACATATGGGTTATAAAATATGTTTAGATGTTTGCATGATGACTAATTTTTAATAGTCTCTGGTCTACATTAGGACAATTATGTATTGATAACAAGATAATAAGGGATGGTTCCTTGATGAAGATATTTTCTGTCCCTACAGCTTCATTCCTGCAGCCATACCTACCCTGAAAGTCCCTCAGACCCCCTTTCAAAACTAGTACCTGAACGTGGATAAAGAAGGTGGAACTTTTTCCCACCAGAAAAGTCGCTTGACCTCAAATATCATCCCTGATTTTACAAGTGAAGGGAACACAGTATTCACATGGTGTCAATATGACCTCCCCATCAGGCCCATCATATTGGAAAGCACAGGGAAATGTAAACATCCAGATACTCCTCTCGACCCTTCTTAAGCAGAGCATGGTAAATCAGGGGTTTAGGAATACAAATTCTATTCTAAATTGCTTTCCTAGTGGAAAAGCTAAGGTTATGGCTAAAGTTCTAACACACAGTAAAGAAATCTGATAGTAGAAGGCTTCTTGCTCTTGCAAAAGGAGATGAAATGTGGATGTGCAGGGGCAGATGGAGTGAGTTCAGCCAGAAATAAGATTTGGTTTCCTAAAGCTGAGGGAAATTAAACATGGAAACAACTTTCCTCAGGAGGCAAGGAGGTCCTCAAGTGTTGTGTGTGTACTTTTCAGCACAAGATTAAATGTCTTTTCAAAAGACAGGCTTTAATTCCACGTCTTGGAAGAACTCTGTGCCTTGTGTTTACAGAACACTTGGTAATTGCCATGTTTTGAGAATATAAACTCCCTGTTTCCACAAGTTAGCTTTAAAAAACCCAATCATTAAATATAGGCACTGAGAGGAGGGACAAAAGGGAGGAGACATCAATAAGGAAAGCAAAAATGTGTCTCAACAGCTTCAGTTTGTGTGGATGGATGTTATTTCAGAAAGCTGCTCTTGGAAACCAGTCCTGGAGAGGCCAAAGTTCCCCTGTCCTGTGAACCCTGATGCCTGGGCTTAACTCTTGCATTTGAGGGTGAAAAAGGTCTGGTCACCCATGTGAAGCTGAAGATGTGTGAAAGTGTTCGCAAAGCTGGGACACAAGAAGGAATTATTTTAATGTGAAAGGGAAGGAAGGGGGCTGATACAGGAGATGTTCTCTTCTACAAGTTGGGGCAAATAAAGTGACTCTGCTACCACTGTTCACTGAAATGTAGAAAGAAAATCAGAAAGAAAAATATTTTTTGATTAATCTCATTGACTTTTAACTCTTCCTTTTTCAGCTCTTTTCACTAACTGAAAACCATGATTTTGTACCTGTAGAAGATGCACTGAAACACACAGATAGGGTTTAAGCACTTTTCCTAGTTCACATGAAACAAGAAACACATTTTGAAGGAAATTTTCACCTGGAAAGCTATTTTAAATAGATATTAGGAAGGGAATCTTCAGCCAAACTCAGATTACCTGCATGCCTAAATTAGGCCATAAACTGATAAAGAGACAGCAGCTAACCCAAATACAAACTGTGTTCCTCTGCCAGAGGGGATTTTCATTCCTACCACATGCCTTTCTGTGGGTGCAAATAAAGCAGAATACATTAATGGTTGTGAAATTCAAAGATATGATCACTTTGTAGAAAGCCTGGCAGATTTTTTTCTGTTTTTAGTTGGGTACCTTTGTATTATTGCAAACATGTTGTCTCTGGTAGTCCATAATGAGCAAATCCAAATCCTGCCTCACTTAGTGTGGACACAAAGTGACCTTCATTGATGCCAGATTCCCTGTGCAAAGCTATGTATCATTAAAGAATATAAAAAAGGAAGTAGGCTGGGAGTAAATCATATATCAAGTCTACGACCAAGACAAAAAAGTGCTCAGTCCATCTCATTAAGCTTCTTTTCTGTAAAAGAACTCTGTTATCTAAGTTTAGTTTTGTACACCCTGTTCAACAAACTTAACCAATATCAATTTGGGTGTATTTTTCAAAATATCTGTCCCCTACACTCAGTGCAAAGTACTCATGTTTCTTGTTAGTTCTCATTATATTATATTTTATTCTGAATTGAGGAAAAAAAAAGGTGAAAATATCGGTTTAAAAAAATTCAAAACTTGAATTAATTATCATTCAGAAGTGCTTAAAAGCCTTTTATTGACTTCACACTAAATTCTTAATGAACCTACACTGTAGTTTGGAGCCCTGTATGATTCTTTGCTGATTCCTGGCTACAAGCCAGACTTTGTTTCCCATCCTACATTTCAGATATTTGCTCACTAGATGATGTTCATGGCCAGAGACTCCTACAAGGTGCAGAAATAACTAAGCCATGAAAGAGAGATTGTCAGACATCGTGGGGAACAGCATCTGGTCAAATAATTTTGTATGAAAAGTATCAGTGAAAGATGTTCCAGTCTAGAATTTTTGTTCACCCTAGACTGAGAAGAATGTGTCTATTTCTTGGTTTAATTTCTATTTCTAGTGAATTTCAGTAAAACTGATTTTTAAAAATGATAACACAATACCACAGAGTATTTTTGCAGAGCAGTTAATTTTTGGTGTTACTATCAGGGATTACAGCTGTTACTGTGTCTCAGAAAATTGAGTTTAAAGAAGGGAACTGTCTGCAAACACAGAAAATCCCAAACATTTTGTCTCCTGGAGCTGCCTGGGCACACTTTGCAAACACTGCTCACAGCTGAACATTGCAGTTTGGTGTTACACACATGTCAATTCTCATTCCAGGTTCAGTGTTTGTCTGGAGACTCTATTAAAAGGCAAAAACTATTGGGGTTTGACCATTTCTTTTAAGAGGAGTCAGAAAACCTGATCCTGTGAAGAAGTGCCCACTGAGTATCCACTGAAGTTCTGACCAGAGCTCACCGCTCCTCACCTCCCTTGGCCTATTCAAAGTGCATCTCCTTCTCTCTTCATCAACCACCTGTGAGAAATTGCCTAAATGCAGGTGCCTGGTCACTTCAGTCACAATATGACTACGATGAAACTCAAGAAATTGATATTTGCAAGCCAACATCAGGCTTGTACAAACACTGCATCCTTAATTAAGGAAATAGGGAAAGACACCTTGAGCAGTTTGTAAAGGAGGAGAGGCAGCCCGAGGATGCAGCACAGTGTCAGAGGGGATAGAATCTGATGGAGAATTATTCTTTGTGCTGTTAACAACGAGCACAGCCCATACATCCACCGTGCATTGCACTCTGTGCATCGGTCCTCCTCGGACAACTCAGGTTTGGGAATAAAAGCCACCCTCTTGCTTGGCACCTCTGGAAAGTGCATCTAATGGCAGAGCCTGGCCCTATTTCCCTGCTTAGCTTTATTTTCCTGCCATTCTGGAGATTAAAAAATGTAGCCTCTTTACAGTACAAAGGAGTGATTTACAACTTCTTATAGGAAGTCCTGATCACAGAGGGATGCACCTTCAGATTTGTGTCTTAAACCTGTGCTATGGATTTTGACAACGTATTTCTCCAGAGCATCAATTTGTTTTGTTGTTAGGTTTTTTTCCCCTTTGGGAAGATAGGTTTTATTGTTATAAGTCTCAAAGCCTGTTCTTTTTGCCAAGGTACTTGTGTAGAAGGAAAAAGGAAAAAACAGTACACAGGCAGTAATGGCTGAGAACGCCTGATAGATATTTCTTGTAAGGAAAACATTTTACTTTCATCTCCTGGCCCTCACTATTTTGTTTGGTTACCTTTCACTGAGCTTTCTGGAAATGCTGTTAACATTTTTTCTGTAAGTGGGCTATTACGGGCAGATACAGAAGAAGAGGTGTTAAATTGTTGGTTCCTCCCTGCCCTACTCAGTCTCTTCCTGGCCCTGAAGACAAACTGGTAGATGTCAGGGTGACATTTTACTCCTTCTCAGTGTTTAATACAGAAAAAAAAAAGTCTTTAAAAACCGCAACACTGTCTGTACAAAAAGAGAATCTGATTTGAAAACAGAGATAGGTAAACTCTCCAAGGTCTCCCCAGCAGAATGTGAAAGCTGTTGGTTGGAGACAGAAAACTGTTCAGGTGTTACACAAAAGAACATTGAATTCTAAAGGCAGAGGGATGAAAGGCAGCGTGGTGGCTCAGACTGGTGTGTGGAGCAGAGACCCAGATCATACTCCAAGGACTGACACACCTGCACATGCTGTGATTTTGTTGGGCTTTATTTTGCTTTGTTCATAGACATCACAACCCCCTTGGGAAGAACTGGTCTGGCCATATTTATCTAGAACTGAGTTAATTATCTTGAACTCTCTTTATAGCTGTGGAGAGACATTCATGGGTGATTCATCTCTTCCCAGATGTGTGAATCCCCTGAAACAGGCCAGAGGAATGGCATCCTGACTCTCAAGACAGCCTGAGATGCAGACAAGGATGCCAATACCTGTTCTACAGTCAGGTCTCCCTCCTCTCGGGGTCAGAGAGCAGATCCTTTATGGATATTTGCCATGACTTCTGCGATTGTGTTCTCTGTGGCTTTTTCACTCCCTTTCTTCTTGTTGGACTCCTCCTTCCTAGCAGGTTATTTATTATATCCTTTATTTTCAGTAAAGGAATTTTTGGGTTGGTCTTTCATATCACCATTTGTTTGAAGGACTGATATTGTCCTATTCTCCTACTCTGGAATGTAGAAGAAAGCACTACTATTTTTAGAGGCTTGCCCTAAATACAGCCACATAAACAGTTCATTTCCTGCACCGGTTCTGAGCTGAATTGTTTTAAAGCATTGTCTTTGTTCTTTTCCAAAATAATTTTAGAGAAGTTGGAAAAAAAGAGCTCCAAACTTCTTTTTAGCTAAATGTAGGCATTTTTAAGTACTCTTTAGAGTGACTCAAGCACTAAGATAAATTTATGTTCACTCTTACTTATGGGAGATACAAGATTCAGGAAGGAATTGTCAAGTATTTAGCAAGGATTACCTGACTAAACCACAGGAAGAAAAAGAGAAAACATTGCTGCAATGGGAAATACCAGTCTGAGAATATTATATGATGGTTTGGGCATTTTTTTCCTTATGCCTTGGGAAAAAGTGACAAAAACTTTCTGATAAAACCAATGTTTGCACCCCAGCTTCCTGCTCCAGGTGTTGTTTGGTTTGCATAAATGTAGTTCTGAAAAGAAAAGAGTCAAACACAAAAACAATTCTAGCTTTTAACGATTTTAACTGCATTTCTTAGTGCACTGAATTTTTGGGCGGGGGGAGAAGTCAAGTGTCATCCGATAATTGTTGGTCCTGGGAAAAGTAACTGTAGTAAAGCAATTTTACCTTTACTTCTGCAGCTCACGGTTTTGGTGTCGGCAAGCGAAAATCTAGTTTTCCTTTGGGTTAGGGGAGAGGAAGGAGTAGATAATTCGTATCTCTGCAAATTTTTCTCTGACCTTTAAAAACAACTCGCCTGATACATTCACAGCAGTCTCCCTTCAAGTGAGCTAGCAGTAAGTCCTTCTGGGCTTGAGCTTGCAGATCTGTGTACTCCAGTTTCAGCTGGCAAGTAAAGTAAAGCAAAGCAAAGCAGACTGAGTTGTCTGAAAAGGAGTAGTCGTGACTGCTGGTGAAGTGAAATGACGGGAAGGCTTTCAGGCTGCGTGACTCCCTCACACTTGGCTGCCCTAGATAAGGCTTTTATGGTTCTTCTCTTCGTGGGAGTCGGCTCACAGCTGGAGACACTTAACCAGCTCCAGCTACCGGCGCTGGCTCAGGAGAGTCTCTGCAGTCTCCGTGTGTCAGAATCCCCTCCTAAATCCCCTGGGACAAAATCACTGCTCTCTCTCCTGCCTCTCTCCCTGCTTGTTCGGGCTCTCATGTGCTTCCTAAGTGTGAGCCACATGAAGGGGCTGAGCTGGCACCGGGGCAGTGGGGGAACATCAGGACCCTTTAGCAGCGATGGCAGACACCTCACTGCATCCCCTCCACCGCCGAGTCACAGGTGATGTCAGGCCTCATTTGCTGCTTAATTAAAAACCCTTGCACAGGTCCTATCTGTGACAGTAAGAGCAATGTAGCGTGAGTGCTAATTCTAATTGAATTTTCAGGCCTGTGAAGTTGAAAGAGGAGTGAAATGCGGGGAGACTTCCATGGTCCCCTGTCAGCTGAAAGGCGCTGTCACTGGGGAGTCTCTCGGGCAGAGGAGGGGCAGCTCAGCCTCTCCTGGTGCCCTCCTGGTGAGGCACAAACGAGGCCATGCTAAATCACGCTAATGAAACATTAAATTCATCATCTCTTTCAAGGCGTAAGGCCCTTCAGGGGTAGAAGGGAATTTATTTGCTCTTTGGAAACCTTCTGTCAAGAGTCCGATACAGAAAATACGTGGTGTCCCAGAAGGTTGGACTTGATGATCTTGGATGCCTTTTCCTCTCTTTATGATTCTATATGGGTAGTCTGCTTCCCTCTGCTAATATTTCTTCACTGAAAGTGGGGTGAAAATTGGGCTTTGACTATATATATATGTGTATCTATACATATCTGTACATATCTCAATTCCAGTTTATTCCATGTTGAACAGTCCAGAACGCAAGTTCTGACAAACACTTAAACCCACTAACTTTCCATTATGGCTGTATTTATAATTTTATCACAGAAAAATTAATTCAGTGTTTCTCTACGTTGTGCACGTAGCTTGACAAAGCGTCTGCCTGAACAGGGCTGTGTAAAAATAAAAATAATCAGTTTTGTGCAAGTTTCATGAGTCAAGCTGCCAAACCATGTTTTTGAAATGGATAGATTGCTTAACTTTATTCATATATCTTATGGTAATTTCCCTTTCCTGAGGTATAAAAATGACAGATATGAGTGTTTTGTAGTTGTTTTTCCTTCCTCACATCTTTGATTTGAAAGTAAATTTAAGCTCTAGAAATTAGTGCGGGCTGAAGAATAACTTGAAGTGCTTTGCAGCACAGAAAATGCACAATTTACATCTGAATCTAGGCTGTAGAGTAAGAACATGGAAGTGGCACTACAGACAAAATTCAAAGATGCTATTTCTGCCTTGCATTTCCATCTCATTTGGAAATCTTGCTCTGCTACTGCAGTGGGTTCCATTCTGAATTCCACAGGGTCACAAATGGAAGTGGAAGATTGGACATGTGAAAAAGCTGTGAGATTGTGGCACAGTGAGAAGAGAGCCTCTGGTGTAGAACTCTCAGAGCTCCTTGAGCTGTTTCATTCTGTGTGTTTCTCTTGTGGATCTTCATCCATGGAATTCCTGTGGGATGCTTTACTTGTGGATTCTGTACAACAGGATGCGTAAAATAAGACATGGTCTCTGCTTGTCAGTGATTATCCGGAAGAAAAACACAGAGAATCCGGAAACCCTCCCATGAAAGCAAATTTTGAAACAAGACTTGAAAATTGAGCTACACCCTTTTCTTACAGCGCTAGAAACTAACTGTTTACCAATAACTTTATTATGCTTGTTTACTGCTCCCTAGTGCTTAATTATTATTTTTAGGGATGTAGGCTTTATTTCATCATTTTAACACAAGAACTGTCGCTTGAGTTGAGGAAACAGAAAGGATGGAATCTGCAATGCACAGCGTACAGCTGGTTGAACTGTTCACAGCAAATAATTTACTGGCTCAGTTAAGCCTTATTATCTCTTTGAAAATTGTCCAGACACAGACTTTGATTATTATGAAATTGTTAATTACTCAAAATTGTTTGACAAACATTTTATAGAAACAGAGTCCAACTTATGGGCTGGTCTCAAGCTGTCTGTTATTCTCCACCCCGAGCTCCTGCAATGTGCTGGTGGGACAAAATCAATGTCTGGTGGTTTAGATGCATGAAATCGGCAGAGGGAAAGCCAGTAGATGGTGCTCAAGGATGTGAAGCAAAATTCTGGGGGTTTAGGGAGGAGGAAAATGTGTTGCTAAGACCTGCAAATGTAAATTTTTGTCTGTATGCGTATCTATCCTCAGCAGGTAAGTCCCCTAGTTTTTGGCTTCCCACCCACCTGAATTATTTAAAGTATTTGAGGCATGGGGAGTTGGGTAAACTGTCCTCACGAGCTCATGTTGCCAGGAGAAATCACAGCACAGCTCTGAAGAGAAAAATCCCAGTGTGGAGGGAAGCTTAAGGAGAAGCTACATCCAATGACCAGAGTTTTCAATTCTTTCCTCTCCTTCAGAGCTGGTTTACCCTAAAAATTCTCCTCATTTGCAGGATGACAGCAGGAACAATTTCTTTAGGCTTCACTCAGTTCCTTCAAAGCCTTGGCACCAGTGATCATTGTCTAGGAATGATGTTCACACCGTGTTCCTAATTTTTTCCGAAAGAATTTTCCTTTTGGAAACTTGACATAACAAAATCTTCAAGCACCTGTGCTAAGAGCTTCCTCAGCTGCAATTCTTAATTGCCTCATTGCCTGCCTGAAAGATTTGGATTCTCTTAGTCTAAAGTGGAGAAGTCCAAAGGGAGACGTGGTAATTATCTTCCAGTACATAAGAGGTTGTTGAGGAGCAGGAGGCCCATAAATTCTCCATGTCTGCTCCACAGAGTGCAAGTTTGAACAGGCTCGAATTAAAGCAGGGGATATTTAATCTGAACATTAAGAAAATCCTTTATAACTTTAAGGGTAGTGAAGCCCTGGTCTAGATTTCTGAGAGAATAGCCCTATCAACAGTGATTTTTAAGCAGAGACTGGGAAAAAACAGTCAATTTGAGCATAAATAAAGTATATTCTGTTCTAAAGGATGTGTGAATATGTGTGTAGGTGATCTGGATGAGTTCTCAAAATCTCCTCCATCCTAAATTGTGGTTTGCTCACCCAAGGTAGATTCCATTGTCTGTTTTTCATAGTTCTGCAAATAGGTTTTTTGATAATAGCATGCAGTGCAAAGACTGGACCTATCCATATAGGCTTTTTTCCTGATTTATCAGTTTTTACTTCTGTTTATCATCTTATTTTGAAATCCTAAAAATACTCTGCATTTCCAGCTTTTGATAGGTAAACAGGAAGCCTGCTTGTACGCTTCAGTTCTCTCTGCTTTTTACAGAAAGAAGATAAAAGAGACATAAAACATTAAGTCTGCAATTTGGTCACATGTATATTTCATAAAGGCAACTTACTGAGTAATATATGGAAGGCTTTTGCAGGCAATCTTTACGAGGCACACTCTGCTGGGTGAGCGAGGTGCTTGCATTATTGATTTTAATAGAATTCTGCAGAGTAAGGATAAATTGTGCTAATACTGCCTAAGAAGGTGCAGCAGACTAAGGCTCAGATGGCTGCTGGTATATATTCTGTGACCAGAATGCTGTTTTATGACCAATAGAGGCAGCAGTTCCATAATGCACAAGGTCCAAGGACAATAAACAGGGCTTTGGTATCATAGATTTCACCAGGACTTGGAGCAATAAAAATGTTTATGATGCTGAGCATTATGGTGGTATATTGCTTGGAAAACATGCAACACTAAGAAGGGGATTGTACTCACAGCAGCACTTTAGGAAGGTTGTGGTTTTCTCAGAGAAGCTTGCACCCACATTCTAATGTGTGTCTAAACAACTTTGTGTTCACTTTGCTGTTAACAGCTTCTTCCATTTAATTTCTCCTGTTTTCTCCTTATAACGTGTGTTCCAAACTGGGGCACGGAATGGATCTCTCTGTATGGTTGGATATGGATAATGCCTATCTCAAAAAACCCCCTGTTCTATTTGGGGTGATTCTTTGTGATTTAATAACAACCAATTGCTTCTGCATGGTAACTGCCCATTTGTATGCTCTCCACTCTCACCCTGGGCAAGATGTTTTGCCTCAGCCCTTAATGAAACTGAACTTAGTTCATAATGGAAGAATTCTGGCGGCATCCCTCTAGCACATCTCCAGATGATGCAGTGTCTTGCTGAGTACTACCAGGATATCATTACACTTGATTTTCATTTATGCCCCTTCCCATTACACTCCTAGTTGGAGCCAGATTATTAACTTCAGCACTTAATATGTTAAACTCTCTATTAATTTTGAATATTAATATTGGGCAAGGTGAGAAAAACACTAAATGCTGTTTAAAATACCTACTAAATGCTGTTTAAAATGCTGGTTTGTATCTCTGTGGGTATATCTATATACCTGAAAGTACCCAAATGTTTGTGTGCGTGAAAGGAAAAGCTGTGTTGGGACTGGTGCATTCAGTTCCATCTGACTGGAGGGCAGGATGAGGACTGGCACAGCAAAGGTGCAATCAAAAGGTTGAAGGAGAGGTTTGTGAGAGTCTCTGTGTGAGAGGGAGTGGAGTGCACAGATGTGAGCATTCACTCCTGGGCTCTGGGTTCTAAAGCAGGCACTGCTAGATAGAAAAACAGCTCCAATGGATTGCATAAGACCAAGATGAAGAAAGAGAAGGAAAAATCAGCCTCAAATAAGTGATTTATCTAAATGAATGTAAAATTTAGTGGCTGGGTCATTACTAGAACCCAGGTTTCCAAAATCTCCAAGCCACTCTGTCTTGGAACTGAGAAACAGCAGAAGTTAAATGGCCCTGAGTGCCAAATTCTGCTTCAAATTCTGAAGTCTAGTCTATTAAAACAATAATTTTGCGCATCAAGTGGACAAATGGCCAAAAACTTTTGGAGGAAAAGAAATTTTGCAGTAAAAATTGATTGAACCAGGCTTCTTTGTTCTTGTTTTATAACTATTACTCTTTTTTTGGTTTGGTTTTAGTGTTAATCATTTATGAGAAAAAAGGCAAGGAAGGAAAGAAAGAAAATTCTGAAGAAATAAACACTGAATTGATGGAACATGAAATTCCCATGTATTTCAGCACAACTTGCTCATAGAGACAAAGTCTTCTGCATTGCTGTTGCAAACCTTATTTTTGTTTAATAAAGTTTATACAATCTGTCAGTTTTTAAATTAACTGCATGACTGGCTCCAACTTCAGTCACGACATTTTAAGACCATGTAAACATAATCACTGGCTGTGAATGAAGTACAAGGATGTGGAACTGGCAGAGACTGCAGGGAATGTGAAGGGAAAACTTGTCATTTTACTGACAAAACAGAACAGCAAAAATATATTTCTAAATGACTTCCCTACTGCTTTTCTTCTTCTTCTTTTTTTTTTTTTTCAAGGCATTTTTAAGATGCTTATTCACTTTTTATTTTTTCTTTCCATGAAGATATGACTGTTTATCCCTAGTTTGAATTTTTGATGGTAATTTTTCACATTGATTTTCCAAATTGTTTTTCAAAATTGTATGATAAAACTGAAAAATGAGTTCACGAAATCAGACTCTTGCCACTCAATTTTCTGACTGAGGGGGAAAAAAAGAAGGAAGAAAAGAAAAGCCTGTTTCTTCAGATGACTTTGATACATTTACAGCCATAATTTGTTAAATATATGTATATATATATATAAAATTAAATGTGAAAATAAGTGATTAAAATGCAAATCTGATGCGACTTTCCAGACTGGCTCTATTTGAAGAGCTCATCTGGATTAGAATCCAAATGCCCATGGACAGAAGTGGTGCGAGAAGCCCCAGCACATCATGGGCTCTGTGCTGCTGGAGGATAATGAAAATGTCTTTTTTTGAGCCTCACTCTGCTCCCTTTCTCCTGTGAGGCTGCATGTGGTCAATCTGTGCTTTGCAATGAGACCCTTAAGGTTTTCACGTGGCAACAGATGTATTGAAACATCTTTTATGAAGTTTGAGACTGCCTGGGGAGGTACCTATTAATTCCTTTGATCACAGGCCACTGTCCTTACTGGGCTCACTGAGCAGTCTGACAAGAATGTGGAATAAATTCTCGGAGAAACCACAGACAATTGCATTCCTCGCTACTTTTTGCTTCAAGTGACAACTGCAAGTAGAATTATATATATATATATTCCCATCTGAAAATCTTAATTGCTGAATACTTTTCACCCTGGGGAGAGGATAAGAGAACCAACCTGACAGATCTCAGCCGTGGTGCCTGATGCAGCACTGGAAGGTGCTCAGACACAGATGTGGAGAGCCTGGCAAAAAAATCTGTGTGGGTCAAACTCAGCCAGAAAATGCACTGAAAGACAAACACAGTCTTTATGTGACCAGATGGGGATGGGTTCTGGTGGGCTACAGGAGTTATATTAGAACTTTTGGTCCAGTTCATCATATAGGGCCCCACAATATTAAAGTCTTTCTTCAGAAATGATTGCTTTAAGGTATGTACTGAATTTTCTCATTCTTAGGTTTTAATGTATGAAGGCTATACTTACAGAGAGGAGAAAAAACAAACCAAGAATACAGAAACTATGAAATGTGGTCTTAGAATTGCAGTGATAAATACTTTTGATTGAAAGAGTATTTATAGATATTCTTCTCCTCTCATTGATGTTGCTATAATCCAGAAATCACTTAACCTCACTGAGGAATTAATAAGAACTCTTTATTTATTTATTTTTTTTTAATTGGAACCTTTTTTTATCTTCCTTTCAATGATTAGCGGGATTAAAGTTTTCAAAGTATGTTGGAAATACGGTTTAGGAGAACTGATGGGCTAAATCCTCAGATGACATAAATCAGCTTACCTTTGGTGATTTCAGTAAATACAGTGTTAATAAGAATGATATCAGACCACAGTGGAAGAGAAGAAAACAGCAGGCAAAATATAAACTCACCACCCAGAGTCTGTAGGAAAACCAGTTTGGGATTACAGGAGGGACAGGAGTGGTTTGTGTTTTTCTTGCACAAAGCTGTCATCTCCAGACTGGGAGAAGTATAAACACAAGGCACTCTGGGATTAGTTCAAAACATCTTCTGAATTCCTTCTGGGAATTGTCAGTAAACCTTATGAAAGACACAGCTAAGGTTTATTAGTAACACGAGTAAGAAGCCATCAGGACGGGAACATTTAGAATTAGGGAGTTGTGCAGGATGCTGGATGTCACCAAGGTGCTGAAGTGAGGGGTGGGAGCACATCCTGCCCTAGACAAGAACATATGCTAAATGTAAAGAATTTTAACAAGGAAACCTAGTTATAGATGGAACAATTAATTTGTCTCAATACAGGTGTTTTATGCCATTTCAGAGGCCCTGGGACATTGAACATATCTGTTTCAGGCAGATAGATAGGACAAAGCAATGAGAGGAGCTGCTCCAGAGTGGCAGCTGCAGTCTGGACAGGATCTCAAATAACATTACAGTCCTGTCTTTACACCACTGAATTAATGCTCCAAGAACTCTAATGTTTTATTTCACTGCAAATTAAAATGAGAAATAATAATGCTATGGAAAATTACGTCATAGCCATCCATTTTTCTTCTTGCCCTTTATTTTCATGAATGTAAGGGGAGAAAACTTTTCTTTTAGACTTTATCATGTTTGTTACGGTTAACCCCAGAATTTGTTGATCTGTCTATGGGTTACTTTCACCTACTTGAAGGATCCTTGAGTATCAGGAAGTCATTTAATCTCCCTAGAAATAGACCAAGAGATAAGAAAGATGATGAGGATCCTTGGGAATAAAGACATGTACCATCAGACATGGAAGTGTTTAGAGTAATTTGAGCAGCATTTAGACTGCACTGACTTGTCCCAAGGGACCAAAAATAGTTCCATAATCAGCCTGTTCTCCCTTAGATCTGCTGAGTTCAGGTCAGCTGTATTCCTGGAAAACAGTGACAGAAGAACCAAGGGATGGTCTCCAGTCCCCAGCAGAATCCCAGCAAAGTCAGACTTGGTCAGGAGTGGGTCAGAAAGAAATCTCATTTTTCCCAGTGCCTTGTTCTTGCAGAGGGTTATATATTTGGTTAATATATTTGGGTGTTATTTTTTTGTGTAATACCTCAAAATCAATTGTGGAGAAACCATAACACAACAATGTTATAAAAGCAACAGGAGATTTGTTACCGGATCAGTAATGGGAGTTTATAGAAAATATACATCACTGACAATATAACATTTGGCAGAGAACATGAAAACCAACATGGGATATGAATATTTTTATTGATAAGCCAGAGCATTTAGATTTTTCAATCCAGTGTCATGAGGTGGGTATAAAAGGCAGAAAACAAAATTGCACATTGCCAAAATACAAGATGGTTGTTGTATAGCAAAACACATTGTTCACCAGTTTGAAATTTTTTAAATTCCAACTTTTAAAGCCTAATTTAAAACTTTCCATGGAAGTTGGATCATATTTGAAATATTAACAAGGGCTTAGGGGAGGCATCAGGAATTTTGAGTTGCAGTCACCACACGAGGCAAGGGTACTGGATACTAAGCAAAGAAAGGGAAATATATTGTTTACCCTTGCCAATACAGACAATCTAGAGTCTAAATTAAACATGATATAAAAATAAAAATATTAAAAAAATTAAAATTTGTGTTCAAATAAATAATAGTAATAATAGTAATAGTAATAGTAATAATAATAATAATAATAATAATAATAATAAAGATAATAATAGTTCTTCAAAAATTCCAATTGGAAATGTCCAAGAGATTAAACTAAGGATATATATGCATAATCCACATTCCCAAGAGTTGTTTCTACTCTCTGCAAATGAAGTGTCTATTTTTCTTAAGAGAATGACACTTGCTGTAATTACTAATTGGGGGTTACTTCTGTGGAGAGTAGTTTTATATGCATTTAAATTTTCTAAATTATTATGTGTTATTGGGTCATAGTATCTATCTGCTGTCATATTTCACTTGTCAGCTGCATGGTGAAAGCTACATGGTCGTTCAGAGAGAAAAAAAACCTATTTTCATTCTCTTATTTAGCTGAGCATAGTTTTCTAATGAAGTGTCAAAAAACCTACTCCAGAGATAAATAATGAAGACTATAATACCAAAAATCAAGATTAAAAAGGCAAGGAAGGAAAGGTGCGTTATCAGACAAACGATGGAAGCAGAAGGGGGGCTGAGGCAGAAAGCTGCATGATTCACCTGCCTTCAGACCACGAGGACTGTGTCCTGTGGGATGAATCCCATGCTGGAGCAGGGGAATCCTCTTCTGAGGATGAAGGAGCAGCAGCAAAGACAAAGAGTGATGGGCTGACCACAGCCCCCACTCCCTGTCCTCCCTGCACTGATGGAGGGCAGGAGGGAGAGAATTCAGGAGTGAAATTGAGCCCTGGATGAAGGGAGAGGTGTTTTAAGACACAAAAGAATCAATGTCTGTCCTCATGATGCTGTACTAAAAAAATATTGGTTTACTAAAAATACTGATTTACTGGGAGAAATAGGCTATTTTAGATTGCCCTACTTCTGCTGCACGTTGGGCACACAAACTTTGCCCACAGAAGAGGAATTTGGATGAAAGACTCTCTTCATGTCGGTGGAGAGCTGGTTTTAGAAATGAAAATCTAGGGCAAGTGCTCAAGATTAAAGAATTCTCACAATGGCTAATTTACATAGCAGAATGAATCATCCAGTGTTGGAGTGAAAGAAGGAAAGCACTTATACCTTCACAAGCTCCTGAAAGCTCATCCCTCAGATGGCCAACACAGATATAAATACACCTAAGAGCAAAACAGGTGGCAATGGCCTTTCACTGGATAATGTCGTACAGAATTGATGGGTCCTCAGTGATCAGGAAATATAATGTATTCAGGAATTTGTACAGTTCTCCAAATCCATGAGGTAGGAAAAATGTTGGTGTCTCATTTCACATATTACTGTTACAAAAATGAAAGGTGGGACCTTCTTATCTAAGGTGACCCAGTGGAAAAACTGGAATATGAACCCAAGTAAGTTATAGCCTGGAGAGTGCTCCATCCTCTAGGCAGCACTGTCTCCTCTGGGACAGACACTCCAAAATCATGATCTTAATAGCAGCATAGATAATTTTGTGTAGTATTTTATCCTTTATATTTATCAACATAATCGAAGGGGAGAACATTTGAATAACTTCATCTTTCAGGGTACAAACCAGAAACTGGGCAACAGAGAACAGGGATGTTTTTATTCCATGTGGCCACTAACATCAATCTCTCCTCCTTTTCCTCCTCTAATTCCTCATTAAGTCTTTAAAAAAAAGTAATTCCAAATATAAGCACATTGAAAACATAAGAAAGAGTAGTGCCTAGTTACTGAACACATTCACACAGAATTCCAGAGAGCAGATTTGGAGCTGCCATTGACCGGAGAGATCAGATGCTTGTTCACAGTCTGCAAGTGACAGAATAAGGGAATGATGGTTACAGTGTGGAGAAAAAAAAAAAAAAGCCACAGATACTGAACATTTTCTCATTATTATAACATTTTCCATTGCCATTCCGAATTCCCTTTACATATCTGTACTGGTTTTGACTGGGATAGAGTTAATTTACTTCATATTGGCTTTTATCATGCTCTGTTTTGTACCTATCTGCGTAAACATCTGTGTGCTGTTCTGGGACAGTGCCCACCCAACTGATTTCAGGAAGGAATTCAGACACGAGAGGACTTATCTGCTGAGTGCTTTCGATTTTATTAAATCTTACTGGACCTTATGTCAGAAAATATCTATCTGGTGACAGTTTCCCTTCATATCTGACGTGCAGGAATTACCACCTTTTCATAGGTTCTGAAAAGAAAATCAGATGTTGCAAATACGCAACGTGGAAATTAAAATTCTCTTCAGGATTGCCAAAATTTCCAGAGAGGTAGAAAGGAAATGAAGAGCTCCTGTAAGAGTAAAAGGCTGGAAAAATAATAAATGACTGCAGCTGGTTCAATACTTCATATTCTGAATTTTTAACATTAAATAAGCTCCAAATAAGGCTCTTAAGTCCTCCTCCCCTTTTATTTTTTTCTCTCTCTATGTCATTTTTATTTAAGCCCCTAAGACTAGCTGGATCTAAGAAAACACAAGAAAGCTTTGCTCTTAAATCATTAAGATTTAAGTAAAATGTGAGCAGCTCAATATCTGTGAGATTAGAACTAAGCACTCTTTCCTTTTTATGTGGGATCCATGTACTCATAATATTGAGAATTGAAGTAAATTAATAAACATAGTTCAAGTAATGGAAAAAAACCCCTTTTCTAGAAGTGTTTCATTTTCTTCCCTTTATAGAAATTTCATAATTATAAGTATTAGTAAAACTAAAGAAAATGTGGAAAAAAAATTGTTTTACCTATTCGACCGTTTTCTACAACTGCAAGAATTTTCTTATGTAATTACCATTTCTAAATTCATTAAAATGGCTAAACTATGTCTATATATTGGGTTAACATTTGTTTTATTTAATTTTCCAAAGAATAGTTCCTATCAATCATTTTATTTTCATTAAAATGAGAAAAATATGACTGCCTATTTCTGCAATTTTACTATCCAGCTCATTTTGTAAACTTTGCCCATAGCTACTTAGAGACAGGGATTTATTTAAAAGCATTATGATATTGTCTTGTCTCTCACTCATCAGAAAACCATTTTAATGCAAAAGCTAATTGTTTCCAGGACACATTTTGGGGGGTTTGATGCATCTTTGAGCTCCAATGATTGTGAACTTCCATGAGCTGAGCATCAAACCAGATGCTCACCAGATGAGCTGCAGTTCGAGCACGTGCTTCCTTTGGAAACCAGGTTGTAATTTGGATATTATGCTAATTTGCGTTTTTTGGGGCATTTTCTGTGTTGTTTGGCACACTCTAGTGCTGTATATTTTGGTGATCTCTGTTCAGGGGGATGCTCAGTGAGGACAACCCCACACCTTTAGTATCAAGTAAAGCTTTGTGGCAGGTTGATCCTCCGTATGCTGTAGCAGGATACCAAATAACTGTGTAGGTACAACCTGTAAAACCCAATATAATTACATTCCTCTTTGTATATTTACTAGAAAATCAAATGTTTCTGTTTTCACAGAATTGATACTCGCCCTGCTGCCTCGCAGTAGCAGGTTTCTCTTTTATGTCCAGCAGGTGGCTGACACTGAAAAACCTGTTTTCATGGTGGGAAAGATTTACTGCCCTCAAAACTGATCTCAGAATATTTGCAGTTGGTGAGCAACTGCTGTTTGAGAATCACTGTAGATACACAATGCAAGCACGAAAGGCAGAATGCATAGAGGGAAGAATAGCTCAGCTATTTTGTCTTGGGAACTCATTTTTATAAAAAGGCCTTTCCAGTTCCCTACAGAACAACCTAATGAAGAAAATTAAAGCTTGGAAGTTTCTTGTGATGTCTTAGAATATCTTGAATTCTAAATTGTTTTAAATTAATTATAAAAATGTGAGGCTAAAGTAATCTTGGATGGTCTCCAGCAAGTCTTTGTCACTACATCACATAAAATTAGGGTGTATTTTAAAATATAACTTTTGTGCTCATGGCTCCTGTTGAAGTATTGGAATGTCCATCACTCATTTTGTGTTTAATTATGCTTTTCCTTCTTGATTGAACTGGAAAAAAGAGGAAGACACTGAGACAGGAGACACTGAGGCACCTTTCTATTCTTCTTACCTAAAAGAGATACTTCGAATTTGATAGTGCTTTGATTCAAAATACTGGGTCTCACATTTATTTAAAATGTGCTGGAAGGATTTGACTGATTTCCTTGAGGCTTCACAAACTCACTTTGGCTGTTTGGTTGATGAGACATAACATGAAATTATAGAAAGGAAAAGAAGGTCAGCTATAATTAATAAATCTAAACCAGATTTAACTTTGGTTTCAGTACAACTGATGTGATGTATGGTAGATGTGTTTGAGTTTTCCTCCTAAATTTAGCCAAGATTTGAATGAGGTATTTGTTGTAAGGAGGTTCTCTAAGCTTCATCTGTAATCAAGGGAGAAAGGAAGCACTTAAGAGTCACACGCCAGGTGGGGATAATAAAGTCTACCTGCTCTCTTTTAACCTCTTTTCAGATTGAAATGGGCACTTGCTGATAAGTAACTTGATCCAAAACTATAGAATTTAAGAGAAGGGACACATTCTCCTTCCTGAGTGAGAAGCTAATCTTGGCCCACAGGAGGAAACTCAAGAAGAGCTCAAACTCTGCAGAGTTATCTGAGCTGGGGTGTCCTGCAGCCTTTGTGCTCAGTCAAGGTTGCAAAAGACAGCTCAGGGTTCTGGTGGCAAAGCACTGGCACCCAGCTGTCTACAACAAAAGACTTAGAGCAGGAAATCACATATTTTAATTCCAGAGAAGAACCTGAGGTTGTTTGTGGAGTGGGACATGAACATAATGCATGATTGAATAAAGTCTAGAGCTTGCAGAAAAGACAATAAACAAAGCTAAGTGTGTCATGGGGTTTTTTGCTTTTGGGTTTGTTTTCTGGGGGTTTTTTTCAGGATGTGACTTAAGTTTCCATCAGAGGTTGTGCACACTTCCATTTCCTTGTGTGAAAAGGCATATCCTTCCCATCTTCATCCATATTCAAACACTAATAAACAGATGGTCAAATTAAGGAGACCCTATCATCCAGAAAATTAAATGAATTAGAAAATCACCAGAGCTTAGTTTTCCAAAACATTCCTTCTTCCATTAAAATAAACACACCAGCTTACTTTCCCCTCTGCTTTTCTTCCAAACACTTTCAGAATCATGAGATCAAATAATTAAGCTAGTGGAAAATCTCTTGTTGGTATTAGAAACAAGCTCTACTGGGAGGAAGACTAAGATAACAGCTGGTTATTACAGAACAAGATATTTCATTACACTGAGCATATCTGCTTAAGAAAAAAGAAAAGTCAGACTTTAAACTTGTTGGATCAATGATTACAGTGGTATTGGAACAGACTCGAACAGCTGTATTCTGCATTGTGGGGAGAATAAGGAGGTATTCTAATAGGATTTACTTGTTACACAAAATTCATGTTAGAGAACAATTAACAAAGAGTAGAGGATCTCATGCTCAAAGCAAAAGGCAGGCAGTGAGGAAATTATGTGAGGGCAGCAATTCATCCCATCCCATTCGGTCAGTCTGGTGATTCTAGAACAAGCTGAAATACAAAATGCAGGCAATTCATTTTAGGAGTTGAGCAAAACTTGATTTTGTCCACAGTTACCTTGCCCTAATTCTCTTGTCCTCCAAGGAGCTTTAAGCTCTTTGAGGAGGAAGCTGGCACTTCACAGGACATGGGGACTGCATCTAAAGTGCTCCTGGCACCTCAGTGGCAGCAGGCAAGGAAAGGCAAGGGCCAGGAAAGGCACTGTGAGGTGATCAAGAGAAACCTGCGGAGATGCTAATGAAAGAGACTGACCCCTGCAACACCACCCCTGCCAGCCAACACTTAGACCAGCAGCAGATGATGGGAGTTCTGGTTAGAGTGACAATTAAAGGATGAATTATAGGAATTTTAAGGAGTGAAGCTTAATTTGATGGTCAGTACTAAGAGCAGTAGTGACATGTGGATAACCCCTCCGAATCCTCCAACAGCATCTGACTCACCAAACGTGAGCTTTACTAGGTAACATGTATTTAATGGCATTTCCTACTGCCATCTTCTGTGCACCTGCTGGCAGGGGCATGTGGGGCTCTCCTCTTTGTGCATGAGAGGCCTTAAGCACACTCAGATCCCTTTTCATCTCAGTCTCCAGAATTTCAGATATACTTTTGGAAAAGATAATGTTTCTTCTCCTTTTGCACAATATCTTTTCCACACTTCTGACAGCTGGACCATGAGATTTCTGAGAGAGCACTGAACATATTGCACACCCTAAATAAGGGCAGTGTGTTTATCTATTAACTATTGTTTGAAAATCAAAGTGTTTGCCTCCCTTTCGAAACATCCTTCACGCTACAGTCCTCACTTCTTCCTCTCATTTGCAACAACCTCTAATATCCAACCAAATGGTTCTATGATAGCAAATGTAATGCTGGACCAGTCTGATGATTGGTATTAAAACTCCTTTAAGGTATGTAAAACTCCTTAAGGCTGCTGTTACTCCTCTAGCAGCTTTTACACCTTTCCCTGGGACAGATAATTCCACATGAACACATTTCCCAGAGAAGAGCCAGTGGTCTCAAGGTTGCCCTTATCCTCCTCTAAAAACACACAGAAGCTTCTCTTGAACTCAGCAGCCTGGACTGCCCCAGAAGAAATTTGTGCTGGGTCATTTGCTTTGACCAGTCTCCCTTTCTGGCCTCCTGCTCGACAGGTGAACTTCTCCTGAGAAAGATGTTCAGCAGCATTTTGCTCTCTGAAAAAAGTCTGTGCTCGTCCTTTCATACTACTGGGGTACTTGAGGAGACATAAATTATCTGTGTCTATGACATTTGCATTCTTCTTGTCAATCTTTGAAAGTTCCAGGATGCAATGAATCTGGAAATCCTGATTTTTTCAGAAAAAACCCTGAGATAAGGTTGCCTTATTATCCCACATGGGATGCAGAGCTCGTTTTTTGAGTATGATGCTGTAAACAGCCCTGCATTAAACAACTAATGGTTTTCTTCATCTAAGCCGCTCAGTCCGAAATGATCTACATCTTTTCATGATTGATCCTTCTTAAACCTCTTTCTTGAATTCCTATAACTTAACATAAGTAAATAAAATTAGGCATTAATTTTTGACAAAAAAATTCCACGGCGAACTGGGAACTCAGAAGGCTTGCTCTGGAAATGTCAATGCAAAACACTTCAGCATTTCTTATGTGAAAGATTTTGTTTCAGCATTTATAAAACTGAGAGTTTTATATCAGAAAAAGTTAACTGCTACTTTCAAAAACTCAATGTTTTCACACTTTCTTTCCCAGTAAAATCAATTTACCAGATCCAATACACCTCCATGAGTAATTTTGTTGTTTATAAGACTGAATTTTTTAAAGTGATTTTACTTTTCTCAGAAGAAAAAGCATCGTCTCAGCTATGCTTTCTGAATTACTGCTTCTGCCTTCTTCCTTGCAATTTGCTTGTGAAGCCTGAAATCATTAGATACACAAAATGTATCTAAAATCCCCAGGCTGCAGGAAGGCCTGTGAGTTGAAGGTACCTCAATTGATGAGCAGATGAAGGGATTTATTTATTGAAATAAACCCAGCACCAAAACAAGTAACTGTGGGGCATGAGGCTTTCCAGGGAGTGATGTTATGGCTTGTCCATCACTGGAAAGGAAAAGTAATGAGAACATTCAGCTCTTTGTGGGGAGCATATGGCAGCCTGGCAGCCTTCACTGTTTGTTCAGAGCAAAGAGTATATTTATAACCTTTTTGCATGTAAATCCTCAATGTTTATGCTAAATCCAGACATCTCTTGGTTAATCTGTGCTGACCCTGCAGCAATCAGGTTTCGCTTGCCAGGTCAGCAGCAGAATTGCTCAGCAGAAAGGAGATGTGGATCCCAAGATCTTTCCCAACTGACTCAGTGAAAGCCATGTGTTGGTGTCATTCTAATAAAGGAAAATTTGTGTTAAACCTTTTACAGTCCTGCACTGTCTCCTGTAACACCACCCAGAAAGGGGAATATTTTCCTCCCTCAGATGCACCTTCCTTTTTGAACACTCAAGAGGTTTCCTGCACTTCATTTTCCGTTCAGCTGCAGTGAAAGTGAGGATGTCAAAACCCTTGAAGCCTTTTCCTTGTGAAATATAGAGCCTCAGAAAACTGAAAAATTGCTTTTGCTAACTACTTGCTTTCTCATGCTTTTTCACAAACAGTTTCCTGGCCAAACCACAAGGTGATCAATGTGGTCTTTCAAAATCATTCCTCAGTGGCAGACAGTTTGAATAAATGAAAGTTAAGGACTCAAAAACCCAAAGCAATTTAACTTTTTATGTGCCAAATGAAACATAATTGCTTTTCTATATCTACTGTACTAGATTTTTCTAGGCCCTTAAGAAAAGAAAAAACCCATGAAAATTAATGTCTTGAAAAATGTTTTATTTACCTTTATAGGAATTTTTAACTAATAGCTACATTTAATATTTTAAATTAGCCAGCACAATGTAACCTATTGATATCTCAAACAACTGACTTTGCATTTTCAAATAATTTCAATATTTTCATAAATCTAACTCAAACGTAACATTTCTCATTAACAAATTCTTGAAGTAGAGAGATTAATTTCTTATAAAATCAGACTGAGAAATACAATATTTTTTGAAAGAGGATCGTGCCTTACTAGCTCTGAAACACTGTAAAAGACAGAGTGTTTGGGGACTTTTTCCAGAACTCTGAGGCCTGATAATATTCCCCAGAAAGAGATGTCAAGAAGAAGGTCCGTAGCTGAAGTACCTTTTTGCTTGTTGTTTATGGAATAAGGAGGAAAGAGAAAAAACAAACAAACAAAAACCTGCGGGTGTTTGTCAAAGTAGAAAATTAAGAAAAACAAATAGTTGCACTTGTTGGCTCAGCCAAATACTTGGTTCATGACCTGGAAGAAAACTTTTAAGTGTTTCTGAGTTTTAGTCCAGTTACATGAGCAGATACAAAGAATAGAGAAGGGAAATGATCCCTGGTGAAATTTTTAAATGAGATTTCTCAGCCACATTTGTAGGAGAAGCCTTTTCTTCAGGTAGAGAGAGGAATGTCTTGAATTTGTTGCACTGCATGGAGCCAAGGAAATGCCTTGGGCTTTAAAATAAGAGGGAAAGGGATGAGTTTGGTCTTCAAGGATCTGGTGGATGGGAAGGAGCTGAGTGTCCACAAAACCTTTTAATCTGAACAAACAGATCACAATTTTATGGGAGGTGTTTCTCTATCAGATTTAGAGATGGGTAAACATCTAATGACTTGAAAAATAAGGGGAATCAAATCCTCCTCAAGACCTTGGCCAGCTGAATTTATTCATATTAATTTCAATAATTTCATCATACAAAGCTTAAGAAAATTCTGCCTCTTTTAGTGATGCATTGACCTTATAGATGGAGTTCACCTTGAAATGTGACTTAAACCAATGGAACTGCTTCAGTCCAGAGCAACTGAAATCTAGGATAAGTATAATGGATTTTAAAAATCATGCTTGGAAAACTTGATCTTTTTTGCAAAATACTAAACTACAAATCAAAAAGCACATGGATATATAACTTTGGAAACTGCAAAAGAACAGAAGCTTTGTTAGGAGATGAGCGAAGAAAGGATCATTCCAGAAGAAAGTGCAAAAATGACTGATATTTCTCTGACTCATGCAGCTTGTAATTAATAGAAAATGTATCTGGTGATTCGACGCTTTTATATTTACTTCTTCTTTTTAATTATTATTAATTTTTATTTTTCCGCCAGTATGCTGGAAAACAGAATTAATGGAATGATTTATATTCTGCTCCCATTTTTAGTCCATTACCTCAGTCTTCACTTATTGCCATTTTATTTTTAGAGGGATCTCTATAAGTGAGGCAAGCTAAGACCAACCTCTCTTGTAAAGGGCTGGAAGGAGCCACTGAATAAGGGGCATTAATTTTGCAAGGAGAGATAATATATCTTATTAGATCAAGTCACATAGCAGAAAAAAGCCAGAACCATGACCAAACTAAACCAGAAAAGCCTTCTGACTCTCTTCATAAATCTGACGTTAAGGGGTAGTTTTTAGGCTGCATATTTAAATCTCACTAAATTAGATTTGTGTCCTGGTGCTGTCAGGCATGACATGATAGTTAATATAGGGTTAATAGTCACCTTTTTTTTTTTAATTGTGATTTCTTGTAATGTTTTCCTCCTCCACAAACTCCTAATTTTTTTTTTTTATTTCCTTAAGTAATGAGTAAAACAAATATTTGCCTTCCTGAAAGAGACTTTATGATGATCAGAGGTTTATTGCCTAATGTTGGTAAAGCACTTTGAGGCTCACAACTGCCATATATTATTGTTATTGACAGGTGAAACAGTTCTAGTGATGAATACTACTTTTTGTCCCTGAAAATGGCCTCTAATTTACATTAATTAAAGCATCTTCTGCATGTTAACCTGATTTCGTGTATCTATTGAGGACTGAAAACAGATGTTTTCATGTTTTACCATATTCATTGGTAAACTCTTTAGGACTGAGACTGCATTTTACATATTCATCTATGACCCAGCATTGTGAATCATGTCAGAGTCCCTTGGTGCTCAAATTGTAAATAATATTATCTGGTAATTATATATAATAAAAAAGTTTGCAGTAATTTCTTTATGGTGACTTGACCTCCATAACTTCTCTGACTTAAATTAAAAATGTATTTATGAATAGTCGCCATGGAGTGTCACCATGAGCTTTCATACACTATAAATATACCATGATTAATGATCTCTATGCATTTGATACGCTCTAATTTATTTAGGATTAATGGACTCAGCTCATCAGTAAATGCTGAGTTCCTCCATATTTCAGGAATGTCTAATCCATTAGCTGCACTGAAGTTTATCTGTAAGAATAAATCAATGGGCTGATGCTTATCAAACACTGCACTATTTAAATAGTTTACACTCAATAGTATCTGCAAAAAACTCTGTTGTTTAGTTTGCCACAATTTAAAGGAGACTTCAGTTGCCTGGAGTTATGTACAAGGGGGATTATTTTCTTTGGTGTACTGTCCCAAAATTATAAAACATGCGTATGTGTCTGCATTCTTCATTGATCATTTGTAATATCATTTTTATGTTTGCAGATATTCATGACTCTGAAAAAAGCAAACAGACAAACAACAGTGAAGGTCACATTTATTTATGTTAAACTGTATTTTAGAAGAACAACGTGCTTCAGGTTTAAATGTCTAGAATTTGCATCTCACATGGGAAGAAAAATCACACAAAACTTACGTGCATGGTTAATGCATAAAAATATACAGAAGAGATGAAAGTTGGATAACTTCTGGTGCACCAGAGAAAGTGTCCATATTTTATATCAAATAATATAACAGAGGCAGGCAGTGAATGATAGCTATTCAATATATTATGTGCCCATTAGGTTTATTTGCTCTGTATCACACACATGAACATTTAAAATATCAAAACCTTGTCCCAAAGCACAGGGGAGCTAACGAGAAGAAACAAGGAAGGGAAAGAGAGATGAGATACTCTACATTTATTATAACAGTATTTTGGCATAAGCATGAGCACAGGCTTGCCAATTTTTGGTGGCAGTATCTGAATATTTTATTTTGAATTACAGATTACTTTAGCTTGGAAAACGGTTCCTGTAAAACCCTACTTTTAAAATAGGGACAGGTGTGTGAGAAATGGGGAGGGTTTGTGGAGGCCAGTGAGATATCATGAGTTTTAGCGTTATTTTCTATTTCTGCCAGCTCTTATTCCGTAGCTGGAAGACACAAACTTGTTAGGACAGGTTTCTGCTTGTATCACTCTTCCTCACAATTCCTTGCTGAGCTTTTCCAGACTCACATTCTGCATTTGGATCCAGCAAAACCAAATACTGATGAACTCCTGGGTATATCAGGAGGGTTTTTTTTTAGTCCAGCATGACAAAATCATGTCCGGAAAAGGGAAACACGGTACGGTGACAGCTGCTAGTCAGCTTGTGTTCACTGACTGCTTCCACAGCATCTGCAGAGCAGCATTACAGGGCCTTGGGTGGAAATTGAAAGTAGACACTGATGTCTGTCCAATGCTGGCTATAACTTTACAGAAAGCGATAATGACCCTGAAGCACAAAATTTATTTTATCACCTGTCTTTTATAGAATTTGGCCCAACAGCTTTGTAATTTAAATGCATAGACTTATGATCAGAATAGCTCCTAAACCAATGAAATGTTGACAAAGACATAAATCCAGTAGATACCCACTGGTTCACAGCTTTACAGAGGCATAAAAAGAGCCTCACAACAACTAAGATAATGTGAAAAAAACATAGAGTCATTGCTCATGCCCAGATATTCCTAGCAGAGTCTCACAAAGATAAGAAAAACAGAAACACTCAGAGAATTTTTTCCTTTGAGCTAAAAAATAATTGATTGAGAATAAGAAGGGGAATTAAAAGTTTCCCTTTACATATAAAAGCCATTCTTTATGCTCCCCTGAAAACTGGAGGAACAAAGATAGCTTCTCACTCTTCATGGATTGCTCTCTCTGCAGAGCAGGAGGCTGAGCTGGCTACTCAGGGCTGTTTCCTGATGGCACAGGTGGGTGAAAGAAGAAAAGAATGAAGTGAACTAATCCTTGGCTCTCACAAGCCCTTGGCTCTTCCATCACTCCATACAAGACTCAGCACAGCTGAACCATCAGTGTGGAGTTTGGCTGAGATTCATCTGCAGCAATAAAAACAGGTTTCTGATTGAGGAGGACACGGATTTCTCACTCAGGTCTATTGTGTGTGTTAATAAAACCTTCAAGGAGTCTAAAGGGACTTTAGGAGACCTGCTCAGGTGTTGATATTACTTTTATCGGGATGAAGCTTGGTGTGAGGCTTAAGTTGCCATTTTTGTTCTCTCCATAGTCCTAGATACACGTTAAGATGAGATGTATCTTTCTTTGCAGGGACTGAATGTCAACCTATTGGGCAGCTAAATTTAGAGGCAATTTCTCCTGCCGTGAAGTGATGAGTTGTTTGAAACCCCTCAGGTTTAGATCTGCTTTCAGTAGTTCACACTTCAGTTCTGGGTGCTTTTCTTTGATGCCAATGAAGTTACTGTTTCCTACAATGCACTCATGCTTGGCCTTCATTTTACATATCAAGGAAAGACTATGAGTGTCAAAAGCACTAGGCTCTGTCTTCCAGAAGAGTATAAAAATATCCAGCCCATCCATCAAGCTGGGCATAGCACAACTCAGTTTGTCATGACAACAAAGTAATCTGAGAGCTCTCTGATAATGATTCTAATAAATGCCTTGGTGCATGAGAGGCATATCAGCAAAATGACAAATTGATAAAAGAGAAGGTTACACAAGAATTCAAATAAAAAGCTTTCAGTCTGTGTCAAGTATTTCTTCTTGCCTGGTAACAGCTGAATAGAGAGGAAATGAAAGAGATTCTCTTGACTGCAGAATCAAAACCACACACACAGAAAGAAGTCCCTTACACCACGTGCAAGAAGTGCTTGACTTGAGAGCAGCTGAGGCCCTCTGAGGAACAAAGGAGGGCTTGCTTTCACTGACTCGAGGCACATAACCTTGGCCACAGAGTTAGGAGCCATGGATACATCGGGTGAAGCTTTCAGGATCTGATTCAGGCATCAAGATTTGATGCTGGAAGCAGCGTGACTGCCCCACACCTGCTCAGCTGCCCCCAAAGGTACTGCAGCAACCTAAGGATGTGAGTCAGGTTTAACTCAGACAAATCAGATATTTCACCTAGGCTTCAGAATCCTGAAATAACTTTTAAAATATTTTCATATGTTCCTGCTGCTGCAGAGTTAAAAACATGGTGTTACTATAACCCCTAACTTGGGGCTGTTTAGACAAAGCTTTGGTGGCACCTGAGGCATCGGGGGAGAGCAAGGGGTGCTGCTCATAAGGTTATCAGGATCTCATCAGTGCACCATGTTATGAGGAAAGAAAATATTTAACATCCAGAAGATAATGCCAAGATGGTCTTGAGCAGTAAAGAAAAATACAGTGTCAGACTGTTTTAAATTTTTGGGGGAAGATTTGAAATTTGAATGCAGAGTGAAGCTTTTCTTGTACTCTTACAGTGTTATTTCTTTCAAATGTGTTTTTAGCCACAGAAAATGTGTATTTTGTCTATTTTCTTCCTTTCAGTAGACCTGTGGTATTCCTGTAAGCATTTCAGTGTGACACAGGCTTTTTGATTAAAGGTTTTTAGTTTGGCTTGCCAAACACTTACAGTCTCTGAAACAGCACTTCTGTTCTTAAAACCTCCAAAATTATATAATCTACTTCTGCTTCATATACTACTTCTTTAGAGGCCTTTTGTGAGGTGCCCTTTAGCTTCTGAGTCTCCTGAGGACAGGGGCAGGCTGTTATCCACCTCTTTTGCACCTTAACCCTCCTTCCCAAAGGAAATTATTCTCCTGAGAAGTTACCCTAACTACAAATGTACAATGTGCAGTCCCCCAGCTGTCCTTAATGTGCACTCAGTTTCAGAGGAACTGAGGCTTCAGCGCCTTAAAAGATTCTGCAACTTTGGTTTTGGTAAAGGTTGTTCGATTTTCCCCTCCCCTGTATTTCTTTACCAGGTTTTGTTGTGGAAAGGTAAGAATTCATTTCCAGTTGTTGAAATGTTGTCTCTGACGTTTCAGTTGGTTCTGTATGGCAAAAACTTCTTGGTTTTAGTACAGACTGCATTGATTTAATCAAATGCACCAAAGAGCCAGTAAAAGCTTGTAAAGCCTCACCACATTTCTGATTCCAGATTTCGTATGGGTTCAGTTTTATTAGCAGGAACACCTTTGTATCGTCCCATCTTCCTGGGACAAGGAGAGAAGAAAGAGCCCTCCTGCAATTATTATATGCCATGTTCAGCATTTTTATTAATTACTCCATTTTCAAATATAATTAAAAACAACTGAATATTAGGTTAGTTTTAACAAACATCTGGGGTGGTGCTCCCTTCTGAGATCCCAGAAACGGTGACTTCTTTTTATCTAACACCTGAGAGGCAAGGTGGAAGGAGTAATTTAATTGGGTGTGTAGGATCAACAGAGGGTGCTCCAGGAGTTGGAATGATCCTGTAGCCTACTCATGCATAGCTTTATTCACCCCCTGCCCCTTTTTTGCAGCTATGTGACCCGGTCTGTCAGCACTCAGCTGTCAAACCTGTATCCTGTCTTCACTAGGATTTTCCTATATGCTGTTAAATGGCAGGAAATGTGGGACGGACAAATGTGATATAAAACTGTGACATGGAGAGTACATCCTTCATCTTAGTGGTGTTTTTACTGGAATTTTCTTCCTAGTGTTTCCCACTAATCCCTGATTTCTGAGAAGGAGAGTAAGGATGTGTACGGTCCTCTGTGCTTAGTGCTTGTTATCACCTCTCCTTCCCTCTCTGCAGGTTGGCAAAACCTGATGTATGAGGCTATGAGATCTTGTATAACCAAAGATATTAACAGAGGTATTAATGTGTGCCAGCCCTGGAACCCTGTGAGCTGCTCCACAGTCCATTCTTACCCCAAGTTCTTCTGAATGGTTGGATGGTCTCAGCTTTTGGCCAGCTATGGCCAAAGATCTTAAAGGTCTCATCCAACTCAAAGCGTTCTGCGATTCTCTACATTCAGCAGATACTACAAATAGCATCTTATTGCTGAGCAAGGAAGTGGAAAATTACAGGGAGTGAGTTTCCAGAGAGATGTCTAACAGTTTCTTTTTGTACCAGCAATAAAGTCCGTAAATAAAGTAGCAGCTCTACATTTGCTCAAGTCCTGAAGCCCAAGGAGAGACCAGCTCTCTGTCTGAGGAGACTTTCAATCAAGCAGGATTCTCCTTCAGATGCCTGTGATTGATTTTCATTGCCCAAAGCCTGTTCTTGTTGTGTTAAATAATGTATCTGCCCTGCGAGACAGGCTGTAATTCTGTCCCTGCTGCTGGAGCTAAAGGTGTTGTATCCATCTCCCAAGTGGGAACAACGCCCTCTCCGACAGCGATAGACACAGAAATCTGGGGCACGTTACATGAGAAAAGTGAGCACACAACAACATTTCCTCTGTGCACCCTCCCAGCTTTCAGCAATCTGCAGCTTGGCTCTTAATGAAGCTTTTTTGAGTGAATCTGTCTAAATCTCTTAATTAGTTTTCCGTAGCCTCCTGAAGCTGGGAGTTGAGCAGTTTAAGTGAATGACATGGAAATAAGCATAAAAAAAAGCCCAGAGCACATTGTGTGCTGATGTACACGGGAAAGAATCCTGCAGGCAAACCATTTTGGTGCCCTTGTTGAAGGACACTTCATTCAGTTTTGCTAAATGGAGCCATGGATGGAAAAGGACAGGATTTAGAGCTGTTAGGACATCTTATTCTGATCTGCTTTGGGCATTAGCCCAAGATTAATGGGTAAAATATATTGGGCATGTATGATAAAAATATCTCTGCTGTTCTGCATGTTCCACTGCTGCAAAGTACAACAACGTGAAACTCAGGTTTTAGTGTCTATTATATTATTTTTTTCATTTAAAGTGGAAATGGAAACAGGGAAGTAATTCAGAGACAATTTCATGAACCAAATTACTTTTTGTGCACATATAGCAAAGTACACTAATATAAATTCTACGCTTAGACTGGATGGTTCAGTGAGAAACAGTTTAATTTATCACATTAATTATGTAATTAAAGCATGAAGGAAGCAACGGTTTAATTGAATACAGGCAATGTTTATTTGTTCACACAGGTATTTTGTATCCTTGTAAATTCATCAAACGAAGAAAATGTTTGCAACACTATAATTGGAGAGCCTAATTTATCCTTTTTTTAACTACCTCCAAATATATAAAAGTTGTTTGTTTATTCATGCCTGGAAAATGAGTAATTTCTTTTTTTAGAAAAAGGTAAAGAGTGCAGCAAAGTTAATTCTTATTGTAGAAATCTGTACAGAAATGCAGAACATACATTCATTTATCTCCCTCTATAACTGTGCCATAAAGTAACACATGCTTGATTATAATTCTAAAAGAAAATCTTATCTGCAAACCATATGCTCTCTGTGATGCCCTTATGCAGATTGTTATTTTTTTTTTCTGACTATATTCAAGCCAACTATTTTTCTAAAAAAATGACAAAGCAGTACAACATTTTGCTTTTTGCTTTCATGTCTCACCCATCCATATATAGATATATTAGCACTGCTGGCTGCTAATGGGATGCACGAAGTTCTGTGGGATATGGAGTATGGATGACTTTTCAGATTCATTATTGTACAGTTTATTTCACTTCGTTTATGCTATTATTATTTTCATAATACTAACCAGGCTGACACTACCTTGCAGTTCTGTTCTTTCATTCTTTCTTGAGATATATTACAAAAATAAGATTAAATTGTTAACGTAAAAGAGTTTGCAGCAGGAGGGGTTTGGCTTGTTTTTTTCTTGTTTTCCATTTTTATGTTCATTATTGGTTTGATTTAAATTCTCCTGTGGAGATAGTAGAATATATGAAAGGCCAGGATAGGGAACTGAATAGAATATTTGAAAGGGCAGGTTTGGTGGTCTATTCATCAGATCCATCCTCCACTTCAAAGCCCAACCTGCAAAACTTGGTGTAAACAAATAACTTGAGGCTTCTGAGCTGCTTTCAGTGGGGTTAATGATCTCAGTCAAGTGATTGACACCAACCAGAGCTGTCATGGTTCAGGGCATACCCATAGGCAGGTGAGAGGGACACTTGGGCTGCAGGAGGTGACAGATAAATGAACCACCAGCTGATTATCCCAACATTCTTGTGCAAGCTTTTCCTGGAGAGAGAGGGGATGGGAAAAGCTCAGTGCAAGATGAAGAACAAGATCAGCCTCAGGAAGGACTGCCCTGCCTATTGCCAGGTCTGATCATGACAAATTGTATTTTACCTTTTCCATTCCTGTTTTTTTAACCCCTTGGTTCTCCCTCACACTCTATCCTACTCTTTTTTCCTTTTTCTGTCCCGTTTCCTCCATATTTTCTGCTAGTCACATCTGTGTTATCTCTGGGGCTGTAGAGTGTTAGCAGCTTTCCGGCTCCCAGACTTACCAAGTCTCTACAGTGGTGTAGAGAAAGAATGCAACAAAGCGAGGAGCTGAGACATTACAGAGTCTGAAGGCATCAGGACAAGTATTTGAGAAAATGACCTCAAGTTACACCAGGGAAGGTTTAGACTGGATATTAGAAAAAATTTCTTCACTGAAAATGTTGCCAAGCATGGGAATAGGCTGCTCAAAGAAGTGGTGGAGTCACCATCCCTGGAAGTGTTCAGAAAACCTGTGGATGTGGCACTTGGGGACACGGTTCAGTGGTGACCTTGGCAGTGCTGGGTTAAGGGTTCATCCTGATGATCTTAGAGGTCTTTCCCAACCATAACAATTCTGTGATTCCGAAATTTGGGCTCCACACTCCTGTGTCCTCCTTAGCATCTGAAAATCTTGATGGAGCTCATGTTTACCAACTGATTAACTAAATAAGAAGTGGCATTTTTATTCTTGGAGTGTTCATCTGGTATTTTTTGTGAAGAATGGTAATTAGTGTGACAGAATTCAAGTTTTTTCATCAGTCATTTGATAATAAATATGAATTTTGTGGATGACAAAGTGACATAGCCTGCAATCACCTCATAAGAGGTACCCGAAAGAAGAAAATTAATTTTAATATCAGTGCAAAGCCATGTCTTACAGAAAAGGAATGAAAAGCATTCTGCCCATGTTGGGGACCATTTCTGGGAAATCAGACAGAGTGAAAAGTGGCTTTGGAGTTGATGTGGTCAAGCAGCTCTGCCCCAGCTATCCACAGAAACAACCGTGAAAAATCCTTGGTTCTATAAAGAGATAATGATATAATAAACAAATTTACTTTTTAAAATATCCGTGTTGAGGATGAAAATGGAATATTGCCTCCAGTTCTAATACCTTTGTATTGTGTGTTCAGTCTTTTCTCATTTTCTGTTCCAGTCTTACCTATGAAATGAACATCTTAAGATTGTCTATCTTCCCAAAATGCACAATTTTATTTTATTAAGGGTCCATTTCAACCCAGACCTAAAATCAGGGGCATATTCAGAGATGTCCTTACTTTCTGTAAAGTGTTTCACTAATCACTCCCAGATGGTAATAAAACAATTGCCAGGGAAAACACAAATGTAATAATATTGTCACATAAATGAAAAGATGCCACAAATGAATGCATTTACAGAAAATACTTGAGAGCAGACAAGTGGCAATTGGTTTGCAATGTCTCTGCTGGGAAACTCCATACAATTATAATTAGTGCTCTGCCTCTTATTATTCAAACTTGGTTGGGAGATTGACTGCAAATGATTTTTTAATGGCTTTGGTTGCGTATTTTTCCTTTGTTATCAGACCATAACAGCAAGAAGAACAGTATTCTCACTGTACTCAATCTGCCAAAGTGCCCTTTGTACCAGATGGTTTTGGCTTCAGCAAGCTAAATTTAAATCATTAAATTATTGCACTGCGTCCCACGTTATCATCCTGACAGACCTGGCAGCTAGGAGTTGGTTTCCATCAGTAGGTTTTGGGTCCAAGATAAAAACTTAGTCAATAGGGAATGATTCAAGTTTAGCCAGTTACTTACTTTATTGGTGCCTCCTTCTACCACTCATTCATATTTCCAGCTTCATCCAGGCCTCCGACAACACAAGGCTGATGATTATTGCTCTCATTGGGAGGAGATGGCGTTGAAAAATCAGAGGATCAACAAAAAATTGTAGGTGATCAATTCTCTACTGTTCTCGTGTTCCTTGATGTTTCCCGGAGTGAGGTCACCTGGGGAAACAGAGGAACTAAACAAAAGATTAAGGTAGTTAGGGAAAATGAGGGGAGTAATGAAATTCTAGTCCTTTGACAGGTATGAGTGGAACATCAATAATGACTAAATGCATTTGCAGTGTTTGCTGTAATAACCTAAATAACTTAATGAGGCCTCCTGTTACTAAAAAGTATTATAGATACCTTATTGTCGTAAAAATTAGCAATATCAATTCATTTTCATGTATTTATAGTACTAGATTAATCACTACCAAAACATGAAGGGCTTTCAAAAGTGATTTTGAAGATTTTTTCTTTTCTGCTACATAAGGAAGTCATTGTACATATTTATTAATTGCAAAGGTTTGTTGTTTTTTTAAGAAAATGGAGGAAAACAAAGAATGAAAAATCCTATCTATCTTTTCAGTGCAGAATATTTCAAATACCCTTTTATACACAATATGGAAAAAACCAATTAATGCAGGCTCTGAAATAATTTATGAAAGAGACAAAATAATGGGACAGAGATAAGCAGTTGTGAGGGGAACAAAAATCCTGGTGTGGAGAATTAGTGTGGTAAATGAATAAGACTTGGTTAATGAAGCAATAAAGAAACTGAGGAGAATGGGGAAAGCAGTCTGAGAAAAACTCACTCTGTGAAGAATGATGAAAAGGTTCTGACAGAGTGACCCATAGCTCGGATATTGACTGGAGCAGACTGGAGCACATTGATCTCCAATACACTTCATCTCGGAATAAGCACTAAAATCAGAAAGTGGTGCTTTCTTGCATTAGGGCAAACAGGGACTAAGAACATTCTGGGAAATGTAGAACTGAAAAATAAGCTGCACTGACCGTGAGTTTGGTTTATGCTAAATGGAAATAGGTGAGTTTTTGATGTGCACCTAAAATGGCAAAATCATAGAAATCGTGGAACAGTTTGGGTCAAAAGGGACCCAAAAGACCATCTTGTTCCAACCCTCTGGCACTGGCAGGGACACCTTCCCCCAGACCAAGTTGCTCCAAGCCCCATCCCACCTGGCCTTGAACACTTCCAGGAATGGGGCAGCCACAGCTTCTCTGGGCAAAGTATTTGACTGCAAATGAATAAATTTGTAGAGAAAGAAAATGAAGAAAATTAAGAAAGAAGAAATTAAGAAAACCTTGCCGTTAAACTTCCTAGATTGAATAAACCATGTATAAATCCAACTTTTAACCAGTTATAAGGGCAAAAAATTCATAATGATTATATCACACCAGTGACCCTGCTGTTATTGCATGTGATCTCCTTGAATTTAACATCTGTATTTTTGTTGGCGTACCATAAAAATTTTATTTCCAAATCTCAAGGGTCACACTTGTAATTCCTTTAACCTTAGTTTTCTCTACCTTGGAGTCAGCAGTTCTGTGCACCACTGCAGGAGAATGTGAACACTTCTCTAACTTGGGAAAAGAAAAATAAGTTTCTGTGGGAAATTAAGGAGAGAAGAAAAGAATGAAAATGCAAGGAGCAGCAGCAATGAAAGCTCTGTCTTTATGAAGATACTCAATGTCCCCATTGACTCCTTGTTCATATCGCCTGCCCCCTTCCATGGCATGTGGCCATATGTTTAACAATTAGCTTGGTACAGATTTTTCTGTGCAGTTTTTATTGCCCTTATGTCAATTCTAGGCTGTATTTTGCATAATATTAGTCAAAGAATCAGTGGAAAAAAGAAATCATCATTTCAATTGCAAATTTAAGTGCTGTGATCAATATTCCAAACATGCTGAGCTATAGTATCAGAAACCATACTTAGAAAAACATTTATATGCAGCTATTCCTTTCTGACAGATTTTCTGCCTAAGTACCGTGCCCAGAAAGAAAAAGAAGACAAACAGTGAAACTTCTCATTCTGGGAACACATTGAGTGATCAGGAGAACAATGTGGAAATCAAAGATGTCCCTGAGGGATGTGTTTGTCTGAGTCAGTTCAAAACCCTTTAAACTGGTCTTTCAAAAGAACATGATGCTCTTATTTGTTCTGTTTTGCAGCAATGTGCTGATTAATGCTTGTGCAAATTTTGAGAAGACTAGTTTGGCATAAGGATTTGCTTTCCTTCACCCCTTCTGCTCCCTCTTTTTTTCTTCTTTTTATTTTTTGTGGGCTTACAGCTGACTAAGCCAAGATCAAACTTAAAGAGGACACTTAAAGAAACTTTGGAGACAGAAAATATTCAGGCTCCTGTTGTTCCTGGTTATGTGAAGGTAAAAGTGCACAGCTGCATCACAGCTCCTTTTTTACAAAAAATATGTTATAATCAATCTTTCACTGACACAAGAGATTTGCAGGTATGGAAGGGATTCCTGGGAAGATCAAACTTCCCCTAACCATGTAGGTAACTATATCACAGAATCATGGAATCCTAAAGACATAGAATCATGAATTCACAGAACCACAGAATGCTTTGTGTTGAAGGGACTTTAAAGCTCATCTTGTTCTAACCCCCTGCTGTGGGCAGGGACACCTTCCACTATCCCAGGTTGCTCAGAGCCCCATCCAGCCTGGCCTTGGACACCTCCAGGGATGGGGCATCCACAGCCTCTCTGGACAATTTATCCCAATGCCTCACCACCCTCGCAGTGAAGAATTTATTCTTAATCTCTAATCTAACCCTGCCCTCTGTCAGTTTAAAGCCATTCCCCCTCATCCTGTCACTCCAGGCCCTTGTCCAAACTCCCTCTCCAGCTCTCTTGTAGCCCTTTAGGCACTGCAAGGTGCTGGAAGGTCTCCTGCAGCCTTCTCCTCTCCAGGCTGAACACCCCCAGCTCTCCCAGCCCCGCTCCACAGCAGAGGTGCTCCAGCCCTCTGAGCATCTCTGTGGCCTCCTCTGGACTTGCTCCAACAGGTCCATGTCCTTCTTATTCTGGGGGTCCCAGGGCTGCGTGCAGCTCTGCAGGTGGGGCGTCACCTGGGCAGAGCAGTGGGGCAGAATCACCTCCCTTGACCTGCCCACCTCGCCTCGGACACAGCTCAGGACACGACTGGGGCTTTCTGGGCTGCCAGAGCACATTCTTCAAGGAACAAACTTAAAAACAGTTGCACAGCAGATACTACAGAAAAAGAATGTGCTTTTTTAAAGTATTAACCTCACAGTCTCTGCTGACCAGGGTGTTATAACTACCATGGTGATGATCTCGTATAAAAACAACTCTACTGAGCAGTGAACACCTAGCAGAAGAGGTGAGAATAGTAATTTCAAGCTTTCTTCACAAAGAGTCCTTCTAGTTCAAAATACTACAGATATTTTTAGTTGAAAACTCGCTTTACCGGAGGACTGATGCTGCAGCCAGGAAACTTGCTGCTTCACTTTTTTCTCTGCCCTGATCTTTCCAGTGTAAGCAATGAGATTCACAAAACAGCTTCTTATATCACAGCAGGAGGGGGAAAAAGGCTTGCTTCAAAATACAGCATGTCATATCATCTCTGTGTGAGTCAAAATACTAGGAAACTTACTCTCCTGTAGAATATTTACCTACCTTGGACTGATTTGCAGGTTTCTAGTCAGTTTTAAAGAAAAAAAGCTGCAGCCTGATGTCTCTTGCAGCGAAGTGCCCTAAGAACCTATTGTGAAGCACTTCGGAGGGGAACAGAGTACTAGTAAAGTGTAATTAAAAAAAGAATAACTAAAAAGGGTGCCAGGAAAACTCAGCAGAAAAGGTAGATAATATTTTCAAGGGAAGGAAAAAAAATACAAGAAATATGAGCCACATGGTCTGGGAGAAGGTGTTCCTACCCGTGGGAGAGGGGTTGGAAGTCGATGGTTTTTGAGGTTCTTTCCAGCCCAAAACATTCTGTGATTCTAAGATTTTATGACTCTGTGACCCTATGACTCTCTAAAACAATTGCCTGCATTGTCAGGGGAGGTTTGATGTCCCCAGGGTTCTATGGTTCTATGACACAGCTTCTAATTTGCACACAGGGAGCAGAAGGATTAACTCTGCTCACTGATTATGGGTCTCTGTTCCTCTGGTGGCTGGATCCCAGAGAAATTTGAGTCTAATATGCAGCTGGGGTATCTGAATTGAGGCAATATGCCAACTGCCAAGGTGCCACATTAAAACCCACTGGGGACCCATACAGAGCTGCTGAACATCTGATTGCTGGGGAGATTTAAGACTGGGGGGGTGTAAATGGACTCACTGTCTAGGACAGGGCTAAAATCAGATATATAGACTGAAGCCTACATCTGTGGGTGGAATTAAGCAGGAAAATGCTGCCATTAGTCTTGCTTGGCTGTAAGCAAGAAGTTCCTGGGGCCAAAGAGAAGAGCAGTCAAGAAGCCAACCAAAAAAAGAGTCAGTGGCAGCATGTTCAGAGACTGTTGCAAAATTTGGGCAACGAGAAAGACTGTACAGCAAACTTGGATACGAAAGATGAAAAATGAGAGATGTTTCACTCTGCCCATCTATTTTTCTACCTCCAAGAGTAGTGTTTTGGAAAACATCTGCCAGCATGAAGGGTGGGTCTGTTCTCCCCTCCCCTGTTCCTGGCTCTGCACTTCTGCTGCTTTCCTTGTACTGTCAAGAACAAATTGAATTTAAGGACATGGTTTCTCAAGACATGGTGAGACAAATTAATAAGCTGTCCTTTTTTTTTCCAGCAGGCAATGCCTCCCTGCACACTCTCATCTTTGCTGTCCCCTCTCATCTGCTCCCCCAATGCTCACCCTGTACCTGCTGAAGAGACTTTTCTGAGATAATATACCTCTGTGAAAGGGAGGAATACAAGTTCAGTGAAATACTGGATATTTTTCTGCCTTTTCAGTGAGTTACATTAATTCAGTGAAAGGTCTGACAGGTGCTAGAGGCAGCACAAATGGCTGAAAGACAAAATTGTGTGGCTGGGAGTAGGGGAGGGCTGAGGTTAGTTAGGGATGAGGAAGAGATTAACAGAGCAAGAGGAAATAGGGAGTCGCAACATGAAGAAGGTGTTTGGTTGGTCCAGGAGTGTGTTCTGAAGGCAACTTACAGGAAAGATGGGGAAAGAGTATTTACTAGAGCCTGTGGTGACAGGACAAAGGGGAATGGTTTCAAATTGAAACAGAGTAGGTTTAGACTGGGTATTAGAAAAGAATTCTTTACTGTGAGGGTGGCAAGGCCCTGGGACAGGTTGCCCAGAGAAGCTGTGGATGCTCCATATGTGAAAGTGTTCAAGGCCAGGCTGGAAGGGACCCTGAGCAATCAGGTCTAGTGGAACATATCCCTGCCCGTGGCAGAAGATTTGGAATGAGACGAGCTTTAAGGTCCCTTCCAGCTGAACCATTCTGTGACTGTGTTGCAGAGCCCATTCAGTGCAGGTAGCTTGGGGTGCAGCTGCAGTTTCATGTGCAGGTTGAGCTCTGGGTAGCAGGAGACCCAGGAAAGTCTGAACTGCTGGCCCTTGGCACAACAAAGGGCACAGGGACCTGTGACCCAGGCAAGGGACCCAAGGGCTCCAGACTATCCCCACGCTAAGTCTGTGAGAGCATAAAAGCCCAGGGCTTCCTCGGTTCAGGGTCCCTCCTTGGAGGCACCCAGCTCAAGTTGTTATTTTGTTATTTCACCAAGATTAAACAATTTGTAGGATCTGGAGTTCTGTGGCTGCGTGGGAAACCTGGAGTCAAGCTGATAAGAAAACCTGGTCTGAATATATGAGCGTGGGGTGTGTGCAGGGAGCCAAGCCAGGCACCGGAGCTGCCTGCTGTGGGTGCAGGTGGTGTGAGTGTGACTGCCAGGGTGGCTCCTGCATGGTCTGACAGGGAATACTCCTTAACAATTCTATGATTCACCTTTCCAATTAATTTTTCAGAATTTCTCTTACGGAAATAATTAATCTCACTGTTCCTCATGCACTGAATTAACCCAGGGGCTTGGCAACCCTGCAAACACCTGTCAGACCTCAGTGAGATGGCTGCTGGTGGAAACAGGAGACAGGAAAATGTCAGTTTCAACTACAAACTTTATTTTCACATGTAGCTCATGCTGCTTTGTGATAAGGCTTTCTTGGGTTTGCTTTGTTCTATCAAAACAGTGTCTCTGTCTTTTTAAAGGCAAAGGCTGCTTCTTAATGCAATGAGATTTTTCTTAATAATGACACAGCACATAATCCTGAAAGCCTGGGGGTACAGTTCAGCCATTTGGAAAAATGACCTTTTGTATTATGAGAACTAGCTAGCAAGCTTTGGTACTCAAATTTTGTTTCCTTTGTACCATAGAAAGTAATTCAAAACTTGTTGCTCTGGTGCACTGGTTTTGGCTGAGATTGAGTTAATTTTTTCTCAGTATCTCATACAGTGCCATGTTTTGGATTCAGAATGAGAAAAATGTTTCTAAAATACTGATGTTTTGGTTTTTGCTAAGTCATATTTATCCTAAGTCAAGGACTTTTGTTGTGTTGTTGTTTGCGGGTTTTTTTGTCATTGGTTTTTGTTTGTTTGTTTGTTCGGGGTTTTTTTGGTGGGGGATTGGGTTTTTTGGTCTTTTTTTGGTCTTTTTTTGGTCTCGTTCTCTGTCAGTGAGAAGTTACAGAAAAGAAACTGGGAGGGAGCATAGCCAGGACAGGTGACCTGAACTGGCCAAAGGGATATTCCACACCAGAGAATGGCATGCCCAGTACATAAACTGGGGGAGTTATCTGGAATAGGGCCTGATCTGGGTTCAGAAAAGTGGCTCTGGCATTGTTGCTCAGTAGGTAGTGAGCACATGTAGTGTGCATCACTTTTTCTCTTTCTTTCTTTCTTTCTTTCTTTCTTTCTTT